>JARQOC010000002.1:79978514-80210696 GCA_033576535.1 Allobates femoralis
CGCCTCAGTGAGAAGTCTCCAGCAACCTGAGGTAATAATCTGACTGAGCAGCAGCCAGGTCCTGTCAGGTCACTGTGTCTCTGGCCGGTCACTGCAGTGTCAGGTCACTGTGCCTCTGGCCGGTCACTGCAGTGTCAGGTCACTGTGCCTCTGGCCGGTCACTGCAGTGTCAGGTCACTGTGCATCTGGCCGGTCACTGCAGTGTCAGGTCACTGTGTATCTGGCCGGTCACTGCAGTGTCAGGTCACTGTGTCTCTGGCCGGTCACTGCAGTGTCAGGTCACTGTGCATCTGGCCGGTCACTGCAGTGTCAGGTCACTGTGTATCTGGCCGGTCACTGCAGTGTCAGGTCACTGTGTCTCTGGCCGGTCACTGCAGTGTCAGGTCACTGTGTATCTGGCCGGTCACTGCAGTGTCAGGTCACTGTGTCTCTGGCCGGTCACTGCAGTGTCAGGTCACTGTGCATCTGGCCGGTCACTGCAGTGTCAGGTCACTGTGTATCTGGCCGGTCACTGCAGTGTCAGGTCACTGTGTCTCTGGCCGGTCACTGCAGTGTCAGGTCACTGTGTCTCTGGCCGGTCACTGCAGTGTCAGGTCACTGTGTCTCTGGCCGGTCACTGCAGTGTCAGGTCACTGTGTCTCTGGCCGGTCACTGCAGTGTCAGGTCACTGTGCCTCTGGCCGGTCACTGCAGTGTCAGGTCACTGTGCCTCTGGCCGGTCACTGCAGTGTCAGGTCACTGTGCCTCTGGCCGGTCACTGCAGTGTCAGGTCACTGTGCCTCTGGCCGGTCACTGCAGTGTCAGGTCACTGTGTCTCTGGCCGGTCACTGCAGTGTCAGGTCACTGTGTCTCTGGCCGGTCACTGCAGTGTCAGGTCACTGTGTCTCTGGCCGGTCACTGCAGTGTCAGGTCACTGTGCCTCTGGCCGGTCACTGCAGTGTCAGGTCACTGTGCCTCTGGCCGGTCACTGCAGTGTCAGGTCACTGTGCCTCTGGCCGGTCACTGCAGTGTCAGGTCACTGTGCCTCTGGCCGGTCACTGCAGTGTCAGGTCACTGTGCCTCTGGCCGGTCACTGCAGTGTCAGGTCACTGTGCCTCTGGCCGGTCACTGCAGTGTCAGGTCACTGTGCATCTGGCCGGTCACTGCAGTGTCAGGTCACTGTGCCTCTGGCCGGTCACTGCAGTGTCAGGTCACTGTGCCTCTGGCCGGTCACTGCAGTGTCAGGTCACTGTGCCTCTGGCCGGTCACTGCAGTGTCAGGTCACTGTGCCTCTGGCCGGTCACTGCAGTGTCAGGTCACTGTGCCTCTGGCCGGTCACTGCAGTGTCAGGTCACTGTGCCTCTGGCCGGTCACTGCAGTGTCAGGTCACTGTGCCTCTGGCCGGTCACTGCAGTGTCAGGTCACTGTGTCTCAGGCCGGTCGCTGTCTGTAGTGTCAGGTCAGTCTCTCATGCCAGTCGCTGTCTGTAGTGTCAGGTCAGTCTCTCAGGCCGGTCGCTGTCTGTAGAGTCAGGTCAGTCTCTCATGCCGGTCGCTGTATGTAGTGTCAGGTCAGTCTCTCAGACCGGTCGCTGTCTGTAGCGTCAGGTCAGTCTCTCAGGCCGGTCGCTGTCTGTAGCGTCAGATCAGTCTCTCAGGCCGGTCGCTGTCTGTAGTGTCAGGTCAGTCTCTCATGCCGATTGCTGTCTGTAGTGTCAGGTCAGTCTCTCAGACCGGTCGCTGTCTGTAGTGTCAGGTCAGTCTCTCAGGCCGGTTGCTGTCTGTAGCATCAGATTAGAACGCACAGGAGGAGAAGACAGCGCACAGGAAAAGACAGCACAGGGAAGGGGGCAGCGCACAGGAGAAGACAATGTGGGGAGAGGAGACAGCGCACAGGAAGAATAGACAGTGCGGGGAGAGGAGACAGCGCACAGGAAGAATAGACAGTGCGGGTAGAGGGGACAGCGCACAGGAAGAATAGACAGTGCGGGTAGAGGGGACAGCGCACAGGAAGAATAGACAGTGCGGGGAGAGGGGACAGCGCACAGGAAGAATAGACAGTGCGGGGAGAGGGGACAGCGCACAGGAGAAGAGGACAGCACACAAGAGGAGAAGACAGCACACAGCAGGAGAAGCCAGTGTAAAGGGCAGAGGACAGCACACAAGGCAGAGAAGACAAAGTATGGGGGTTAGAAACAGAGTGCACAGGGGTAACACATCGGGCATTGCATGAATTAAGGGGTTAATTGCCACGACACTTATCCTGATGTATAGGAACAAGAATATGGCTATGTTCAAGGCTATGTACAACTAAGGTGGCATATATGATAATGGAACACAGTAAATGCTTCTATAGAATATAAAGAAAAAATGAGAGTCTTAGTAGCTTCAACAATGGCCATTGGGGAAGAGCCCGGTAACTGCGCCAAAGTGCTCTCATCCTACCGGGTCCTAACGCACTGTTGCTTCATGCGGTCTGCAATTGCTAGTCTGGGATTTTTATGCAGGTTTTAATTGCAATCCACTGGTATAAAAATCCCAGACCAGCAATTGCAGACCGCATGAAGCAACAGTGCGTTAGGACCCGGTAGGATGAGAGCACTTTGGTGCAGTTACCGGGCTCTTCCCCAATGGCCATTGTTGAAGCGAAGACTCTCATTTTTTCTTTATATTCTATAGCAGCATTTACTGTGTTCCATTATCAAATATGCCACCTTAGTTGTACATAGCCTTGAACATAGCCATATGCTTGTTCCTAGGTTTGCTCACATGTCAGGAGGAATTTTGCTCCGCTCCTCTGTGCAGATCATCTCTAAATCATTAAGATTTTGAGGCTGTCGCTTGGTAACTCGGAGCTTCAGCTCCTCCACAGATTTTCTATGGAATTACGGTCTGGAGACTGGCTAGGCCACTCCATGACCTTAATGTGCTTGTCTTTGAGCCGATCCTTTGTTGCCTTGGCTGTTTTGGGTCATTATCATGCTGGAAGACCCATCCACGACAGATTTTTAATGTCCTGGCGGAGGGAATGAGGTTGTCACTCAGGATTTTTACGGTACATGGCTCCATCCATTGTCCCATTGATGCGGTGAAGTAGTCCTGTGGCCTTAGCAGCTACCCGGCTGGACACAAAATTACGGCGAAGCCCATGTCAAATGCGCTCCCCGCTCACTGATGCCCCCTCCCCGCCTGATCCTAAGTTAGGACCGGGTGGGGAGTGAAGCACCAGGCAGCGGGGAGGGGGAATCAGTGAGCGGGGAGCGCAGCATAGACCGGGAAAGCCGGCGGTGAAGTCTTCTCACCGCCAGCTTCCCCGGCCGGCTCATGCACTCCCCGCTCACTGGTGTTGCACTCCCCGCTCGGTCCTAACTTAGGATCAGGTGGGGAGGCAGCGGGGGGGAGCGGAGGATCGGGATGGGAGGCAGCGGGGAAGCGAGTAGGGAGCTTAATGATTGCTTAAAACCCAGCAGCTTTTTACTGACGGATTTTAAACAAACATGTGGCCATTGCAGCCTTTTCCTCTGCTGCCAGACCTCTTTACAGGGTCCGGCAGCTGAGGAATTACTCGCATTTCCCATTGACTTACATTGTACTCGTTACGTAGCCAGTAATCGCAAGGAAACTCGCAGAGTAACGAGTAGCCCGAGTACCGTACTATTCGGCAAGTACCGAATAGTAACGAGTATACTCACTCATCTCTAGAGGTGACTGATTCATTGAGTGTCTCGACAGGAGTCTTTATACAGGTGACAATGTAACACAGCTGTGTGTAATGCAGGAACCAGGGGATCAGGAGCCGATAACTGCTCTGTAGGGGACAGAACTCCTAAGGGCCACTTTGCACACACCAACTTATCTGTCCAACTTCTGACCAACTTGCTGGTTGCAGTGAAATCATGGACACATTGCAACATTTTGTGACTGTGTAGAATGGAACAATGTGTCCGTGATTTCACTGCAACTAATAAGTTGCAAGTGAAATTGCATGCAATATTGACACGTGTGACGGTACCTTTAGAATTGACAGGCAAGTCTGTCTGTCTGTTCTGCCCGCTGCCGATTTGTAGTCACAGACACTCCAGCCGGTCATTCTGTTTAATTTGAACTCGCTGTTGAGAGAGGTGAGGGTAAGGGCCGCTTCACACTGCGGTGTGATCCGGTCTGGTTCTGTCCGGGATGCCCCAGATAGCCGCGGACCGGATCAGCACATAGGACTGGGGGACTAATATGCTCCCCGGTCCGGTGTGCAGCCGCACGCAGCTCCCACTGCTGATAGGTGAGGACCGCGGGCGCTGCGGTCCTGACCTGCCAGCGGCTGCAGCTGCGTGGGCTGCACACCGGACTGGGGGGCATATTAGCCCCCCAGTCCTATGTGCTGATCCGGTCCGCGGATGTCTGGGGCATCCCGGACAGAACCAGACCGGATCACACCGCAGTATGAAGCGGCCCTAATGCTCCTCATGATTTCAGCAGATATACAGAAAAATAAGTCAACTATTCTCTAATTCCTCCCATTAACCAAAAGCACAAGATTGTTAAAGATAATTTATCTAATAGAGTGGAGCTGTTCTGTAATTTGCAGCTTCTACATTCTAATTTAAAAGAAATATTTTTACCAAGTTTGCATTAATACTTTAATTCATTTGTAAATAAATTTATTTTTTTCTGTTTATAATTATTGTTTATGAAACAGTGTGACCAGCAGTGCTGAATGGGTGTGGTTTGGGTGTGGATATGGGTGTGGCTAGTTGTGAAATGGCCGTGGTCAGGGGTGTGGCCTAAAATTTGCCGCGGAGCGCGCCGCACACATTGTCCCTCTTTCTCATCTTCAAAAGTTGGGAGGTATGCAGAAGTGGTGATGAGTTCCTATTATACTTTAAATCTGATTGAAAGATAAAACCAGTAGTGGAAAAATCGGAGGGAAAATATAATAGAAACTCATTACCACTTCTATATTTTTTACCCACACTTGGGATTATCTTACAAATGCTGATAAAAAAAAACTCACAAAATGCTCAATGTTTACACATGGCTTTATAGCAAGAGTCCTTGAGAAAGCTAATCCCTTCCTTAAGGCCACATGCACATGTTGAGTATGAGTTCTTTACCTCAGTATATGTAGCCAAAACCAGGAGTGGGTGATAAAATACAGAAGTGGTGACGTGTTTCTATTATACTTTTCCTCTGATTGTTCCACTACTGCTTTTGGCTACAAATCCTGAGGTAAAAAACTCATCAAATACTCAAAGTGTGCACAGGGCATTACTAAAAACGCAGCTACAAGGAGAAAATGAACATATTTTCTCCCAGGAGTCGCTGGTTTTCAGTCATGCAGTGGCATAACTTGAAGCTCAGGGGCCGCAATGTGAAAGCTCCAAGGGGGTCCCCAATTATTGCAAGTCTATAGCAATAGCAATAGTCTTTTTTTATAGGCCAAAGGGACTTTTGGGGCCCCTTAGGCTTTCAGGGCCCTGGTGCGATTGCAACCCAAGCAACTATTGTAGTTATGCCCAAGGCCACAACATAGCTCTATGCTGCTGCTACATTGCAGTGTAATGCTGGTGAATTGGATCGCATTGCGACTTGCATGGCACCACAATCACAACAAGCAAGTTAAAAAAGATGGAAGCATTTTGATTATTTTATGACTTGCTTGTTTTCATCACAATACCTTTATGGGTTGAGGTAAAAGCAATTCTTTGATTTTGTGTTCTTTCAATAAGATAGACCATTGAATTACTTGACTATTGTGGTTTAATGGTCACCCATGTGTAAAGTTTTGGCGATACCATATGCAGAAAAGGATATTACCGTTGCTTAAACTTCACACTTGGGTGACCATTAAAACAAACTACATTTAAGGACTTGGTTATTGTACTTGTTTTTTCATGCGCACAATGCCCTTATGATATTGTAACAGCATGCATTCTCTGTGTTGGTGGGGATCTTTTAAATTGTTCAAGAATTTAATCCCAAAGCAGGAAGACATAAAAGACTGGGAATTTCTAGCAAAAAAATACATGGTTTGTGCCAAAAACTGGCACATTGAAAACATTATTACAGAAAACTTCTTTTCATTTGAAGATATTTTCAACAATGTAACAGATGAGTTCATTTCTTCAAAGCAGGGCTTCATTTGTGTAGAAAATTTATTATCGCGGTGCACCGCCATGGTAGCGCCGCGTTTACACTGCCCATATCATCTATGGAGGCCCCACCCCTAACACAACATCAACGCCAACATCAGATGATAATCTTGCAGTATTTCCAAAGGCGTGCAAAGACGCTGTGAACAGGGGCCTCCATAGGTGAGTATGGAGCAGCGTAAATGTGGCGCTACCATGGCAGTAGCACCGCATTTATGCTGCAAAATCTCAAAGTTTTTAGCGTGACCCCCCGGGCAGTGCGCCATAACAAATGTGACCCTAGCCTAAAACTTTACTTGAAAGTTTGGTGCCAAAACGCCCACCGGAAGACCTGGTGGCTTAGAATTACCCCTAAGAAAAAACTACAAAAGGACATACATTCAGAACATCAATAAAAAAAAGCTTGAAAAAGTCAAAAAAGCTTACCAAAGGTCAACTATCCATTGAACTCAGCAGGATACAGTAGGCCCAATGAGAAAGGCAACCAAGTGCATTATACCAGTTCAACAATGACATTCAATCTGCCACACCATGGGGAGGTGATTGGTGGTATTTTTATATGCACTTGGTTGCCTTTTTCATTGGACCTACTATGTCCTGCTGAGTACAGTAGTTGACTTTTGGTAAGCTTTTTTGACTTTTTGAAGCTTTGTTTTATTGATATTCTCCACTTCGTAGACGGACACAAACCTGACTTCACACTGATTGACAGCCAACTCCCACAATCAGGTACGAGGAGCCTTCTGTCAATCCGCCTGACATCAGTTATGCGCCCACAGAGCAGAGCAGAGCATAAAACGAAACCTCTGCTCTTCCGATTTGCTCTGTTTACCCTGTCATGCTGTCTATTGTGACATTTCCGGGTGTGCTTCAACAAGCGCATGCGCGATGACAGCGGGAGATTTCACTCGCACTTCTGGGGTTTCAGAGCGCGCGCTGCCTATACAAGATAATGGAGAGGAAGGCGCAGGGCAGCACAGAAGGTCACAATCTATGCGCCTGTGCACTAGGCAGCAGCTGACCCTAAATGCACCTGCGCTTGCATTTGCACTGGCGCAGGGCAGGCAGGCAGCCAAGCGCACAGGCGCATTAGATGTGAAACAGGCCTCAGGTTTTTGTTTCTGTTCTCCTGAATCTGCCAGTATTCCAATTTATTTCACATAATTCTCCATTCCTGAGATATGCTCTCCTCATCCCAGTATATAAATTGAGTGTGATCCTCAAGAAAACTCCCATAGAGAAAAATCTCAGGAAGGGAGAGAAAGAACAACTGATTCAGGAGAACAGCGGCATAAACACCTAGATAAAATGATCTATGGCGTTATGGGTCCTCATTAATTCAGAGAATCTCTGCCAATCTATTTTAGGAGCCTTAACACATCGTAAATTTCAAACTATGAGGAGAATGTACAAAGCTTTACTATTTCCATCCAAACATAAATCTTAAAAAGTAATTTGCAAGAAGTGAGAACTTTAACAATTATGATCTGTTATGCCTATGGATTTACAGTTATAGCCTACAAAGTATATCAGAGCCTAATGTTAGTGTGTCGGTGAACACAAGTAATCCAACAATTCGACAATCCCAACTCACTGAAGAAAAAATTGCTTATTCTATCCGATGGACCAGAGGAGAATTTACTGATATAACAATGGCCCATACCAGCCTTAAATATTTGATTAGTTCACTTCCCTTCATGGATGCTCAGAAGATGACTGAAATAGTGAGAAAATGTTGTAGGTTATTATTGTAGTTAATTAAGATATAAGATATTCTGCCCAGCGTGTGTTATTTATATTATCTCTGAATATTGGCATGGTCTAGAGACACTTAATAAACTGAGGAACTGAAGCGAGATAACTCTTCTTTTTCCCAGGATTTCTGCTGATGCATTCTTCATATCCTTTTGCTAGTGTTATGTAATTCGACATGTTTCATGGAAATATACAAAGAACGGAACATGTCATTCACTAAATTCTGTAGCCTTCATGCACCACTGGGAAACTTAGGCTTAACTAACTATAAAAGGGCAAAGGCAGATAACAAGTCAGAATAAAGTATAAAAATAGTATAGTTATTATGGTGGTGATCCTCAATGAACTGGCATATTAAAGGGTTATTCCAATTATCCTAGAGGGATGTTGTTGGATATTGTTTGTTAAAAAAAGCAATTTTGCAATTTACTGCTTAAAGGGAACCGACCAGCAGAACTTAGAGCCATTAAGTGAAGCCAGTGCCTTAGGGTACCTTCACACGCCGCAATCTCGCCTGGGAATCCTAAAGGCAATATGTCGCCCCAGAGCAATCGCCGTGAAATTGCCTCACAGTTGCGGCGTGTGTTTGGGGAATTTCGCGGCGATAAATCGCCTCTCGGCCATCGCCTGATTCCTGAACAGTTGCTCAGAAATCAGCCGCAACCATGATGGCGATATTTCCGTGTTGTGGCTTGTGATAGGGCAATAGTGATGGAACAAGCGTTGCCTAGAATTTTCCATAGGCGTGCCTCAACCATTCTGTAGCCACGCCCCGTCTGCGATGATTGGTGTTGGCTACTGTGTTCTCATTGGCTGTCAATTGACAGGACACCATATTTGAAGAGCTGTCCATTCAGCAACACACACATCTTCAATGGCATCATGTATTAGCCAGCCTTCCAGAGGAGGCTGACCAATCATAACGCTGTTGCGTTGGCCAATGAGCGTGTATGGGGCGCGGTGTAAACCACTGTGGCACACCTATCTCCTTGCAACGCTGACCTTGTACGCCCACATTGCCTTTGGAATTGTGGCGTGTGAAGCCGCAATGGAATGACACAAGATTGGTTCCGCTGTAGGCGAGGCGATTTCCGGAGCAACACATCGCCTTACTTTCAGGAAGAGATTGTGGCATGTAATGCCGCCATCGGTGATCTGAGGAGTCCATGAAAAACGTGCACACGCATGTTAGATCGCCTCATATCGCCAGGCAAGATTGCCGCATGTGAAGGTACCCTTACAGGCACGGGATACTGGATGCAATCATACCGTTACTTGAATTATTCTATGTTTGATTGAAGAGAACATTGTTATAAAACTCCTATAAAACAGGGCAGTAGATGATTGATGTGTGCAGCACTGCATCAATAATTGGGGTTAGTTTTTTTCCCTCCCCTGTGGGCATGCCTTTTGGATGTTAGCCAATCTACCCCCTCTCATCTCTACTTTCAGTTTTGTCAGGAGCCCTGTGGCTGGAGTATAGCGTCAGTGGCAGGAGCCAGAACGTGAAAGTAGAGATGAGGGGGGAGAGGTGTTTGGCTTACAGCTAGAGATGAGCGGTGTTCAATTCGAAATGTTCGCCAATTTCAAATTCGACCTGTTTTGGGCGGTGTTCGAGTCATTTGACGAATGCGAACAATTTGCTTATAATTTGGCAGTTCGAGGTTATGTTCAATAATGCTTCGTTCACCAAAAGCGTAACTGAATTTTCACAGTAATACTGTTATTCAATGTTAAACAGTATCAGTGTATAGTGGGCGGCGGCAGGGGATAGATCTGTGCAGAAATAATGCCGATCTCTATTTTTTTTTTTTTACCACATTTACAGTGGGGCGGTGCAGTCTGTTAGCCTATCAGCAAACACACACAGCTAAGTGCATTTTTTGCACACAAGCAAGGGCATGTGTCATTAGCTGTGTGTGTCACATATCCGTTCTCTATAAGACACAGCCATTTTCCCCGTCGCCGCCATTTCCTCAGTGCTGCAGCTCTGTGTCAGAGGCACCGCTGCTGCTGTGAGTGCTATACAGTGTCAGTTAGTCAGCCAGATAGCGAGCGAATTTCAAGTTAGATAGAGAGATAGGGAGTAGGGACTAGTTTTAATATCAGCCCTTTTGAGGGCTAGTTCAGAGAACTAGGGACTAGCTGTCATATCAGCCCTTTTGAGGACTAGGTTAGAGCAGTTCCTAGCACTTTTTGCCAGGCAGGTCTGTGCCAGTGCTGTGCAAGTGTTTTTCACAGCATCTGGCCAAATCTATCTAAGCCAATCCTTTTGGGCTAGTAGTGTAGCATTGCTGTGAAGAAAGCTACACCACCTGTCTTTAGTAGCCAATTTTTGCATCTAGCCCAGGCAATCCTTTTGGGCTAGTAGCAGTGTCTGGTAGTCAGCAGAGTAGCCCAGCTGTGAAGCAAGCTATACCGCCTGTGTATCTAATAACAATTATTCATTGCATCTAGCCCAGGCAATCCTTTGGGCCTAGTAGTAGTGTCTGGTAGTCAGCGGAGTAGCAAGCTGTGAAGCAAGCTACACCGCCTGTCTATCTAATAACAATTTTTAACTGCATCTAGCCCAGGCAATTCTTTGGACCTAGTACCACAGTTTGGCCACTCAGCTCTGCTCAGTTTTCATCCATAGTTTTTTGTGCCAACAACTACAGAGTTGCCAATTAGTTAACCTCCAAAATGAGTGGCAAAAGGCTTGCTTCTGATGGAAAGGGGAATAGGCGTGTTGGAAAGGGAAAAAAGTTTGTGTCCGTGGGGTAGGTGGTAAAGCAACAGTAACATCTGCAGAAGAAAGACCATCTTCCAACCAAACTAAGATGTCTACTTCTTTTCGTAGACTATCTGATGTGATCCCTTTCGTATGGACACGACCATCGCTACCAATTGTAGATGAGGCACAAAAAGAGCAGGTGCTTGAATGGATATCAAGCGCTGCTTCAAGTGGGCTCTCCTCCACCTCAACTTCAACATCACAAATACTCCAGTCCTCAGAGGTGTCAACCCAATCGCACTTGCTTCCTTACAACTCCCAAGTCTCCAGCCGCCCATCCTAGTGTGGGGTAACACAGATGGTTGAGTCTACAGAGCTGTTCACTCATACTATAGCCTGGGAATCAGAGGTCTGCTCCAAAGCTTCTGTGAGTCTAGACGAGGAGATGAACTGCACTGATGCCCAGAAGCTTTGTGAGTTGGATCCAGGCCCAGATGAAGAAGGTTCTGAGCATAATGTAGACCTTCATTCCCAAATTGTAACTCCTGTTGGTGGAGACAATGAGGAAGATGCTGATGAGACTGAGATACCTGATTGGAACGACAACTTAAGTTTTCGGTCAGGGCAGGAAGAGGTTGGCTCTGAGGACGACGGGTGTGAGAACACACTCGGTGAAGATGAGGTTCGAGATCCCACTTACTGTCAACCCACAGTCAGCCAGTCGATGAGGTCAGCAGAAGAGGTGAAAGAGGATGCTAGTGATGATGAAGTTAGGTTGCGTCTTCCTGGACAGAGACTGAGTACTGGAAGCACGTCAACAACTGCATCCTCAACCACAACTCTGCCTCTGAGCAGAAGTCGTGGTTGCTCTTCAGGTCGCATGGGCTCTAAGCTTTGCCTAGCCTGGGCCTTTTTTGAGATCACAAAGATGACCCAACTCATGTTATCTGTAAGATTTGTCACCAAAATCTAAGTAGAGGCCAAAAAATCAATAGTTTGTGTACTTCATGCATGAACCGCCACATATATATGAAGCATAAGTCGCAGTGGGAAGCTCACTGTGCTACATTGCGGCCTAGCGGGCCGGGCCAACCACTGTCTGCCCCATCAAGTGCATCGCGTTTTCTTCATCCTCTGTGACTTTGGGGACAGCAGTCACACATGCTTTTGGACACAGACCTTCCACCTCTTTACCCACAACAGCCAGTGTGATTGACAGGTCATCAGTTATTTTGGTATTGGAAAGACCTGCTGGTGTTGAGTGCTCTCCGACATCGAGAGCACCACCTTTGGATGAAGGCAACATACTATCTCCGCCTGCACCTCCCTCACAGACCAGCAGTTTGCTGGGGACACCCTACTCAACCCCGTCTCAGCACAAGAGCCAGCCCTCCGTCCCTCAGATGTGAACAAGTAAAAGACCATTTCCTCCTAGCCATGACAAAGCTAAGAGGTTGAATTTCACCATCTGCAGGCTGTTGGCTACAGAAATGCTGCCCGGACACAGAGGATTTTCGAGACCTTATGACCGTTGCAGTGCCCCAGTACCAGATGCCCAGTCGCCACTACTTCTCAAAGAAAGCTCTGCCTGCGCTACACCAGCATGTCGCACACAGCATCACTGCTTCCTTGAGAAACTCTGTGTGTGACAGGGTGCATTTCACCACAGAAACTTGGTCGAGTAAGCATGGACAGGGGTGTTAGATGTCGGTGACTGGCCACTGGGTAACTATGGTGACAGAAGGAGAAGGGGCTGCAGCCCAAGTCTTGCCGTCCCCACGAGTTGTGCCTCAATCCTCTGTATGTAGAAGTTCCTCCACTGCTTCTGCCTCCTCAACCTCATCTCGGTCCTCCACCTGCACCCAAAGCCTGTCTGGTAATGCCACCCGTGTTCTAACTGCTCAGAAGGAATCCTGCACACCTCCTTACTATGCTGGTAGCAGGGCTCAATGGCATCAGGTGGTGTTTACGTTGAAATGTCTGGGAAATGTGAGTCACACAGCTGAGGAGTTGTAGTCAGCTCTGGAGACCGAGTTTCATAAATGGTTGTCTCCACTGACCCTGCAGCCAGGGAAGGCTATGTGCAACAATGCTGCAAACCTGGGTGCAGCCCATTGTCGGGGCAATATGACACACATGCCTTGTATGGCTCATGTCTTGAACCTGGTTGTCCAGCAATTTTTAGCCCAGCATCCCAGCCTAGATGGGCTTCTGCAGAGGGGACGGTCGCTGTGTGCTCACTTCCACCGTTTTCATCCCACAGCTAAACGACTTGCATCTCTACAGAAGTTGTTCGGCCTGCCAGTTCACCGGCTGAAATGCGATGTGCCGACACAATGGAATTCAACTTTGCACATGTTGCAGTGACTGTGGCAGCACCGACGAGTCCTGGTGCAATACATTATGATGTATAACCTGGGCCAACGAGATCAAGAGGTGGGGCAAATTACGCTGCTGGAGTGGTCTCAGATCAAGGACCAATGCACCCTTCTGCACAGATTTGAAATGGCAACGAAGATGTTTAGTGCTGACGACGCCATTATCAGCATGTTTTTTTCCGGCCATCTACATGCTGGAGCACACTTTAAACAATATTCGGAGTCAGGAGGTGGGACAAGAGGAGGGAGAGGAAGTACAGGAGGAGTCGTATGCGGAAGGGATAACAAGAGCTCCAAGGTCCAGACGGTCGGCAGCACAAAGGCGGCAAGCATGGGAGGGATTAACGAGGGCACATGTTAGCAGCCAATCTATTGAGAAAGGTCCAGGAGCCGTGGAACAAATGGAGGACGAACTGGCGATGGGCATAGAAGACTCAGCAGATGAGGGAGACCTTGATCACATTTCTGTTGTGCGAGGTTGGGGGGAGAGGGCAGAGGAAGAAAGCATGATTCTTACCTCGCCGCCACCAATACAACAAGGACTTGGTCCTCCTGGATGCGCAAGACACGAGTGTCTTCTTGCTGCACTACCTGCAACATGACCCTTGGATTGTCAGAATTCGAAGTAATGCCGACTACTGGGTTGCCACACTCTTAGATACCCGATACAAGATTAAATTTGGCAAAATAATTCCTGCCATAGAAAGGGATGCACACATGCAGGAGAATCAGCAGAAGCTGTTACAGAATCTTAGATCTGCTTTTCCACAAAACACCAGTGGTTGGTGCAGAGTGAATCTCACAGGAGTATCTCCAAGTGATCATCGATGCCATCACTGTAGAACTGGACCCTTGCTCATTTTGGGCTTCCAAACTGGAAAAATGGCCAGAGCTGGCCACTCACGCCTTGGAGATCTTGTTGTGCCCCGCAGCCAGCGTTCTCTCAGTACGTGTCTTCAGCACTGCTGGTGGTGTGCTGACGGATAAGCGCACATAGCTGTCCAGTGACAATATAGACAGACTAACGTTCATCAAGATGAACAAGTCATGGATCCGCAAGGACTTATCTACCCCTGTGTCATCCTGGGGAGACTAAAGGCTTGTGGATTTTTGAATGTGCTGCATGAAAGTCATCATTTTAAGCTTGCAACTCTGGGGCAATTGACGCCACTAAAGTGGTGTCTGTGCCCAAATTTTTGGAAAAAATGAAGATTCTTGTTGGAGTCCCCTTGCTGTGTTTTACATGATTTTAGAAGGGCATGACATGCCTATATCTGTGTTTCCTCCTCATTTTACTCCTCCACCTTTTTTCTTTTTGCATGACTATATGCAGGCCCGTATTTAGAGTTCCTGCCACCCTAGGCACTGTCAGCGGTGCGCCCCCCCGTCGCGCCACACCCCCCGTTGTGCCACGCCCCCCGTTGCACCATGCCCCCCTGCAGACAGAGGAGGAGCTAAAAGGAGCTGAGAGGTTCCCATTATGATTGGAGTAGTGGATGGTTGCTAGATGACCACCACTATGTCCCAACAAGGTTGTGACATCAGCAAGGAGGTGGCAGTCATGTTTTGGGTCATAATCATGTGGAGAGAGCTAGTTTGCCCCTATAGGGTCCATGAAGGCGTAAAAAGGACCACGCCAAAGTATATATACTTTTAGACTGACCACTTTTTTTCTTCATACAAAATCATCCCCATGCATTACAATGCACCATCTCTTGGTACAGAACATACCCCTGAGTAATTGGCTGCTATGGACATAAAAGTAGAGAAAATCATGGTGTGGCTACCAGTCTCTCCTGATCTCAGCCCTATTGAGAAACTTGGAAGTACCTTTAAGCAAAAAAATCTAAGATGCTGTAAGACATTAACTGTCAAACCAGCAGCTCTGGGAGTCAATTATGATATCCTGCAAACAAATGTAATCTTAAAACATCCAAAACCTGACAAGTTAAATAAATGCAATATTTGTGAAGGTGATATCAAAGAAAGACGATACACAATATGAGACATACTGGTAGGATGTTTACATTGTGAGCCCCAATTGGGACAGTGTTGATGATATATGTAAAGTGCTGTGGAGTTCATAGTGTAAAATAAATGTAAAAAGATATTTCTTCATATGATGTCACAATACCAGGATCTGAGGATCTTCTATTTCGAGGTCAGGGGCTCTCTGATGCCATGTTGCTGCCTGTCTTGCTGTCTTCCTCTTTTGACACTGCAGTGCGGTGGACAAGAGAGCAATAACTGGTTAATAACAAGAAGTATGGAGTGTACTAACTGAGCCATACACCCTCCCCATACCATGAAGTATGGTGTGTACTAACTGAGCCATAAACCCTCCCCATACCATGTCCAGTAGACATTGTAGGATTACTACATGGATTTTATTATTAGGGTACGGACACACTGGCGTGAAACTCGGACGAGTGCAATGTGTGATTTTATCGCAGTGCAGTCAGACCAATGTTAATCAACGTCTGAAACACATTGGCGAGTGTCGCACGCTTTTTTCTCATCCAGATTCTGGATGGGAAAAAAGTCACAACATGCTGCTACAGTATGCGATTCATGTGCGAGAATCACCAATGCAAGTCTATGAGTCCGACAAAATCATGGACCGCACACGGACCATCCAAGAGGCATCAGTTTTTTTCACTGATACATTCTCATTCTTCAGCTGAGACAACTGTAAAATGTTCCTGTAACTGATTCTACAGTAATAGCTGCTGAGAAACAAAACAGATTGCACATGGATGTGATCTAAGAATACTGTCGGGCACTCGCATATCATTTGGATGCCCCAGTGGCCAGCCACACAGACAGCCCACCACAGCCACACAGACAGCCCACCACAGCCACACACAGAGTCACAGCCACACACAGAGCCACAAACACAAACACAGCCAGCCACATAGACAGCCACGAGCCACACAGCTAGCCACACACAAACAGCCAGCCACATAGACAGCCACACAGACGCAGAGAGCCACACAGAGAGACACAGCCACATAGACAGCCACACACATAGCCACAGCCAGCCACACACATAGCCACACCCAGCCACACACAGAGCTACAGCCAGCCACACACAGAGCCACAGCCAGCCACACACAAAGCCACAGCCAGCCACACAAAGAGCCACAGCCAGCCACACAGAGAGCCACAGCCAGCCACACAGAGAGCCACAGCCAGCAACATAGCCATAGCCAGCCACACACAAGCACACACAGACACAGCCAGCCAAACACAGACACAGCCAACTACACACACAATCAGCCACACACACAATCAACCACACACATAGCTAGCCACACAAACACAGCCAGCCACACACAGCCAAAGCCAGCCAGCCACACATACAGCCACACACATAAAGCCAGCCACAAACAGCCACATAGACAGCCACACACACAGCCAAAGACAGCCACACACAGGCGCAGCTACCCACACACACAGACACAGCCAGCCACACACACACTGTGAGCAATATAGACAGCCATAGCCAGCCACACACAAACATACAGCCAACCACACAGCCAGCCAGCCACACACACACAGTCAGCCACACACAGCCAAACAGCCCCAGCCACACACAGCCAGCCACACACAGCCAGCCACACAGCCTCAGCCACAGCCATGCAGCCACAGCCAACCCCAGCCAGCCACGTGGAACCAGCCACAACCACGCAGCCCCAGCCACACACAACCAGCCACAGCCATGCAGCCCCAGCCACACACCGACAGTCAGGCACATACAGCCAGCCACAGCCACATAGCCCCAGCCACATAAAGACACAGCCAGCCACGCAGCCTCAGCCACACAGACACATTTTGCCACACACAGCCAGCCACGCAGCCTCAGCCACACAGACACATAGTCAGCCACAGACAGCCCTGGCAAAACAGACACATAGTCAGCCCAGCCACGCAGCCCCAGCCACACACAACAAGCCACAAAGCCCCAGCCAGCCACAAAGCCCCAGCCACATACAGACAAATAGTCAGCCACACAGACAGACAGCCCCAGCCAGACACACACACGCTGAGAGAAAGAGAGAGCGACACACACACACACACACTACCCACCACCAGCTGCTGCAGCTCATCATGTTCTTTACACATTTTGCTGGCTCCCGCGCTGTGGAAGTTGGAACAACTTCCGGGCCTGCAGTAGAGATGAGGAGGCGGGGCCCAGAGAGCTTGACTGGAGATAGAAGGACTTTAGGTGACGTGAAGGGCTCACGTCACCACAGGTCCTCCTATCTCCAGTCAAACTCTCTGGGCCCCGCCTCCTCAACTCTACTGCAGCCAGGTCCCTCATGCCTCCGCTTCTCCCATGAAGGGAGAGGAATTGCTGCTGCTGCCCCCACACACGTGCAGCCTGGGGCGGATTCCCCCACCCGCCACGCCACTGATGTGCTGCCAGACAGGAGACAGTGCCGCCTCTGCCCGGTCCTCTCTCTCTGACACTGTCTCCTCCGTGGCGGGCCCCTCCTCCTTTCTCACGGCGGGTCCGTTCGCTGCCTGCTGCAGGCTGGGTGAGGTGGGCGGGCCTGATTACGACGGGGAGGGGGGTATGAAGGGGCAGGGCTTACAACCCGGCCGACATGGGTCAAAAAAAAAAAAAGAAAACGCGCTGAGACGCCACCCCCAATGAATGGCGCTGCCCTAGGCATGTGCCTACGAGTGTCTAATGGCAAATACGGCCCTGACTATATGTACTTGTCCATGTGTTTGTTGTGTCTTCTAAGTAGTTTGTCAGCTTTTGGACACCTTTCAAGGTGTTTTCTATGTGTTGTCTATGTGTTTGTATGTGTTTGTGTTTGCCTGCCATTACTTTTAATGGTGTTCAACGGTGTTCGACGAACATTTTATGAACATTCAACGAACACCCCCCCAATTCGACGAATCAAATTTGAACACTAGGGTGGTGGCTCATCTCTACTTACAGCTAATAGGCATGCCCACAGGGAGGGAAAAAAAACAACCCCAAATGGTGACACAGTGCTGCACACATCAATCATCTGCTTCCCCGTTTTCCAGGAGTTTTATGACACTTTTCTCTGCAATTAAACATGGAATCATTCAACTACGTAGGCTCTCTTTCTGGGGGACAATATCACATCAGCCTCACTGGCTGGGGATAACACTTTCCTCTAATCCTGAGAGGCTTGAGATTCCCTGAAAAGTTTTGGACAACACTTGTCCCTCATCTTGGCCGGTTGTCAGAGATACTTTTCTGCCATCCTGACAGACAGTGTGTGTAACCTTCTCAGCCAAACAGGCAGTGGGTGCAACTTTCCCATCATCAGGAGAAGCTGGGTTATCCCTTTCCCACCCTCCTAATAGATGATGGGTAGCATTTTCCCAAGAACCAACTCCTTTGGGGACGCCAACTCAGGCTGTACAAAAGTCATCTCTGTGATGGTTTGAAAATTGTCAAAGCGGCTACCCCCACCCACACAAAGAAGAGTGGACAGTTTCTGGGATGGAGACAGGCCTCATGGGGCTGGGAAAACAAGGCCTTGAAGTGTCCAACTAGATTGCAGTGGTGGCACCATCAGGGTATAACACCCGGCCTGGAGAGGGAACAGAGGGGGTCACTCCCTGCATTCTATGGGCCAGGAAAATCAACGCAGGGTTTGTCTTACCCCCTTTTGAGGTGCTGCTGGCATCTTTCTTGGCCTCAGACATCCAATTGCTCATGTAGTCATCAGCCATGGTGACCATGACAGAGGCCCCTTTTGTTTTCCAGTCATGGATGAACTGTCGGAGGTCCTTGGGGCAGTTCCACAGGAATTGTTCTGTGATGAGCAACTCCTTCATCTACTGGAGAGTGGTAAGCTCCAAGGCCTGGGGCCAGTGCTCAACTGCTCTCATGAGGGCACATATGTGGTCGGCTTAGGTGTCTTTTGGACCCCTCTGCAGGCTCTGAAAGTTCTGGCTGTAGGATTCTGGGGTGAGGTTGAACTGCTGGATCAAGGCCCATTTGATGACCTCATATTCCTGATTTTCAACAGCTGGTAAGACCCTAAGCATGTCTGGGGCCTTACCATTTCACCAGGGGTCAAGAGCTTTGCCCACTGATCCAAGGCTAGATGGTGCTGCAGGCAATTCAGTTAAAATTTCAGTAGGAAGGAGACAAAGTCCTCGTCTTTCTCTAGCACTGCACTGGGATGTCCTCAGTCTGGACCTTTGGAGGCTTGGTCTCCTGATTGCCTAGGTAAGCTGCAAGGCTTGGATCTCAGCTAGCTTCAGCTGGTGCTCTCTGTCTGACACTCTGCAGCTTCCTGCTTATGCTAATATTCTACCACTTCCTCACGATGTACCGTACCTTCTCCCTTTGCCCAATACTCTGCAGCTGCAATGAGGATCTTGTGAGTGTCCTTATTCTTTGCCTGGTAACTAGCTAGGTCAGTTTGAAAGAGGGCACCCCAGATTGTCTAGCTGGAGGAATGTGCAAGTGGTGAGCTGCCCACTGCAGGGCTGACAGTCAGTGATGGACTTCTTAAGGACCCTTGGCAGGGCTCCTCCTTGCCTTGAGCTATTTCGCCCTCCACGTCTTCCACACTGTCAATAACCAGGCCCATTTCCTTAACTTTGCCCTTGGTTCCATTGGCTATCCTTGCAACCTTTGGTCACTAACATAGAGCTGCAAAATCAGTCTAGTGCTGAGCCGTTCTTAGGACCCCAGCGGAAAAAGCTACTGCTGGTAGTCTTTAGTGTCTGGGAGTATGAGTCGCACACACACTATCATCTCGATCCCACCGCCCCTGGGGGTACTTAAGGTAGGTTTGTCAGTTTTACACTGGTACCTCTATCCACGTGGGCAAATGGAGGCATGGGGAGTAAGAGAGGGTGATCCAAGCTGCAACCTCTGGCGTGGAACAACACTTGCTCTCAACTCTGACAGACTGGAAGACCCTTTTCACTAGCCCCAGTGAAACAGGATCCTACCGTCCAGTAGTACTGCCACCAGTTCCTCATTAGATATAAACCTGGTCCACTAACAGGATTATATGCCATCCCCAGGTAGCACGTAATATTAAATCAATAATCAATAAATCACACTCTCTCGTCCGCTCCAGGAACATGAGATGTCGCGTTCATGGAGAGGACAACAATGTATGATTTGTACGCAAGCATGAGCATGCGTACACATAACGCATTCAATTGAATGAGAGCGCACAGTCATGTGCAGTCAAGCACAGCATCGTGCATCCCCATTATAAACATAGAACGTGCGGTGGCTGCGGTCACATGACGGTTCCCCTCCGCAGAACGCTGCGGAGGGGAACGCCAATGTGAAGCCATCCTTAGGCCCCTTTCACATCAGCGTTTATTTGAAATCGCGACAGATGCGGTGAAAAAACCACATCTGCCGCGATTACCGCATACCGGTCAGCCGCTGTTTTTTCGCGGCCGCACCTGCCGCAAGTGGCAAAACCGCCCTTGCCGCACCTGCCGCAAGCCCGCCTATACATTGTATGGGGCTTGCCGCAACTGTGCCGCAACCGTGCCACAAGTGCAGCCGGTATGCGGTAATCGCGGCAGATGCGTTTTTTCACCGCATCTGCCGCGATTTCAAATAAACGCTGATGTGAAAGGGGCCTAACAGAGATGTAGGAATCACATAAAAAAAATGTGACAATCCACCATCTACAGATGCCTGTCGACATTATAAACTTTTCTTAGGGAAAAAAGATGTGCCGCAGTCCGCGCTGCCAGGACCACTCACTCCAATAAACACGAGTAGAAAATCTTCATCAAAACCTCCTTTATTCTCCTACGCGTTTCAGTGCCCTCCTGGCACCTTCATCATGGGATCATGATAATGAAGGTGCCAGGAGGGCACTGAAACGCGTAGGAGAATAAAGGAGGTTTTGATGAAGATTTTCTACTCGTGTTTATTGGAGTGAGTGGTCCTGGCAGCGCGGACTGCGGCACACCTTTTTTCCCTAAGCATTGTTACAACCTACACGTGAGTGTGGCCGGTGGGAGTCCAGCAGCAGCCATCAGGACATTACCAATAAGCCTTCAGGCCAGTTGTGGGTCTCACAACTGGACCAGGTGAGCAGATTTAATTACTCACCATTACACCCATCAGTGTCTAGTGATAAGGGCACTATTGCGCCTCTTGTCCCCCCCCCCTTTTCTCTTGACATTATAAACTTAGCTAGTACAATTCTGCACACAAGCCTTATCAATAAGAACTAATCTATTATTTTTCACACACCTTCAAAATATCCAGATGGCACATTTATGACCAGCATTGTTAGACTAATTCCACTGGAGTTTACAGGAACACACGAATCCTAAAAAGATATTGAATTCGAATGTGGGATAATTTATTAACTTAATTAATTTACTAAAGGTCTGGGCTCTTAAGTTTGTTTAATGGATCACTTTTTATTTCAAAGTTTACAGAAGTAGCTACAACTCCCACCTAGATGACCTCTTGCAGTGATCAAGTTTTCCATGACTCTGCTCTTTGTCTTCACCTCTCAATATTTCGGAACAGTAAGTGCTTTGGATGAGAGACTGCAGAGTCTAGACCGATGTGTACCTGGTGATAACTGAGCGCGATGATTCATCTGAAGAGTCATCACTGCCCATCAGTTTCACCATGTTGTGAGGCCCAAGAGACCAATAAAATAATGTTATCGAAAATGTTGTTCTTTAAAATTAGGTGATAACTATTTGACCTTTATTTTACACTTGTGCAGTTTTGTGGAAAAGAATAAACAAATGATATAGAATGCAGATTAGAGTAAAACTTCCATTACGTTCATCTGTATCAACAGACAGAAAAATATAGCTTTTAATCTGTAATCTGACAGTGCGACCCCAGTACCATGAAAAATATAAACTGTTGTAATTTTTCAGCATTATTTTTTATTTCACCGCTGAAGTGGTGCTTTAAGTATAAGACCCCTGCCCATTGTCTTATACTCACCTGCCGCTGCCTATCTAGTTGGTCTCCTTTGATTTGTGACCAATTTTTCATGGAGCGCACCAGAAGGCAGGCTTTAATACATCGCAATGAGAACCTTGTTCTGGCTCTCATAGACTTGTATTGAGCACTTGTGATATAACTTCTGATCAGCCAGAAGTTACAGGCACAAGACGGCGCCATGTGACCGGAGTGACGCTAAAAACAAAAGGCAAAGTCAAAAGAGGGTGAGTATAAGACAGGGGGCTTAGATTTAAAACTCCATTGCATAGGTGAAAAAAACAGCTGGGGTTGTGCTTAAATCCTTTCACGACCAAAGGCGTAATTATATGCCTTGGCTGCCTCCCTCTCTTTGATGCTAGCTCATGCCCTGAGCTGGAATCATTCCACACTCATGTCAGCTGATCTGATCAGCTGACATGTGTAGCTAACAGCAATGATTGGATCAGCTGTCAGTCACTTACATCACGGTGCCTCGATGCGTTGTCATCACAGCACAGAGTCAGCTGATGACCCTAGATGCTGTCATGAATCACTTCCTCCCAGTGATGTCTAAGCGGTGTCGCTGGCAGAAAGTGATACGGTAATTTTTGCTATGTAGACAGATGCAGAAGCATCTCTTTGCATAGCACAAGCGATTGCACTGTACAGTGCTGAGGAGCATTAAGGGGCCATGTAAAATAAAGAAAAAGTTCAAATAAAGTTTTTGAAAAAAATAAAATACATAAAAGTTCAAATCACCCATTTTTGCCTCATTGAAAATAAAACTTAAAGAAATACATTTATTTGCATTCAGAAATGCCTGATCTATCAAAATATGAAATCAATTAATCAGATCTGTAAACTGCGTAACAAAAAAAAGTCTAAACGCCAAACTTAAGTTTTTTTTGGTCGCCGCAACATTGCAATGAAAAGCAATAACAGACGATCAAGACATCACATCTACCCAAAAATGGTATCATTAGAAATGTCTGCTCACGATGCAAAGAATAAGCCGTCACACAGCCCAAGTTTATTTAGAGGTCGAAGGTGCATTGCCTGGTTGGGGTAGTGTGGGTGTAGCAGCACAGAAGCTGGGAAACAGACGAAAGGGGAGAAAAAGAGCTTCTGTATATATGTGCGCACAACCGTAGTGCTAGTGAATATCATAAATTTATTACATAAAGTGAAAAACAGGAAGTCATGACAAAACTAAAAACAATTAAATACAAGTGATGTATACCATACAGTTAAAGAGCAGGGTAACCAGGGCCTGGGTAGCAAAAGAGGTAGAGGGATACACACGACAATAATATTAATTAAGCATAGAGCAAACAATGCAGATCAGTACAGATATATGATCAACAGTGAGTGATTATTATCAATGTCCACAAAATGATCATAGGCAGTACGCAACATATAAAGTATGGCTAAGTTTGTATGGGTAGGCGTACTGAACCCATGAGTGGAAGCGAGAAAAAAGAAAAACCTGCTCTTTCTCAGTATTACAACCAGTGTTTCCTACCATCTGTGAGCATTGGGGTAGTTATATCCATTGAGGTAACCCGGTAGCCGGTCCATTCAGATATGATAAACCCAGTGCTCTAAGGAGGTAATAAGGTGCCACAGTAAGTATAAATTAGTGATACCCGGTAGCAATGAAGGTATTAGTAACAAGTTACTAATAATTGAACAGTAATTCAAGTTTGGCCGTGCTGTAGCAACCAATACACCACCATAGATCAATAGTGCATCAATACAGTTATACCACCACTAGACCAGGAATTATTAAATGGCAACAAAGCATAATGTGGGCTTATGATGTAAGTCAACGGTAATATAACTTCCAGGTGTCAGTAGTTCTTTGGGTTGGAACTACTGAAGTCCACAAAACACCCAGTATTACCAAGGAGAGCCAGTGTAGTAATAATGCATCAGTACAGGGTATAAACAGGTTCAAACCACCTATGAACTGGGAAAAATCAAGTATACATAGGCTTAATAAACAAGTAGGCATTGAGAAGGCCCTAGATGTCTATAGTGACTCTTGGGAGGGCACCGGGACCCAAATCATATCCTACCCAGGGAGGTCAGTGACCTGGTGTGTGGATAGCAGCCAACGCATATCGCCACCAGCAGTGGCTTAGTCAGGAGCCGTGTATAGGGCCATGTCAGGGCTTTAAATACCTGCAATAGTGATCTGCCCTGCATGGCTGGGTGCCGCCATTGACGGTGACATCATTTCCGGTCACAAGCTCTGTTTGAGTGGGTTTTAACCCAGTATGCTGATGACATCAGCATGTTACGTACTGCCTATGATCATTTTGTGGATATTGATAATAATCACTCACTGTTGTATATATCTGTACTGATCTGTATTGTTTGCTCTATGCTTAATTAGTATTATTGTCGTGTGTATCCCTCTGCCTCTTTTGCTACCTAGGCCCTAGTTACGCTGCTCATTAAATGTCTGGTATACAGCACTTGTTTTTAATTGTTTTTAGTCTTGTCATGGCTTCCTGTTTTTCACTTTGCGCAAATCATATTAAACCTATATAAATGAAAAACTTTATTTGTAAACTTAAACAGAAAATACACAACTCGAAGATAAAAACTGAGTGCACAGGATAGAGTGAAGGAAGCGGACTAACCTTAGTATACGTCTCCCTCCTTACACCTGCCTGCCAGCGAGGTCGGCACCCTAAATTGCGTAGTGGCGCCCCCACTCATCGGCGGCTGACCCTGTCAAACCCAAACCTGGCCCTGGAAGTCAGGAGGTAGTGCTCTCCCCTAAGATAATTATCCCCCAGGTCCAAGGCACAACTGGTTGACCGGTCAAAACCGTGTCTCAGTACTAAAACAGAGTCTCACCATACTAAATTTAGCCAGCACCTGGAACATGATAATAAGTTAGATACCCAGCTGGTCTATCATCATATACCATGTCCCTCACCCTATTCCAAGGTGGTCACATAGATAACACAAGACCACCTATGTATGGCATAGCAGACGTAGGCATATGGAGGTACTTAGCTAAATGCATGCAGTGCTCGTCCCCACGCGCCTTTGTCAAATTTTACATATGTGTTAAACTATATTTTTTAATTTAAAGGATGGTCACATCAAGAAAACAACTTTACAAATACCCATTTAGTAGCGAAAGACTCTAGGAAAATACTACTCTTGTTCAGGTGGACCTGGTCTTACCATCTATTCATGAGATTTGGTCAGAAAGTAAATGTGGCGCCAATGGTCGGTGCGCCACGAATGGGTACTTCACCCAGACCAGCGTGTGTGCTATCCCAGTGACCAGTGAATGGGGAGGTTCGTATGTGGCTGTCATCCTGCACTCACACACTTAGCTCAGGGGGCCAATTGGTTAAACCCGTTACTAGGGTAACTGGTCCCAGTGGGAGGTTATATAAGTGGGTAGTGGGGAGCGGGAAGAGAGAATAGAGAAGTGAGAGGTCGAGGAGGACCCTTCAGGGGACACAGAGGGAGGGCACCCAAAAGGAGAGGTGATCCAGATGAGAAGGCGGAGCCTGAGGGTGTAAGCTAACACCTGGCATCAGACCAAGTACCTACCGGTCTTGGAGGATCCCAGTCCATGGAACGGAGGAGTGCCAGTTCCGAGTGCGGTGCAGGCAAATTCAACTTTGAGCCACCAACACCGGTTTTACAGAGGAGACTTCAGTCTCCAGGTCACCTGTAACAGCAACTAACTTAAGAGCCAGGACCTGCACGAACCCATCAGGAGTTAGCAGCAATCTAGAGAAGGTTCTTACCCGAGTTCACAATTACAGAGGAAAGAGAGAGAGAGACACAAAGGAGGCCAGGCCAGGTTCTATACGGGTCAAGGCTTCAACACCAGTGAGGATAGAAGACGAAGCCGAAAGGGCATCATTGAAAGCTGCAGAAGGACACCCCATTCGGTGGTCACTACCCAGGCCAGCTACCCGTAACTGTGAGACTGTGTGCCAGATGAGAACTTCCTTGACAAGTTGCTAGTAAATACCAGTGCAGAGCAAGAAGTTCTTCTGTGTCTTATTTCCATTAGGCTGGTAAACATTTCAGTCTCAGCGAAGAGACTGTGTCATTCTTTGACCCTGCTGAGCTGCTGTTGTGAGAACAACCAAGACAACCAGTACTACAGAGAGCTGCCCCAGGGACCCTGCTCTGCCTGCATGGAACCCTATTATCCGACTGCCTATCCATCATTCCCGGAGGTCTGCTGGCAGCGCTGGTGCCATCACCAGATACCGCAGGTAGTGTCACGAACGTTACACTTTTATTATTTTATATTCAACACTTTTCAGCAACCACCAGGGCCATGGACCCGGGCACCGACCACCAGTGACAGCAACCATAATCAACGCCCGGGATCTGAGTTCTCAAACCCCATGGTGAGTCAGTTTTTGCGTCTACAAACAGAATCAAGCCAATCCGTATCCAAAGGGTATTGTGTGCCTTACAAACTTTTAAACTGAACTTTTTGGACTTATTCAAAAGGCCCCAAAATGGCGGGCCCAAAGATGTAAAGGAAAATGTGCTGGCCCAGGGGCATGCCTTGAAAACTGTTTGCCCACCTCTATTGCCACCAAACAACCAGGGGGGCGGGCCAAATATCAAAGTACCCCTACAGGCAGCCTTACAAAGCAGCAACAAGGATGCGGCCGGAAATCCACGCGGAACAGGTCTGGTCCAGGAACTGGTGAACATGGCGGCCACCAGACTGAGCGACCTGTTGCGGGAGGTGGAAGAAGAGGCCCGTGCTGCAGTCAAACACCCAAGGGCGGTCTCCCTCCTCACCTACGAGGGAGACGCGGCCTTCTGGAGAACCACGTTCCAGTTCCAGGACCTGAAGGTCCAGATTGGCGAGGCTGTCGAATGGACCATTAGACGCTGGAGCGCTAACACCGCCCTGGAGCTATCCCGCAGGGCTAGGCAAAGGGGGTCCAGCAACCAGCAGCTAGAGCTGGGAGCGAGAGGCCAGGCCTCGGTTGAGCACCTGGTTACCAGGGAGGACCCGCCTGCTGAGACATCACCCATCGCCAGTGCAGAAGTCGGGGCATCCGTGCCTTGCAAAGAGCCAGATGACCCTGAGGTCCTAGCTAGTGGTGAGGAGGAGCCAGATGTCCCTGAGGAGCATGAGAGCGAGTCTGAGGTTGTTGTCGAAGCCGCCCTGGAGGAGCCAGGCAGACCCCCCCGGTCCCATCCCTACCCTGCTGGACTACACCACAGAGAAGTAACTGACCGACCAGGGGAAGCGGCAACGCCGTCATGAGGAGTGGTGGGCCAGGAAACTGGAGAACTTGCAGGCCTGAACCCAAGCCCGCCTACAACCTCCGGTACCCCCAGAGAACCGGAGAGAAGGTATGGTGACCAGCTTTGAGATATAAATATTAACACTGTACCAGTCCTGTAAATAGTTACCTTTATGCTGCTAAGACTCATGAACAATAATGAGAACTTTTTGTATCAAGTCTAGACTGAAACTTAAGCCAGTGACTCTGTGTGATATGTGAGTTATAATGTTTTAAACAGACCGGGTGGTTTAAAGGACAGTGCTGCAGAAGAACAGTAACATAGTAACATAGTAACATAGTTTTTAAGGTTGAAGGAAGACTTTAAGTCCATCTAGTTCGACCCAAAGCCTAACATGTTGATCCAGAGAAAGGCAAAAAAAAAAACATGTGGCAACACTAAGCTCCACATTGGGGAAAAAAATTCCTTCCTGACTCCATATATGGCAATCAGACTAGTTCCCTGGATCAACGCCATATCAAAGAATCTTGTATGTATAACTGGTAATATTATAATTTTCAAGAAAGGCATCCAGGCCCTTTTAAATGTTAGTAGTGACTCACTCATTACAACAGCATGTGGCAGAGAGTTCCATAGTCTCACTGCTCTTACAGTAAAGAATCCACGTCTGTGATTATGATTAAACCTTCTTTCCTCCAGACGTAGAGGATGCCCCCTTGTCCCCGTCTCAGGCCTAAGAGTAAAGAGATCATTAGAAAGTTCTCTGTACTGTCCCCTCATATATTTATACATTATTATAAGATCACCCCTAAGCCTTTGTTTTTCCAAGCTAAATAGCCCCAAGTTTAATAACCTGTCTTGGTATTGCAGACCCCTTAGTCCTCTAATAACTTTTGTCGCTCTTTTCTGGACCCGCTCTAGTTCAGCTATGTCTTTCTTATACACCGGAGACCAGAATTGTACACAGTATTCTAAGTGTGGTCGCACTAGTGACTTGTATAGAGGTAAAATTATGTTCTCCTCATGAGCATCTATGCCTCTTTTAATGTATCCCATTATTGTATTTGCCTTTGCAGCAGCTGCCTGACACTGGCCACTAAATGTGAGTTTGTCATCTACCCATACACCCAGGTCTTTTTCAGTGACAGTTTTGCCCAGTGTTTTACAATTAAGCACATAATTATACCTTTTGTTTCCTCTGCCCAAGTTCATGACTTTACATTTATCCCCTTTAAAGCTCATTTGCCATTTAGCAGCCCAAGCTTCTAGTTTACATAAATCCTCCTGTAATATAAAATTGTCCTCCTCTGTATTGATTAACCTGCAGAGTTTAGTGTCATCTGCAAATATTGAGATTCTACTCTGTATGCCCCCTACAAGGTCATTAATAAATATATTAAATAGAAGCGGGCCCAACACTGACCCCTGTGGTACCCCACTGTTAACTGTGACCCATTCTGAGAGTGTTCCATTAATAACCACCCTTTGTTTCCTATCACTAAGCCAATTCTTAACCCAGTTACACATATTTTCCCCTATCCCCATTGCCCTCATTTTATGTATCAACCTTTTGTGTGACACCGTATCAAAAGCTTTTGAAAAGTCCATATACACCACATCCACTGCATTTCTTTGGTCCAGTCCAGAACTTACTTCTTCATAGAAGCTTATCAGATTAGTTTGACAGGAACGGTCCCTCGTAAAACCATGTTGATAATGGGTCATGAGGTTATTTTTCTTCAGATACTCCAGTATAGCATCTCTTAGAAAACCCTCTAGGATTTTACCCACAGTAGACGTTAAGCTTACTGGCCTATAATTTCCAAGTTCAGTTTTTGTCCCCTTTTTGAATATTGGCACCACATTTGCTATATGCCAGTCCTGTGGTACAGACCCTGTTATTATGGAATCTTTAAATATTAAAAATAATGGTCTATCTATGACAGTACTTAATTCCTGCAGCACTCTGGGGTGTATCCCATCCGGGCCCGGGGATTTGTCAATTTTAGTGATTTTTAGACGATGCCATACTTCCTCTTGGGTTAAGCAGGTGACATTTAATTGAGAATTTTTGTTATCACTCATCATATTGTCTGTGATAGGATTTTCTTGTGTAAATACTGTTGAAAAAAAGTCATTTAGCATATTGGCTTTTTCCTCATCCTCATCCACCATTTCACCCAGACTACAACACCATCATTTTTTAGTTTCTTACTATTTATGTAGTTAAAAAATATTTTGGGATTATTTTTACTTTCTCTGGCAATGAGTCTCTCTGTCTCAATCTCTGCTGCCTTGATTTGCTTTTTACACCGGAACTGTGTGTGTACCGGCCCTGTTAGACTGAGGTTAAAATAAGGTTTTGCAACATTTTAAGACAAGAGCCTCCCATAAAGGGAAGAAAAGTATTGCGCAATGTGTAAATAAAAATATTCCGGTTATTGTTAAAGCATACAAAAAAAAACTGAACTCTGTACCGGTTAGGAGATAGAAACATTTGAGGACAAGTGTGTTTCACCAAGGGGGAATGTGGCGCCACAATGGTCGGTGCGCCACAATGGGGTACTACACCCAGACCAGCGTGTGTGGTGTCCCAGTGACCAGTGAATGGGGAAGTTTGTATGTGGCTTTTATCCTGCACTCACACACTTAGCTCAGTGGGCAAATTGGTTAAACCCGTTACTAGGGTGACCGGTCCCAGTGGGAAGTTATATAAGTGGGGAGTGGGAAGAGAGAGTAGAGAAGTGAGAGGTCGAGGAGGACCCTTCAGGGGACACAGAGGGAGGGCACCCAAAAGGAGAGGTGGTCCAGACGAGAAGGGGGAGCCTGAAGGTTTAAGCTAACACCCGGCGTCAGACCGACTACCTACCGGTCTTGGAGGATTCCAGTCCATGGAACGGAGGAGTGCCGGTTCCGAGTACGGTGCAGGCAAGTTCAACTTTGAGCCGCCAACACCGATTTTACCGAGGAGACTTCAGTCTCCAGGTCACCTGTAACAGCAACTAACGTAAGAGCCAGGAACCGCAGGAACCCATCAAACGTTAGCAGCAATCCAGAGAAGATTCTTACTCGAGTTCACAATTACCGGGGAAAGAGAGAGAAACACAAAGGAGGCCAGGCCAGGTTCTATATGGGTGAAGGCTTCAACACAAGTGAGGATAGAAGGCGAAGACAAAAGGGCATCACTGAAACACCCAGGCCAGCTACCCGTAACTGTGTGACTGTGTACCAGATGAGAACTGCCTTGACAAGTTGCTAGTAAATACCCATGCAGAGCAAAAAGGTCTCCTGTGTCTCATTTCCATTAGGTTGGTAAATTGCATTCCAGTCTCAGCGAAGAGACTGTGTCATTCTTTGACCCTGCTGAGCTGCTGCTGTGAGAACAACCAAGACAACCAGTACTAAAGAGAGCTGCCCCGAGAACCCTGCTCCACCTGCGGGGAGCCCTATTATCCGGCTGCCTATCCATCATTCCCGGAGGTCTGCTGGCAGTGCTGGTGCCATCACCAGATACCTCAGGTGGCGTCACGAACTTACACTTTATTATTTTATTTTCAACACTTTTCAACGACCACCAGGGTCACGGACCCCGGCACCGAACACCAGTGACAGCAACCGTAATCAACGCCCGGAATCCGAGTTCCCAAACCCCTGGATAAGTCATAATATTACACATTCCGTAGAAAATGAATGACTGGATGTAGCTTCCTCTAGTGATAACAGTTCATCACTATGGGTTTTTGGAAAATAAACCGAGGTTGATCAGTTGATCACCATTCCAACTTAATTATGAAAGTGTGGTGTCTCCTTTGGTCAATCTCTATAAGAAAGTAGCTATATTACTCTGATGCAATGAGATAAAAGTCGTGGCTCCTTAAAAATTAAAGGGGATTTTCAAACAACAACAAAAAACACACTTATTAAAAATAATAACAATTATTACACTGTTCTTACATACATTTTTGGCTAAGAAAATGCACCAAAATGTCAAGTACAAACAGCATTGTGTTGTACAAAGTTCTAAATGTTTAATATGTCCGTTGATTTCTTTTTTTTTGGTCACGTAGATCCAGACTGTGGAAATTCCAATGTAAGTACTAAGCGGCCGAGCATGAGACATACAGACGCTCTGTTCTATTGATAAGATGCATGGTTACCATCCTCTGCTTATTTATACACAGTCTGAGATCACAACTGCGATCCAGAAGCCAATGTAAAAGTTTCATCACATAAATATATGAATGGGTAAAGAGTGAAGCTAAAGTCGGGAAATGCTAAGCTTAACACTTAGTCCTTCTCTGGTCCTGAAGAATTTACCCTTGATTTCTGTTTACTAAGGTCGATGATGTTACTTAGTAAAGAGCTGTATATTGTAGGATGGTGGAGGCCACCTCAACACATGTCAGTCTCAAAAACCCGTAATGTACAATGTCACTGACATGGAAATACATGACCGACAACGCTTCCTGCCTTAATCGTCATGTTAAGAAGAGTGATTATATGAGGCATGAATTAACCAGTGTTACTTATAAGCAGACGTACAGAACAAGCTTCAATAGGGCACATTACAGTGTAACATCAGGAACATGTCAAGTACAATATTTTAATATACTATTTATGTCATTAAAACATAAATGTCTGTAAAGATAAAAAAAATATTTTAATTGTGTTTATAGATTAACCATTATTTTGTGTTTGCTGGAAGTAATGCATTTAATTTATAGAAAAACAAACACATTCTCAACCATTGTATAATAATATTTTTATTATCAAAAGCATTGACAGAAACATAGCAGCTTAGTCTATACTTGTGCATGGTGATAGTGATTCACCCAAGGGCCTATGGGGACTCGGTACCCGGGCGTGGAGTTGCAGGGATGGCCCGTGGCCCTAGTCATCAGCCTAAAACTTAGGGGAGTTGTGGAAAAGGGAATAAAGTTTATCGTGACGCCACCTGCAGATTCTGAAGATTTTCTACACCAAATCTATAAGCAAAAAATAAGCGGCATGTGCAAAACACATCAGAATTCTCATAGATTTGTGACAAAACTGCACCAAAAAATGCATCAAAAACAAATAAAAAAATGCACTGTGTGCCCATGGCCATGCTGAACTAAATTTTCTAATATTTACAAATACTATATACAGTAGATTGATTTCACTAACAGTGCCATTAAATAATCTATTTCATAGACTGCTCACGTCAGACCTAAAGGCTGTTTTACTTCTATGATATTATTTGTCTCTAGAAAGGTCATCAGGATCAGATCAGTGAAAGGCGAATACTTGGCACACCCATATAAGCTAATGTTTCATGCTGCAATTTAGAGTTACTGACCATAAGCCCGTAATCAAGAGATCCGTAGGGGATCTGCATGGAAAAAATCCTGGATAAGTGGATATGGGAAATATGGATAAACATGGATAACTTGCTGATTGCTTGGAGATCCCTAAATATTCTGAGAATAGAGCTCTGCAGTACCTTTCTTGAAAGCATCAGAGGGGTGTAAGCTCAAAACTGCTCCATTCATTGACTATGGCACTTTTGGAGAAAGTCGAGCCCAACACTTTGCCATTTCTGGCAATCCCAGTAAAGGGAACCTGTCACCCCCTTTGGGCATTTTAAACTTTGTCCACCAGCTTAAATATGATGTGAATGGGGTTCTTATAACCCATCTATGTGCCCAGACATCCCCCTAATTCCTGAGAAATCAACTTTTATTGTCTCCCACGCTGCATCTTAAAAGGTTCGGGAGGTCTGCTCTCTTGTCCCGAAGTATAAGGTCCTTGCCGACCCTTGCCAGCAAAACCCGCCCTGCATTTTGAAAATTCCCGCTCCCTCCTGTGGATGGCCATTGAGTGACAGGAGCACTCGCACCTGCGCAGTGAAGTAGGTCACCATGCTCCATTCAAGAGAGTGCTGAAGTCTCACAAGATTTGTGAAGTCTCGCAAGACTTCAGCACTATCTTCAATGGAGCATGGTGACCTGCTTCACTGCGCAGGCGCGAGTGCTCCTGTCACTCAATGGCCATCCACAAGAAGGGTGCGGCAATTTTCAAAATGCAGGGCAGGTTTTGCTGGAAGGGTCGTCAAGGACCTTATACATCAGGACCAGAGAGCATACCTCCCGGACCTTTGAAAATGCACCGCGGGAGACAATAAAAGTTCATTTCTCAGGTATGAGGGGTTGTCTGGGCACATAGAGGAGTTTCAAGAACCCCATTTACATCATGATCAATCTGGTGGGACTGTTTAAAATGCCCAAAGGGGGTGACAGGTTCCCTTAAACAATTAATGTAGCAGAGGCCAATCAGAGCCTCATATATATACAGTGAGCAGTAAGTTTTCCCCTTTCCAATAGGAATTCTATGCATGATTGATAACTTTTTGTGACGACACCTTTAATGCTGCTGAATCTTTGATGGTGGTAGACCACTGTGATTATTGCAGATTCAATGAGTTTTCAGACCTAAGTGGTTATGATGATCTCTATACTCTGAAATGTGAAGTGTAGAAGAATACATTTATATAATGTTATCAGATATTAGGGGTATTTTTCCTGCTGTACTGGTGAGCTCTATACAGCTATACAGTATATTTCTAATTACACTGGAGAACTAAAGTTCTATAAAACAAATGTCATTTCAGATGCTAAAGGGTCAGAGACAGGAGATAAGAGTAAATAGAATTATTTGCATTTAGAGCAAATTAGAAAAATCTCTATAGTATCTCATTTTTTCTAGTATATTAAAATTATAGCTAAAAAAATTATTCTTGGTGTTAAGGGGTTCCTTTAGTTAGGCACTTTTTTAGGAAATTCAAGGTGGTAATCTAGGATTATTCAAAGAACTATTCTACAATGTTACGGTAATTATTTCTTCCACCTGCACATTACATTCAATTTGGGCTCTGGGGAACAGCTATTCTCCTTATGGAGATCAATCTGCCTGCCCGCAGTGAGGAAACGTTTAACCACAATACTCCTCTGGGAAATATGCAAATTGTCGCTTCAGTGAGGAAGTAGATGAACTCAAGCGCCACCTATTGAAAGTAGCATTCCGAAAAGTACAAATTGACTTTTTAACAATCCTTTCCATGTGATTTAGGATTGATGCTATATCAGAACCCCAAACCCTGCTTTTCAGGGTGATTGCCTATAATCAGTGCAAAGTATGGGAGCTGATATGGCTGTATGAGGGGCTAAGAAAAGGTCAAGGGAGTAGCTATTCTCCTAATGGGGATTAATCCTGCATGCTAGCAGGATTGAAAGGCTTGTTAAGAGTCAATTTTGACTTTTAGGTTTGCTACTTTCAATAGGTGACCCTAAAGTTCATCTACTTCTTCCATCAAGAGACAATTTGCATAATTCCCAGAGGAGCATTACATCTAAAAGTCTCCTCACTGCTAGTGTGCAGGATTAATCTTCATAAGGAGAGTAGCTATTCCCTTGACCTCGTTTTAGCCCCTCATACAGCCAGATCAGATCCCACACACTGCACTGATGAGGGGCAATCACCCCAATATGCAGCATTTGCAGATTAGGGCTTTGATCTGGTATAAATCCTAAATCATATTGAAAGGCTCATTAAAGAGTCAATTTTGACTTTTAGGATTAATACTTCCAATAGGGGGCACTAGACTTCGTCTACTTCTTCCCTGAAGAGAACATCTGGGAGCATACTACAGCCCTTTACTTTCTTCCTAGCAATATAATGTGCTGCTGTGGTGTTAGTGTGCTAAGAGGGACTTTATAAGTACGGTAATAAAGACCTGTGATCACAGCAGCAGAATAGGTTTTGGAAGGGGTTAGAGGCATCTTTTGAAGCTCTTTAGTACAAATACAAGGTTCTTTACACACCATCACTTAATATACCAATATACTTTTACCTCTGCATCCCCAATAAGTACACCCCTGTACAGAATGACCAGTGAGTGGGTTATAGTACCACTGAATATGTCAGTCATGATATTATACAACTTGCAACCAATAGATTGAGGGAGATTTGAGGGAAAGTCTTCATAAAGATCTTTCTCATATGGATGTAACATCACTTTGTAGGTTTTCTTAAGCACAGTCACTAACCCATAATAGAGCAGAATTGCATTAGCACAGACGTAAAATATATTCTCATCTTGCTTTGGGCCCAGGTTCATGCTTACAGCTGAATTATGGTTTAGTATCTTCAGTCTACAATAGGTCCATTCTGTTCCTCCAGGACAAGCGTCTTCTACCAGAAATTCCTTACAAGAGTGTTAGTTTAAACTATAAATGAAAGAGGCATGAAGAAAACTATAACTATCCATAAAAACAGGGATGTCAAAAATCCAACCAGGGATCCCTGACCCCAGTCTTCTTCATTGAATTGAATGCCCATGACCAAACATGGGGTAATAGTATAAAAAAGGTCAGCATTCGGCTAAGAAAGTTAGAGACACTTGTAAGAGGATGACTTCAAAATGTTTAAATACAGCACTATCCTCGCATAAATCCATACGTTTTATTAGGCAACTTACTCAGGATTTAAAGGGACTTTAAATAAATGACGTTTTGGTTCTTCAGGAGTTTTGTCCACAGTCACTGTAAGGCCCATTCACACCACGTTTTTTGCGTGTCCATGTTGATCCTTTAATTTTAAGGACCAGATGGACAGACACAGATATGTGCAAACGGATACCACTTATGCTCCCGGACCCTTGTTTTTGACGGATCCATTTTCTCTGTATAAAAGCATTAGTAAAAGCAAAACACAATGGTGACCACTCTCTGCAGCTTTTAACACTGTTAAACACCATCTCCTACTCTCAGAGGCGTAACTACAATAGGTGCAGGGGTTGCGATCGCACCCGGGCCCTGCAGCCTAGGAGGGTCCCAAAAGTCCCTCTGGCCTATAGAAAAAGACTAATACTATTAAAGATTTGCAATAATTGGGGGCCCCGTTAGAGCCTTTGCATTGGGGCCCCGGGGCCTGAAGTTACGCCACTGTCTACTCTCCATGCTGCACTCCATTGGTATGAAGGACACGGCTCTCTCCTGGTTCTCTTCCTATCTTTCTGACCACTCCTTCAGTGTATCATTCTCGGGCTCCACTTCTTCTCCTCTTTTTCTCACTGTTGGGGTCCCTCAGGGTTTAGTCCTTGGACCTCTTGTCTTCTCACTTTACATGGCCCCGATTGGACAGACCATTAGCAGATATGGCTTCCCGTACCATCTCTATGCTGATGACACACAATTATACACTTCAGCTCCTGACCTCACCCTTGCGGTTTTAAAGAACACCAAAGACTGTCTAACTGCACTTTCCAACATCATGTCCGCTCTCTATTTGACACAAACGTAACCTTTCCAAAACTGAACTTCTTCTGCTCCCGCCCTCCACTAACCTCCCTAAATCTGATATCTCCCTCTCAGTATTTGACACCACAATAACGCCTAGGTAGGAGTCTCGCTGTCTGGGTGTTATGTTTGGCACCGATTTCTCCTTCATCTCCTACATACAATCTCTTGTCCGATCTTGTCACTTTCACCTGAAGAACATCTCTAGACTCGCCCCTTTCTCACCATGGAAATAACAAAAACCCTCACTGTGGCCCTAACCCATTCCAGCATTGACTACTGCAATTCCCTATTAACTGGCCTCCCCCTCTCTAAACTTTCCCCTCTCCAGTCCATCCTTAATGCAGCAGCCAGGATCACCCATCTGGCCAATCATTACTCAGATGCCTCCGCTCTGTGCCAGTCATTGCACTAGCTGCCCGTACACTATAGGATGCAATTCAAATTGCTTGTTCTCACCCACAAAGCTCTTCACAGTGCAGAACCTCCCTACATCTCCTCCCTCATCTCTGTCTATCACCCCACCCGTTCTCTACATTCCACAAATGATCTTCGACTAACATATACACTAATCTGATCCTCCCACTCCCGGCTCCAAGACTTCTCCCGAGCTTCACCAATTCTCTCTAATGCTCTACCTTAAGAAATCAGGACTATCCACAACTTGCATGGCTTCAGAGGCACACTAAAACACATCTTTTTCAGTCAGCCTACCATGCTCCGTAATAGAAGTCCCTTGTACTGTATATAGCTCATTCAATATCTATCTGGGCATAACTCTTCTTCAAACTCCACCAAATCAAAAAGCTCTACACAGATTGACCATTCATGTAACTTAATTTCTATCCCGCACTTCCTCAGAATGCCTGGACCATCAGTGTAATAAGCCCCTGTACTTTGTGTAACCCTTAACTCATTGTAGATTGTAAGCTCTTTTGAGCAGGTTCACCTTTATTTCTGCTTTAATTATTGTATTGTACTTTTTACATTGATTCTATGCTTATAGTATTGTATCTAATTACTGTACTGTATTTTTTACATTGTTTCTCTGCTTTAACTATCATACTTCTTACATTGATTTTCTGCTTAGTGTATTGGGTCTTTTACATTGATTCTCTACTTTACTTACTATATTGTATACTTTTATTGTTACCTATGACCGTTCATATACGAACCACTGTATTGTAAAGTTCTACAGAATATGTTGGCGCTATATAAATTATTATTATTATTATTTTCACCAGGATGAGGAGGGGCTATATACAGTGATGGGGGGCATGTGCCAGGATGAGGGGGACTATATACAGTAATGGGGGCATGTTCCAGGATGAGAGGGCCTATATACAGTGATGGGGAACATGTACCAGGGTGAGGAGAATGTATCAGGATGAGGGGGGCTATATACAGTGATGGGGGCATGTACTAGGATGAGAGAGGTTATATACAGTGATGGGACAAGTAACAGGATGAAGGGGTTATATACAGTGTTGAAAGGCATGTACTAGGATGAAGGGGGCTATATACAGTAATGGGAGCTTGTACCAGGATGAGGGGGGCTATATACAGTGATAGGGGCATGTACCAGGATGAAGGGTCTATATACAGTGATGGGGGGCATGTACCAGAATGAGGGGGCCATCATACAGTGATGGGAGGCACGTACCAGGATGAGGGGTGCTATATACAGTGATGGAGGCATGTACCAGGATGAAGGGGTATATATAACAGTGATGGGGGCTTGTGTCAGGATGAGTAAGACTATATACAGTGATGAGGGAATGTACCAAGATGAGGGGGCTATATACAGTGATGGGGGCATATACCAGAATGAGGGGGGCATATAAAATGATGGGGCATGTACCAGGATGAGGGTTGCTAAATACAGTGATCAGGGGCATGTACAAGGATGGAAGGCTATATACAGTGAAGAGGTGGCTATACAACAAGGATGGGGGGGTAATAAACAGTGATGAGGGACTGTATACCAGGATGGGGGCTATATACAATGATGAGGGGCTGTATACCAGGATGAGGGGCTATATTCTGTGATGACGGGCTACATACCATGATGCTGGTCTATATACCAGGATGGGAACAGATATAACAGGATGGGAGTCTATATATAGTGATGAGGGGGGCTATATACTAGGATGGGGACAGATTTACCTTGATAGGGGGCTGCTGCATTTCCCACCCTAGGCTTATACTCTAGTCAATATGTTTTCCTAGTTTTGGAGGTAAAATTAGGGGCCTCGGCATATATTCAAGTTGGCTTATACTCGAGAATATTCAGTAATTTGCCTAATACAATTCACGGATGTGTGCAGTGCAGAGTGCTATATTTGAACATTTCAAATATGGGTAAAGTTTGGGAAGGTTGACTACATGAGCAAGGGAATTTATTTTGGCACATCTAACATTTCTAATAATAATATTTGTGATGCAGCTTCTCTTTAGCATTGGTGCAATACTTCTATAATGAGACGAAAAGTATTGAGGAAAAGCAATTTTCACATTATCAAGTTCCCAAAAAGTTAATCTGTCAGAACAATCAACCACCCCAAAGTGTTTATATGGTCAGGTTTTTCTCCTACTCATAATATAATGCACACCTTTACCTTTGCAATTTGTTGTTACTTAACTGGAAAATCATTATGTTAATTTACTTGCAAATGGAGCTGAAGTGCCCTGGGAGTGTCAAAGCACTTCTCAAGTCTCTGCCTCTCTAGCTCTGTTCCTTATCCAGCCCCTTCCTCTACCTTATAGCTAACTGGTTGTTTAGTCAAACAGCGGCATGCTGAGCAGAGACTAAAGCTAGGGAGGCAGAGACTTGGGAAGTGCTTTGACACTCTCAGAGCACTTAAGGTGTATTTGCATATAATTTAAATGGAGATGTTTAAATCAGTAAGATTGTGCTGAAAGATTTTCTCTAACTCTACAAATTACTAATGTCTCATTTCTAAGCTAATTACCCATAAATTCCTTAGACAGACGTATCTGGTTAGAAATGCCCTTTAAATATGTCTAACAAACGAGAGATGATTTTAGATATAATACACAATTAGGAAAACATGGTTGTAATATGCATCTGGTTGTCATCAAAATATTTCTACCCCGGATATACTGGGAAGCTGGTTTACAACCTGGCAGAGCCTCTGTTGTGTGCCGACTGTCTACATGCAAACATCAGTCTATTTTTGGACTGTGATAAAATGAAGAGTACAGTAATATGCTTTGTATCTTTATAGTGTGCAGACCAATCCTCTGCGACACATAGCAGTGAATTTTGGCAATCTAGTGGCATGGTTTTCATAAATGGGCTCTGGCTAGGTTGCTTTGTAAACTCCTCTGAATATATCTTTGGTATCCTCCATGCCAATGGTGTGCCAAGTCAATCTGGTTGCTGTTGCATCAAGTAGAATAGATGTGAGTTGTAAGAGCTTTAACAACAAACATTGCAAGGTTGACATACTTCATAGATCTGCTAACAAATGCCTGAATAAAACTGGCATGTTTAATTGAATCTCCTTTATTGTCTAACTCTTTAGATCTTGGTGCCAACGACAGCTGTTTAAGATTGCCTCTCCATAGGCACAACCCTGGCTCTGGCACTTATTTCTGGACTATTCTTCATTCTCCTAGGTTTGTTTAATATTCCTATCAAGTATTGGTTCATACAATTATTTTTTATATTTCTTTTAAAGTATTTTATAAGATTTCTCCCAAGTACTTATCCTAAATTTTTCAGTTTTGCCATAGAACATAAAAAAATACTAGTGTTTGAATTATTGATGGTTTGGCCCAAGGGTTTGCCCATTCATGCCACCATGCCTGGTCTTGCTGCTCCACCAATTTAAATTAGAGGGGTCATTCATGGCTTTATTGTAAATATCGACCAATCTTTTTTTTGTTCTCAAAAAAATCCCTTCAGTGCCATGACAAACTCCATATTTCATTCATTCTTCTGTTAAGTGTTACATGTACCTGAACATGTTGTTACTGTGATGATGTTGCGCCTCCACATTGATTTGAGTTGTTATACCTCGGATGTAGAGGTCTAGTGCTGTAGGTCCTCTGAAGGTAGATGTAGAGGTCCAGTGAGCAGTAGATGTAGAGGTCCAATGAGCAGTAGAAGCAGAGGTCTAGGAGCGGTAGATGTAGAGGTCCAGTGGGTGGTAGAAGTAGAGATTTAGTGAGTGGTAGAAGTAGAGGTCTAGTGAGCAGTAGAAGTAGAGGTCTAGTGAGCGGTAGAAGTAGAGGTCTAGTGAGCGGTAGATGTGGAGGTCCAGTGAGCAGTAGATGTAGAGTTCCAGTGAGTGGTAGAAGTAGAGGTCTAGTGAGCGGTAGATGTAGAGGTCCAGTGAGCGGCAGGAGTAGAGGTCTAGAGAGCGGTAGAAGTAGAGGTATAGTGAGGCAGATGTAGAGGTCTAAGGAGTGGTAGATATAGAGGTCCAGTGATTGCTTTGAGTTGTTAATCCTCGGATGTAGAGGTCTAGTGCTGTAGGTCCACTGAAGGTAGATTCAGAGGTCCAGTGAGAAGTAGATGTAGAGGTTCAGTGAGCAGTAGAAGTAGAATTCTAGTGAGTCATAGATGTAGCGGTCCTGTGAGGGGTAAAAGTAGAGGTCTAGTGAGCGGTAGATTTGGAGGTCTAGAGAGCCATAGAAGTTGAGGTCCAGTTAGTGGTAGAAGTAGAGGTCTAGTGAGTGGTAGATGTAGAGGTCCTGTGAGCGGTAAATGTAGAGGTCAAGTGAATGGTAGATGTAGCATTCCAGTGAGCGGTAGAAGTAGAGGTCCAGTGAGCGGAAGAAGTAGAGGTCTAGTGAGTGGAAGATGTAGAGGTCCAGTGAGCGATAGAAGTAGAGGTCAAGTGAATGGTAGATGTAGAGTTCCAGTAAGCGGTAGAAGAAGAGGTCCAGTGAGCAGTAGAAGTAGAGGTCTAGTGAGCGATAGATGTAGAAGTCCAGTGAGCCATAGAAGTTGAGATCCAGTGAGTGGTAGAAGTAGAGGTCTAGTGAGTGGTAGATGTAGAGGTCCTGTGAGTGGTAGAAGTAGAGGTCTAGTGAGTGGTAGATGTAGAAGTCCAGTGAGCAGTAGTTGTAGAGGTCCAGTGAGCGGTAGATGTAGAGGTCAAGTGAGTGGTAGATGTAGCATTCCAGTGAGCGGTAGAAGTAGAGGTCCAGTGAGCAGCAGAAGTATAGGTCTAATGAGCGGAAGATGAGATTCCGGTCCAGTGAGCGGTAGAAGTAGAGGTCTAGCGAGCAGTAGATGTAGAGGTCCAGTGAGCTGTTGAAGTAGAGGTCTACACTGTGTGCAGAATTATTAGGCAAGTTGTATTTTAGAGGACTATTTTTATTATTGATCAACAACTATGTTCTCAATCAACCCAAAAAACTCATAAATATCAAAGCTTAATATTTTTGGAAGTTGGAGTGTTTTTTTTATTTTTTAGATTTGGCTATCTTAGGCGGCCGTCACACGCTGAGATATCTCTAGCGATATTGTAAGTGATCACGTGCACGCGCAATCGCTTACAATATCGCTCACATCGCTGGTGAGATGTCACACAGACAGACTCACCAGCGATGTGGAGCCGCGATCTCGCTGGTAACTATGGTACACATCGGGTAACTAGGTGCCGCGCGTCGCTTAGTTACCCGACGTGTACCATAGTTACCATCTCCCAGCATAGGCTCTGCCGCTGGGAGATCGCTCATCGTGGTGTTATACACCACGATGAGACAGATCGTCAAATCGCTCATCGCTAGATCTGAGAACCGAACCTCAGATCACGATTTAGCGATTTGATCAGATCTCGCTCGTCGTATCTGGCCGTCACACGCACAGACATCGCTTACGCGATGTTTAATCTGCCGCTTTCAAACGATATCTTGCACGATATCTCAGCGTGTGACGGCCGCCTTAGGAGGATATTTGTTTGTGCAGGTAACCATTACTGTGCAAAATTATTAGGCAACTTAATAAAAACCAAATATATTCCCATCTCACTTGTTTATTTTCACCAGGTAAACCAATATAACTGCACAAAATTTAGAAATAAACATTTATGACATGCTAAAACAAAACACAAAAAAAATTAATGACCAATATAGTCACCTTTCTTTATAATGACATTCAACAGCCTTCCATCCATAGATTCTGTCAGTTGCTTGATCTATTTATGATCAACATTGTGTGCAGCAGCCACCATAGCCTCCCAGACACTGTTCCCAGAGGTGTACTATTTTCCCTCACTGTAGATCTCACATTTTAGGAGGGATTACAGGTTCTCTTTGGGGCTCAGATCAGGTGAACAAGGGGGCCATGTCATTATTTTTTCTTTTTTTAGACCTTTACCAGCCAGCCATGCTGTGGAGTAGTTGGATGCATGTGATGAAGCATTGTCCTGCATGAAAATCATGTTTTTCTAGGACAATACCGACTTCTTCCTGTACCACTGCTTGAAGAAGTTGTCTTCCAGAAACTGGCAGTAGGTTCGGGAGTTGAGCTTCACTCCATCCTCAACCTGAAAAGGTCCCACAAGTTCATCTTTGATGATACCAGCCCATACCAGCACCCCACCTCCACCTTGCTGGCGTCTGAGTCTGAGTGGAGCTCTCTGCCCTTTACTGATTCAGCCTCTGGCCCATGTAGAGTCACTCTCATTTCATCAGTCCATAAAACCTTTGAAAAATCAGTCTTAAGATATTTCTTGGCCCAGTCTAGATGTTTTCTTGTTCAAAGGTGGTCGTTTTTCAGTCTCTTACCTTGGCCATGTCCCTGAGTATAGCACATATTGTGCTTTTTGATACTCCAGTAATGTTGCAGCTCTGAAATATGGCAAAACTGGTGGCAAATGGCATCTTGGCAGCTTCACACTTGATTTTCCTCAATTCATGGGCAGTTATTTTGTGCCTTTTTTCCCAACACGCTTCTTGCGACCCTGTTGGCTATTTGCCATGAAACACTTGACTGTTCGGTGATCACGCTTCAAAGGTTTGGCAATTTCAAGACTGCTGCATCCCTCTGCAAGACATCTCACAATTTTGGACTTTTCAGAGCCCATCAAATCTCTCTTCTTACCCATTTTGCCTAAGAAAAGGCATTTGCACACCTTATAAAGGATGTTGATGTCATTACATTACACCCCTCCTCATTACAGAGATGCCCATCACCTGATTTACTTAATTGGTAGTTGGCTCTCAAGCCTAAACAGCTTAGAGTAGGACAACATGTATAAAAAATATAATGTAATCAAAAAACTAATTTGCCTAATAATTCTGTACATAGTGTAGTGAGCAGTAGAAGTAGAGGTCTAGTGAGTAGTAGATGTAGAGGTCCAGTGTGCGGTAGATGTCGTGGTCCAGTGAGCGGCATTTTTAAAAACATTTTCCATCAACATAAAAATATGAGGGCTATTTTTTCCAGAAGGAGTTGTAATATAGAATAGCACCATCCATTTTACCATTCAATGTGCTGTAAAATGGGATAAAATTCAAGTGTGGTGAAATTAAAAAGGAAAAAAATAAGACTAAGGCTAGGGTCACACTTGGCTGCGTTTTATAAGGTAGTTTTTGACAGCCTGCATTTTTTCGGGCTGCGTTTTTGCTGTTAGGTCTGGAGCAGCCTTAAAAAACGCAAGCAAAAACGCATGGTACTATTTGCGATTCCCTATTTACAAAAACGCATGCGATTTTGACTACGCACCAAAAAATGCAGCATGATGTATTTTTTGGTTCTGAGCCAAAAAACACATCCAATAAACACATGGCACTTTGGCCATGCGTTTTTTTTGCATTGGGCCTATGGATGCGTTTTTCCATGCATTTTTCACAAAAGACAAGTGTGAAAAACGCATGGAAAAAACGCATCCACGACGCCAGTGTGACCCTAGCCAATTCTGGAATTACAGTGCTGTGCAAATTAATTGGGACAAAGCAAGTCTTTACTTGTTTTTCTTGCATTAGTTTTATCAGTTCTTGGAGTCGTTTTCCTTTTTCTTCCACATTTCCCTTTTCGTTTTTGAGAAAACAATCCAGTTTCATTGTGTGCGAATTATTCTTGAAACGGTAGATTTTCCAATATGAACAGTGGAAGCGATTTCTCAAATGGCCACTTTACACACACCAACTTATCTGTCCAACTTCTGACCAACTTGCTGGTTGCAGTGAAATCATGGACACATTGTTCCATTGTACACAGTCACAAAATGGAACAATGTGTCCATGATTTCACTGCAACCAGCAAGTTGGTCAGAAGTTAGACAGATAAGTTGGTGTGTGTAAAGTGGCCCTTACAGTCAGACTTGTATGTTCATTAGGAGTAATAATTCTAGATCTCTTCTGTGGAGTAACATCCATTTTTACAGGCATGAACCACACTGAGAGAAAAAGTACACTAAACCACTCCTCACAGAAACAACCTCTCAACTGAAGCTGAGGGGGCACCTAGCTGTTATTTTCTGACTAAAACCAGTCAAACCACATTTTGTTACTCAAGGTTGTACACTCACACCTGTTCAAAGCAGTTAAAACTGGATTGAACCACTGACTGGTAACCCCAACTTACCATTTTACTTAAAAAATGCTTTGTCCCAATTAATTTGCACAGCACTGTATTTTTGGGGCTTCAATTTTACAGTATCATTGCATGGTAAAAATAACCTGATCAGTACAATTATGGCTATACCAAACTTGCCTATTTGGTTTTTTTTTTCTTTGAAGTGGTGAAAAAAATGTATTAAAAAATGTTTTTTGCCTGTGTTACCTTTTTCCAAGATCCATAAAGTTTTCATTTTCCAGTTGATGGAGCTGTCTGATGTGTTTTACTTTGAATGACAAGCTGTTGTTGTTTTATTGATACCATTTTCTGGTAGGTAAAAGGTGTTGATCATTTCTGATTAAATTTTTTGAAAAGTGGGGCAACCAACAATTAATTTTGTTAATATTGTTAAAAACATTTTTTCCTTATTTTTTACTCCCCTTAGGGCCTTGCAGCGGTTTTTCGCGGCCCACCTGCCGCAAGTGCCAAAACCGCACTTGCCGCACCTGCCGCACCCTTACCGCAAGCCCATAGACATTGCATGGGCTTGCCGCAAGTGTGCCGCAAGTGTCGCCGTTATGCGGTAATCGCGGCAGATGCGTTTTTTTTCACCGCATCTGCCGCGATTTGAAAGTACCGCTGATGTGAAAGGGCCCTTAGGAGACCTGAACTCATGAATCTTGATTGTCATGTATGAACACCATCCACAGATTAGTCTCCAAAGGAGCGCCTTCATGGCATACACGAGGGCATTCAGCATGCCTCCAGTGGCGACTGCGACCCATCAGCACTCTGTAATCACATCGCAAGCCCCTACCCCCCATTTCTTATTATTAAATGCTTCCGTCAGAGATAAACAGTGTCATTTAAGTGGTTAACGTCAGTGGATATCACCGTTTTTTGTAAGTATCACAGCTTGTAAATGCTTTTGTAGCAGCCAAGAGTCTTTCAATCCTTGTTTGAAGGATTTTCATCCATTCTTACTTGGAAAAGTCTAACAGTTCTGTGAGATTCCTGGTTCGTCTTGCATGTACTGTTCTTTTGAGGTCTAGCCACAGATTTTCAATGATGTTCAGATCAGGGAACTGTTAGGACCATTGTAAAACCTTCAGCTTTCACCTTATTAGGTAGTCTATTGTGAATTTTGATGAGTGTTTGGGATCATTATTCATTGTAGAAGCCATCCTCTTTTTAACTTCAGCTTTTTTACAGATGGTATTATGCTTACATCACAAAAAGTTGAAATTTCATTGAATCCATTCTTCCCTTTTACCTGTGAAATGTTTCCTGTGCCGTTTGCTGCAACACAGCCCCAAAGCTTGATTGATCCACCCCCATGCTTGATAGTTGGTGAAATGTTTTTTTTGCGGGCAAAGAGTTCTATTTTAACCTCATCAGTTCACAGCTCTTGTTTCCTAAATGCATCAGGCTTGTTTAGATGTTGTTTTGCATACTTCTGATGCTAAATTTTATGGTGAACACGCAGGAGAGGTTTTCTTATGATGACTCTTCCATGAAGGCCATATTTTTGCAGGTGTCTCTGAAAAGTTGAACAATGTACAGAGTCTGCTAAATCTTCTTGAAAGTCTTTTGTAGTCAAGCGAGGGTTCTGATTTGCCTCTCGTCTCTCATGCAGTCCTATGACCAGGTCTCACTGAAATGTTGCTTGGTCCTCCAGACCTTATCTTGAACTCCCCTGTTCCTGTTAACTGCCATTTTTTAATTACATTTCAAACTGAGGAAAAGGGCAACTTGAAAGCACTTTGCTATCCTCTTATAGCCTTCTCCTGTTGTGTGGGCCTCCAACATTTTAATTTTTAGAGAGCTAGGCAGCTGCTTAGAAGAATCCATGGCTGCTGTTTTTTGACAAAAGGATAGAGGAGGCTGTTTTTTTTTAAAGCTGTGAAATTTGCATCACCCTGACCTTTCTTAACGATGATAGTGAAAAAGCCATAACCCTAACAGGCTAATTTAGTTCTGAAACCTTGATCAAAGTTATGTGATCACACAAATCTCCAATGGTGTCCAACCTTTTGCAGCAGCCCTTTTTTTTGTAATTTTTAAATTGTTAAAGATGAAAATATTTTTTTGCCTAAAATACAATAGTAAATGTGTCTTTAACTTTATGCCTTTTAGAGATTATTTTATCTTCAACTTGCTTAATTGTTCACAATAACAGTTATTTTTGACCAGATGAGAGTACTAATCTAACAGTATTGGCTGGAATAACCTATTTTCATCCCACAGGCAATCAGTATAGAAGATGGGGTCATAATTTGTTTTTTCTGCTTCTATACATAGTTTACAATTCTCTCATATAGAGCCCATTTCATTATATACAACCTCTGTTCCAAAAACAAGTTGGAGCACTGAGTAAAATGGAAAAAAAGACAAGAATAGAATAATTTGGAAATTATAGCCATAATTTATTCAGAACATAGGACACATTTCAGAAGTCGAAAGACATTTTTCCATTTCATTTAGACAATTTAACTTATTTAAAAACTTTTGGCAGCAACACATCTAAAACAAAAGTTAGGCTAGGGTCACACTTGAGAGGTTGCATCCATTTGCTGGATGCATTAATGGACCTAGTTTTTTAAAGGGAACTTGTCACCTGAATCTAAGCCCCTACACTATCACTACCTGTCCCTACACCTTCATAGCTGCTCCCTATCTATCCCTTTCTCATCTAAAGTGGCCCTATTAAACATCAGAAAACTTACAGAAGTCCCTGAGGCTGGGGACTGGAAAGGCGGGCCCACGCTCTATTCAGCACTCCTCGATTGTGTAGCGCACGCCCCGCTGGGCGGCATTATTCTTTATTCCTCGCCACCCCCACCATTTGGAATCTCCTGCCATCTGTGACATAGTATGCACCGGCCGCGACGTCACATCCAGCGCGGTGCATTATGGGGCCGGTCACGTGATCGGCCCTAGTGTATTATGGGGCCGATCACGTGATCGGCCCGGCTTCAATAAGTGCTTTGCGCATGCGCGGAGCCGGGCCGATCACGTGATCAAGGCCATAATGCACTGGGGCCGATCATGTGATAGATAGGGAGCAGCTAAGAAGGTGTAGGGACAGGTAGTGATAGTGTAGGGCCTTAGATTCAGGTGATAGGTTCCCTTTAAGTTGCCATTTTTGAGGCATTTTTAGCGCAAGCGTTAACGCATAGTACCTATATGTACCATGAGTTAACGCATGCTTTTCCCATAGGGGCCCATGTTAAAAAACGCATATGTTTTTGAAAATGCACCAAAAAAACGTTGCAGACCATGTTTTTACTGGATTTGGAAAAAACGCAATCCATGAAATGGATTGCACTTTGGCATTGTGTTTTTTGCATTGGAATCTATGGGTGCGTTAACGGATCTGTTTTTCAAGATTTCACCATGTCAAAAACTGGATCTAGTTACTGGATGCATGATGCAAGTGTGGCCCTAGCCTTAGCATAGGACCATGTCTATCATTGTGCAGTGTCACCTCCTCACTCACAACAGTGTGGAAGCATCTGGGAAGAGAGGAGACAAATTTCTGTAGTATTTGGATAGAAATGTTGTCCTTTTCTTGTCTGATATAAGATTTCAGCTGTTCAGTGCTGATAACAAGCTGAATGGTTCCTTTCCTCTTAAGTCCTCAGGTTTTGTTGTCATTGATCACAGAACAGTTTTCCATTTGCCTCAGTCCATTTTAAATGAGCTTTGGTCTAGAGAGGATGGCAGTGTTTCTGGATTGTGTTAATATGACTTCTTAACATGATAGAGCTTCAACTTTCATTTGAGGATTGTACAGTGAACCAGGGGCAGACCGTCACCCCAGGGGCCCTGGTGCAGGAGAGGACCGGGGGGCAGAGCTACTGGCCGTCGGCGCGGCCCGGGGGTGGGGCTACTGGCCGTTGGCGCGGCCCGGGGGGGAGGGGTTCTGCTGGCCGTCGGCACGGCCCGGAAAGGGGGGGGGGGAGGTTGCCGCTGGGAGCCGCACTGAGCCGCAGGGAGCCGCAGGCGCGATGCTCTCCTACCTAGGAGCCGCGCGGAAGTATTCTAGGAGCCGGAGGAGCAGAGGAGAGGAGGGGCGGGATTAGGCAGGGGAAGCAGGAAGCTCTCTGCTTCCCTTGCCTGACCCTCCTCTCCTCTGGCGGCGGCTTGCGGGGGTCGGCTGGGGGCCCCCCTCCAGGCTTGAAGGGGCCCCCAGCCGGTCGGGGCCCTGGTGCAGCTGCACCAGCTGCACCAGTGTAGTTCCGCCCCTGCAGTGAACTATATTCACAGGCAATGACTGCTGGATGTTTAGCCCATGTGGTGATTTGTACAACCAAAATATGCCTGTTTTAATGCAGTGCCTGTAGATCACAAACATCCAACATTGACCACCTGCCCTGTCCCTTGTGCTCAAGGATTTTCTCCAGAATCTCTGAATTATTTAATGATATTATATCCTGTAAACAATGGGATATTCAAAGCCTTTGCAATTTTACACTGAATAACATTTTTCTGACATTTTCCACAATTTTTAGACAGTTATTCACATGTTGTTGACCTCTGACCATCTTTGCTTCTGAGAGACTCTGCCTCTCTAACATACTTTTTTATATGCAGTCATGTGACTTATTTGAAATTTGACCCTACAGCTGTTTTTCATTGGTACCACTTGCTTTTCCAAAAAATTTTTTAACCCTGTCCCAACTTTTTTTTGAGATGTATTGCTGCCATCAGTTTCAAAATGAGTATTTTTTTCAAAATACATTAAAAAATGTCTAACGTTGACCTTTTGATCTGTGTACTATTATCTGCTGTGAATAAAATATGGCTGTAAGAAATTTGTAAATCATTACACTCCACTTTTCTGTCATGCTGGAGCATAGGCAGACACAGACAGAAGAGGGGCCTCTGTGAAAAACTATATATGGGCCCTTTGAAGTCAAATGGTTCATCATAATTAAAGACAAGCGAACTTTGCCTGAAAATGTACACCAATATCAACTTCGGCATGAACATTGCAGATTCGGATTCGGGACTAAAAAGTCAGCAAACTTGGCTTTGTTTGGTAACTGATCAGATGAAAAAAATCATTACTGTGTTTCTACCTTCTGACCGTGTAGGATGGCAGGCGGGACGTGTTTGATAAGGGCGGAGAGTGTGGGGAAAGGTCAGCGGAGCATCAGACTGCATTTTTTTCCCGACACTTTCTACGTGGATGTTCCAGGCCGGCATCCAATCAGGGCACATAAAACATCCACAAATTTTAGACACAAGGGTGTATGTCATTGACTGGCTTGTGTGATTTGTTGCCTAAGTCACATGTGCCTCGGGTTATAAGAAGTGCCATTTGCCGTCGTCGCCATTTTCAAAGTGTTACTACTACATTGCTGCTGCCGCTCCATGCTGCTGTAAGCTGCTCTGTCCTACACTATCTGTGCACACTAAAAGGTAAATAGCTTCTCAATCGCATTTTAGACAGAATAGGAGGGCGAGAGGGTCCATCCGGACATAGGCATTTTGGGCCGAGAACAAGTATGATGATTATGTATCGCCGATCTACACTTCCAACCTGGGGACATCAATTTGTCAGAGCAGAAACATTAGCAGCAGCAGTTTAACTGTCAGAAGCAATTTCTGGGTGTTCTTTATCAATTTTTTCTTAAATCAGCCGGCCAAGCGGCAGAACTGAGTACGAGTCTGACATATAGTGAACGAATCCACCGCTCTTGTCTAATAGGATCCTACTAGATTTATGTTATATGCTCTTCTAATTTTTGTCCTATGACTTTTTAAATTATTTAATAAAGATTGGAAATTTGTTATTGAGCCTAGGCGCTGGATATCGTTTTTCAACCATTGAATCTAATGGGGTTCGGAAGTTCCTCGAACATATTGAGATTTGGCGAACCGAACTGAACTCGAATGTCAAAAGGTTTGCTCAACTCTAATCATAAGGGCAGGGACACACTGTCCAACAGACATCCAAGTTTGACGGAGGGGTCTCGGAACGGGCTGGATCAGTGACCCTGAACGGCTTCTCCCTCTCTGGACGGGGCTGTCAGTTGCTTGTGTTTTTGTGCAGCTCCACACTCCCCGTCCTGACAGAGAGAGGCCGTTCAGGGTCACTGATCCAGCCCTTTCCGAGTCTCCTCTGTCAAACTCGGATGAGTGCCCTTATGCTCATTTCTACCTTATCTCTTAGGGTACTGTTACACGTCGCAACATTGCATGCAATTTCACTTGCCATGTTGCGACGTGTAACGGTACCGTCTCTTGTGTACCTGCACACTTTGTACCAAATATATGTCTGACCCTGTGCTGGAGGATAAGTCAATGGATCAACTTCACATATTCTGAAAATTTCTCAGGAAAAAAACAGAGGTTACAAGACGTTATTTTAAAAATACGAAATCAAAGTCTAACAAAAATAAATTAGAAATGACAAATCCAACAGAAAGAATCAAAAATGTTAATGATAAGTGGAAGGAAAAGAGAAAATAAAATATAAAATTTAACAAATAAAAAAGCCATACAAGTGAATAGATAGAATCTTAATAAAAAGGTATATATAAGAACTATGATGTGATACAAAACGTAACTACCGTATATACTCGTGTATAAGCCGACCCGTGTATAAGCCGACCCCCCTACTTTTGCCCCCAAAAGCTGGTAAAAGTTATTGACTCACGTATAAGCCTAGGGTATGAAATGCAGCAGACCCCCATCCTATTATATAGCCCCTCGTCACTGGTATATAGCACCCCTCAGTAATGGTATACAGGCCCCTCAGTAGTGGTATTATACAGGCCCCTCAGCAGTGGTATACAGGCCCCTGTGCAGTAGTATACAGGCCCCTGTGCAGTGGTATACAGGCCCCTGTGCAGTGGTATACAGGCCCCTGTGCAGTGGTATACAGGCCCCTGTGCAGTAGTATACAGGCCCCTGTGCAGTAGTATACAGACCCCTGTGCAGTGTATACAGGCCCTTGTGCAGTAGTATACAGGCCCGTGTGAAGTGTATACAGGCCCCTGTGCAGTAGTACACAGGCCCCTGTGCAGTAGTACACAGGCCCCTGTGCAGTGTATACAGGCCCCTGTGCAGTAGTATACAGGCCCCTCAGCAGTGTATACAGGCCCCTGTGCAGTGTATACAGGCCCCTGTGCAGTAGTATACAGGCCCCTGTGCAGTAGTATACAGGCCCCTGTGCAGTAGTATACAGGCCCCTGTGCAGTGTATACAGGCCCTTGTGCAGTGTATACAGGCCCCTGTGCAGTGGTATACAGACCCCTGTGCAGTAGTATACAGGCCCCTGTGCAGTGTATACAGGCCCCTGTGCAGTAGTGTACAGGCCCCTGTGCAGTGTATACAGGCCCCTGTGCAGTGGCCCCTGTGCTTGTATCTGGCCCCCAGCAGTGACACACAGCCCCCCCTCCTTATTATGTGTCCCCCAGTCTGCGGCACCTGTTAAAATAACAAACATTTCATACATCACCTTTCCGTCGCCGCTCCTCCGGTCCCGGCTTCTTCTTCCTGCTTGTGCCGGTGTTATGTGACCGGGCGCAGGAGATGACGTCATCGGCTGCGCCCGGTCACATGACACCGGCACAAGCAGGAAGAAGCCGGGACCAGAGGAGCGGCGCCGGGAAGGTGATGTATGAAACTTTTGTTATTTTAACAGGTGCCGCAGCCTGGGGGACACATAATAAGGAGGGGGGGCTGTGTACCACTGCTGGGGGCCAGTGTATTGCAATATTTGCAATATGCACGGCATCCCCCCGCCGCTGATGGACGGGGGGATGCCGTGCATATTCATTACACTAATGAGGCGGCCCCACGTGACCGCCCGCGGTCACCGCGGCCCCCTCCTGCCTCCTCCAGCATCCGGTCACAGCCCCTCCCCACATCAAATACACCGTGACTCGCGTATAAGCCGAGGGGGGGACTTCTCAGCCCAATTTTTGGGCTGAAAAACTCGGCTTATATGGTATATACGGTATATACTGTGCAAAACAAAATGCTACTATATGATTCTAATATAAGACGTGGTGAACCAAGTGTGCCTGTATATGTGCTGACACTTAAAAAAATATGTTAGAATATGCAAATATGAAGACAAAGTATAAACATTTTTTCAAAGGGAACCAACCACCAGGATTTAACCACCTGTAAATCAGTGATTGACGTGTGCAGCATGAGATCGCTGTTTATTTTTTTTTTATTACTCCCCTGTGGGCTTGTCTTTCTGCTGTAAGCCGAACCCTCCACACCGCTCCCTCTCATTCAGACTCATCCAATGTGGGCAGCTTACAACAGAAGGAATAAAAAAAAAATAGCGATGTCACGCTGCAGATGTCAATCACCTGCTGCACTGATTTACAGGTGATTAAATCCTGGTGGTTGGTTCTCTTTAACTATATGCAAACCAAACTGCCTTTTATATATTTCATGACACACACTTATATGTGAGAAAAATTAACAAGAAAAGGTCCAAAGGAGCGATACAACCTCCAAAATTAATGAAAATATTTAACAAATTTTATTTCATATCAAGTTTACACACAGACATAGACTGGTCACACACAGAAATATATATAAAAACAATTAAAATAGCCAAATGAAGCTATGACATTTCATATGACAGAAATATATCATTGAAAACACTCGTTGCCAATTGCCCAAGAAACCGGTTTCAATAATGTTTATATAGTGTACATAACATTTAACCTATGGAGTCCAAAATACCATTCAGAAAGATTCCATCATGTGGATCCCCATCAGTAATCAATGAAGTAAATGTGTAACCTGGGTTCCTCTTTTAACATAGGGTAAACATCAGGAAACTCCCCCTGAATTTGTTTATACCTAACATTAGGTGATTAATAGATGAATGAGAACTCCCCAATAGGCATAAACAGATATAAGATGCAGAAAAAAGACAAAAAATTCTGCAATCTAACCAGATCAGGTTATAATTAGCCCATATGGGGAGAAAATATGCCACCCGGCTTCCTCCTGCATCCAGCTGAGAGGGAGATCACTAACTAGTGATTGATCCATTACTATAAAAACTGCGGACGAGAAAGACATGGTTACCTTCCCCTGATGAAGCTGCCAGGCGCAGGCAGCGATACGCGTGGGGAGCGCCACACCTCGTGCCTCTATGCTTCTTAAAAACTGGTAACTGGTGTCTGTTTTGATCTACCTGTTGTTCCCCTTGCTACCTTCATCTAGTCTCAAGGGAACCCCCTTATTTTCTCCCCATATGGGCTAATTATAACCTGATCTGGTTAGATTGCAGAATTTTTTGTCTTTTTTCTGCATCTTATATCTGTTTATGCCTATTGGGGAGTTCTCATTCATCTATTAATCACCTAATGTTAGGTATAAACAAATTCAGGGGGAGTTTCCTGATGTTTACCCTATGTTAAAAGAGGAACCCAGGTTACACATTTACTTCATTGATTACTGATGGGGATCCACATGATGGAATCTTTCTGAATGGTATTTTGGACTCCATAGGTTAAATGTTATGTACACTATATAAACATTATTGAAACCGGTTTCTTGGGCAATTGGCAACGAGTGTTTTCAATGATATATTTCTGTCATATGAAATGTCATAGCTTCATTTGGCTATTTTAATTGTTTTTATATATATTTCTGTGTGTGACCAGTCTATGTCTGTGTGTAAACTTGATATGAAATAAAATTTGTTAAATATTTTCATTAATTTTGGAGGTTGTATCGCTCCTTTGGACCTTTTCTTGTTAATTTTTCTCAAATAATCCCTAAAATGGTCCAGCGATCCCCATCTGTTGTATATATTTATATTGGTGGTGCCCTCCCCTCCAAGTAACTTTGACACACTTATATGTGAGAAGTGTACTAAACAAGTGTGCATGTATATATATATATATATATATATATATATATATATATATATATATATATAGAAAAGATAAAGAGCAGCACTTAATCCCTAATAAGGGTGGTGCAAATCAGTCCAGGGCTTAGTTCCTTCACCCCCATATACAGACCAAATGACGACTGCAGAACTCCACAAGCGATGTATATTGCCTTTAATGGCCTTCAGGCATCTGTGTGGTGGACGTTTCAGTCCTCAGACCTTCTTCCTTGAGGACCGAAACGTCCACCACATAGATGCCTGAAGGCCATTAAAGGCAATATACCGTATTTTTCGCTTTATAAGACGCACCTGATTATAAGACGCACCCCCAAATTTGGTGAAGGAAAAGAGGAAAAAATAATTTTTAATGTTAAATGGGGTCCGTCTTATAATGTCAATGTCCGTCTTACAAATCATATAGGGTATATGTCTCTCATAGCCCCCTCATCCTAGTACATGGTCCCTCATCCTTGGATATAGCCCCACATCCTAGATATGGCCCCCTTATTCTGGTTACAGCTGGCACACGTCCCCAAGTGATGGTACACCCCCCCCCCCCCAGGGCTAGCACACATCCCCCAGGGCTGGCACACATCCCCCAGGGCTGCCACATGCCTCCCAGGGCTGGCACACGTCCCCCAGGGCTGGCACACATCCCCCAGGGCTGGCACACGTCCCCCAGGGCTGGCAAACGTCCCCCAGGGCTGGCACATAGTGCCCTCAGGGCTGGCACAAGCGCACTCTCCCAGCGGTCGGCTGGCACACATTCCCCAGGGCTGCACACAGTCCCTCAGGGCTGCACAGTCCCAGGGCTGGCACATCCCCACTGCAACTCCCCAGGCTGGCACACATCCCTCAGGCTGCACATGTCCCCAGGGTCATGGCACACTCCCCAGGGCTGGCACATGCTCCCCAGGGCGGCACACGTCCCCCAGGGCTGGCACACTCCCCAGGGCTGGCACATGCCCCCAGGGCTGGCACATGCCCCCAGGGCTGGCACACTCCCCCAGGCTGGCACATGTCCCCCAGGGCTGGCACATGCCCTCCAGGGCTGGCACATGCCCCCAGGGCTGGCACATGTCCCCCAGGGCTGGCACACTCCCCCAGGGCTGGCACATGCCCTCCAGGCTGGCAATGCCCCCCAGGCTGGCACACGACCCCCAGGGCTGGCACATGCCCTCCAGGGCTGGCACATGCCCCCAGGGCTGGCACATGCCCCCAGGGCTGGCACAATGCCCCCAGGCTGGCACACATCCCCAGGGCTGGCACATGCCCCCAGGCTGGCACAAATGCCCCAGGCTGGCACACAGTTCCCCAGGGCTGGCACATGCCACCCAGGGCTGGCACAAATGCCCCAGAGCTGGCACACTTCCCCAGGGCTGGCACATGCCACCCAGGGCTGGCACAAATCCCCAGGCTGGCACACGTTCCCCAGGGCTGGCCACATGTCCCCAGGGCTGGCACAATCCCCCATGCTGCACACGTTCCCCAGTCACAATTCCCAGGCTGGCACACGCCCCCAGGCTGTACAAGTCCCCAGGCTGGCACACATGCCCCAGGGCTAGCACAAGTCCCCCAGGGCTGGCACATGCCCCCCTCCACTGCACTTAAATATGGCCCCCATGCTGCTGCCTATAATAAAATAACAATCACATTACTCACCTTTTCCAGCGATGTCCTGGCTCCCTCCATGCAGCTGCACTCCTCCACTTCTCTGTAATGCCAGTAATATGATCGGGTGCACAGAGATGATGAGACTGCTGAGCCGATCACATGACCGGCTTCACAGAGAGAAGAACCAGGAAGTGGAGGTGGAGTGCAGCTGCATGAAGGGAGCCAGGGCATCACTGGAAAAGGTGAGTAATGTGGTTGTTATTTTATTATTGGCAGCAGCATGGGGGGCCATATTTAACATGGGGGGGAGCATGTGCCATCACAGGGGGGGCGCAGACAGTTTAATATGTGCTGCTACCCCAGTCCATCACCCTGCTGCAGTTTCAGCACCACAGTGATGGACAGCGGCAGTGCATATTAAATGAGCGGGAGCAGGAGATTTCCCGCTCTGTCTGCAGCCCGCTCCAGTCCCCCCGCCACCGCTCCAGAGCTGCCCCCACCTCCCCTGCCCCCACACTCCATACATTCGGGCTATAAGACGCACCCCCCACTTTCCCCCACAGTTTGGGGGAACAAAAGTGCGTCTTATATTCCGAAAAATACGGTACATCGTTTGTGGAGTGCTGCAGTCGTCATTTGGTCTACATACAGTATATATATATATATATATATATATATATATATATATGATTAAAACACAAAAATAGGCCAGGGTCACATTTGCGGTTGGACCCTGGCCTGCCGGATTCCGGTTTCAACTTAGCAATTTTTCCATCACCGCATAGCGTTTCCGCTATGCGGTGCTGGAAACCGCAGTCCCTAGTTACCCGGTGTTTACCTGCACGACCTGTCACACAGGCAGCGGCTCGGAGGGCGTTTTACAGCGCCGCACAGGAAACCGTTGCAGACACGATTTCCTGTGCGGCGCTGTAAAACGCCCTCCGAGCCGCTGCCTGTGTGACAGGTCGTGCAGGTAAACACCGGGTAACTAGGGACTGCGGTTTCCAGCACCGCATAGCGGAAACGCTATGCGGTGATGGAAAAATTGCTAAGTTGAAACCGGAATCCGGCAGGCCAGGGTCCAACCGCAAATGTGACCCTGGCCATACTCTGTATTTTTATAAAAATACACAATATTTTTCTAAAAAAAAAATAAATGACACTGGTGAGTCACATTTATAGATCACATGACTACTTAACAAAAACAACTAGATCAGCCACTTATGTTTTGTGCAACCCAATAAAAGTAAATACTTGTTAATGCAAGAGGGATTCTTAGCCCGTAGATATTCCAGTAGAATTCCAGCGCAGTAAGTGTGGGACAGAATCACCACCACTAACAGTCAAGAATACTTTATCAATCCTAAATGTTTGTGGATCATGGTATTTACAGTTGTAGTAATTTAAGAAATGTGTTACCATGGTTGTGAACGTCTTTCCTCTGCTCCGATATTGGGAGGCCTTGATGATTGTTGACAAGCATTGTTGGACTCTCTTCGCCATTTCTTTTGTGGTTTCGGCCGCATAGATCTTTAGACAAGTACACAAATCAATACATACATTCTACATCTGGACTTACATCTTGACATATTGTTTTAATGGAAAACTCGTCCCATTATGAGGGTCACCAAGAACTCTTGTTAGAGGAGTACAATTTGGCATATATTGCACCAAATTCAATCAATAGCCAGATTGATGCCCTGTAATTGAACCTTTTTGAATGTCTGAATCAAACTTACACATCATTCACAAAGATGATACTTTGCCTTGATTAAATACCTCTAATCAATACTGGGGAACTAGCTTTCTACCTAATGGAGAGTAATCTGCCTGCTGCCATAAGGAGAGAGATAAGCTGATAAGGAGACTTATAGCCGCAATGCTCCTCTGGGAAACATGCAAATTGTCACTTCAGTGAGGAAGTGAAAAAACTCTAATGCCACCCAATAAGGGTAGCCATCCCTAAAGTCATAATCGAAAGGAAAAAACAAAAGGTTGCGCCACACTGATCCCACACGTAGAATAAGGGTTAATCAGGGATACACTCACCTGGAACTGTTGTGCACCGCACAACAGGGAATGGAATACAGGGTGAGTGTAAAATCGGTCAGTTGTTCTTGAAGCGGCCTTCCACTTGGCTCCGTGCGATAAGGCTCCGAGGTCAGGGCGACCGTGTTCACCGGGTCTGGACACTTAATCCCAAGGGAGACAGCTCTATTGCATGTTCAGCCAGGTCTCTCCTCCAGCAGCTCTCATACCACACCCCGAAGGGAGGAGGGTAATAATAAGGAAAAATAGTATGGAAGTGAGCGCTAGAAAAGACCAGGGAACTGAAAATTAAGAGAATTACCTCTAGGTTTATTAAAAAGTGGGTAAAGCGAGCCCTCAGCCACAACACGTTTCGACAAACGTCTTTCTCAAGTGGAAACTTGAGAAAGACGTTTGTCGAAACGCGTTGTGGCGGAGGGCTCGCTTTACCCACTTTTTAATAAACCTAGAGGTAATTCTCTTAATTTTCAGTTCCCTGGTCTTTTCTAGCGCTCACTTCCATACTATTTTTCCTTCTTACTAAAGTCATAATCGACTCTTTAACAAGCCTTTTAATATGACTTAGGATTTGTGCCAGATCAGAACCCCAAACTGCAGACACTGTGTTTCGGGGTAACTGCTCCTCATCAGTGCAGTGTGTGGGAGTTCTGATCTGGTTGTATGAGAGGCTAAGACAAGGTCTGGGGAACTTGCTTTCTACCTTATGGAGAAAATAAGATGCGTGCCAGGAAAATGCATGGGTATCCACTCCCACCAGCCTAAAAACAGATTGGAATAAGTGGGTACACAAGGCGTACCCACCATGGTCCTGGACACGTGACAATAGAAAGTTCTAACAAAAATAAATTTAATTTAAGTACAAAATGTAGTTGATGAACAAAGTGGGAGAATTTTAATTATTCCCCAAGGACTCAATCAAGAAAGACGTGAAGAAATATGGCACTATCTGTATACCTTTACAATGCGCAATACTTAAATACAAAGACTCAACATCACACAATATCAGATGCCATAATGAAGATATTCTCAGGAACAACCATACCTTCCATTTACTGAATCAAATATGCAGAATTTCATAGAAGTGAGGAAAGATACAGGATCAAGGTTTGTAAATGGATATCCAAGAAGATACATGCTTTCTCACAAAGCATACCAATTCCTTCCACAATTAGCCACTCTGAAGGATTCAACAAGTTATTGAAAAAAACAGGAGGAGGGGAGAGGAAGACAAAATAGGAAGCGCTTCTGTGTAGTAAAACTGAGGACTGGATAAAAGATAAAATGATTGAATTGCACTCACTGAGTTGGGTTGCACACCCCTGCACAACCCCAGTGTACAACATGGTCGCTAGCCTCCAAATAATAGTCTCCGGCACAGGCAGTGATGTTTGAGCAGCCGTGAAGGACCTGCCATGGTCATGTGATAAAGATAAGAGCCTTCAGAAATAGAAATTTAAGCTCTGATTAGCTGCAGCTCTTACTGTCTCTTACACATGATGGCATGGGGAGATAAGTAATAGTACAATGGAGGACATATGGCAGTAATGCTGGGCGCTGCTAATCAGGAAACCCAATATACAATCTGAACCTCCCTCTGGAGATGAGTATAATGATTTTTTATCCACTGGTCCAAGCGACCAAGAGGACGCACCCGACGGGGTGGGAGAAGGCGAGGAAATGGATGTACGTCCACTAGGGAAACGAAAATCCCCCTATTACACGCAGGAAATCAGTCTCAAGAAGAAGTAACAGAAGCCCGGAAGGTAACGCCTTGTATAAATGAGAATCAAAAGCTACAAATTGTCAATTTGTCTTCTTATCAACTTACTGATGTGGAGATTTCTCTATTGTAAAAAGGTCTTTCCCTTTCCCCAAAGTCAGATTTGGATAAATTTACTCTAACTAAAGATGTTTATCTTTTCTGTAGGAAACATATTTTTAAACTGTTGTATCATCAGCCCTCCATTATTGACTCCATGACTGATCGGAACGGCGAGCCCTGGATGATTTGGTTACCATTGTATCCAATGAGGATGGGGAGAATTCCAACAGCTGTTTTCCAATACGATTGCCCTCACAGGCCACTCCCCCCTTGTCGGTTTTTCCAATTATTCAACTTTTTTTTAATCAAGTTGCTGATGAGGTAAGTGATCTTAAATATACACCGGGGAGGTTTCAGAACCTCACGTTACAGGAGAGAAAAGCTCTCATCGGACTACAGAATAATAAGGAATTTCTGATTAAAGAGGTGGACAAGGGGGGGAATGTTGTCTTATGGCCAACATCTTTGTATCTTAAGAAGGCTAAACGTCATCTCAACAATCGAGCTAATTATCTTGTACTACCCTCGGACCCCACACAGATCTACAAAAAGAAATTGGATGACCTGCTTGCAAGAACCTTCAGCTTGGCGTTGATCACGGATGAAGGAACGTGAATTCCCTATCTACTACATGCTCCCCAAGATCCACAAGGACCTTCAAGAACCACCAGGTAGGCCTCTCATCTCATGCATAAGGGGTCTATTTGAAAGACCATGTATCTATTTGGATCATTTTTTGAAACCCATAGCTTTGACACTCAATTCATATGTGAGAGACTCCACCTTTTTAATGGAACAACTTGAGAATATAGATATACTATCTGGGGCCTTATTGGTAGCCCTTGATGTGGAGGCTGTTTACACATCTATATCATATGAACATGGGCTCAAGGCTGTGGGTTTTTTTCTGAATAAAAAACATACCAGAAATAGATTGCATGATTCCTTTATATTGGATCTACTAAAGATGGTACTCGAGAAAAATTATTTTATTATTTGATTATCATAATCAGGCCTAGGGGAACGCGATGGGTGCAAGATGTGCGCCTTCATCAACAAGAGTGCTTTGGCAAATCTGTGCTGCAATGGTTCCGTTTCATTGATGATATTGTCTTCCTTTGGACAGGAACAGAGACTGACTGTCGACAATTCATCAACTTCCTAAATCAAAATCCATGGAACATTAGACTTACTTCTGAAATCTCTACTGAGTCTGTCAACTTCTTAGATTTGAGATTGACCATCAGCAATGGTAAGATCAAATCCACACTCTATCGCAAGAAAACGTCTACTAACAGCTTGCTGCATTATTAAGAGTTATCACCCTCTACACTTGCGTCGAAGTATCCATAAGGGATAGTTTTTGCGGGAACACTGCAACTGTACAGATGGAATGGATTTTGAGAAGGAAGCTAGGGGTTTGACGGATCGTTTTATAGCTCGGGGATACCCACGGAAGGTGGTGTCAGCTGCCTATCAGCATTCTAGGTCTATCAGTAGGGAAACAGCTTTAAAAGCTAGAGCTAGAGAGGATGAGAGGACCCTGAATATTACAACTCCCTTTAATAATCAATGGAGTGACATCAGCAAAATACTGGATAGGAATTGGAACATACTGATCAGGGATGAATGCATAAAACCCTTTCTCTCGTGTAGGCCAAAACTAACAGCTAAAAGAGCTCCTAAACTAAAGGACTGTGTCTCAAGAAGTCATTTTATGAGACCCACACAGAACATAGGAAGAGGTATTAGATTAAAGGGGACTTATGCATGTGGCAACTGCAATGTCTGTCCATTTATGATATGAAACAGAAAAAAACAGCATTGTTGCGCCACACCACTAAATTTCACCACAATGTGGTTCTATTAAATGAACACTAACCTTTCTAGGTTGTGCACGAATCCGCACAACCAGATTAAGCGTATAGGGAAATAGGGTCCATAAGGTTGATAATCATCAGTCTTATATATAGAGAGAAGATATTTTAGGCTCCTTGAGTAGTAGAAATCACTTCCTAGTCTCCTCAGAGCCGGCTGATCATGTGGTGGACACAGTGGAGTTTGGATGATGTACTGCCAAGTCCTGTGGACTTGTCCAAGCAGCTCGCTACACCGTGCTCCCCGAGGGGAGAGTAGGTACGAATGACAGAAGGAGCGGTGTTAGAATGCGGCGCTAGGTAACACAAGATCAAGCCTTCATACATTTACCTTAGGTTTATTACACAAAGCTGCAGGGTGCGACCACAACGCGTTTCGACACACAAATGGCGTCTTCCACTTGTCGAACACCCTGCAGCTTTGTGTAATAAACCTAAGGTAAACCTATGAAGGCTTGATCTTGTGTTACCTAGCGCCGCATTCTAACACCGTTCCTTCTGTCATTCGTGTCCATTTATGATAGCATCAGAATCTCTATCTCTTCCCCAGTACCTGTCTCCGATTAGAAGTAGAGCATACTTTAATTGCAGATCCCGCAATTTGTGTATGGAATTGTCTGTGCATGTCAGAAAAATCTACATTGGCCAAATGACACAAGAGCTACGCCGAAGGATTCAGCAGCATGTCTCCAGTATCAATACGTCAAGGAGGGACCAAACGGAAGGTAATGACTTAACCTTGATTGCCAAGCATTTTTTACAGACCCATAACAGTAATCCAGCAATATAAGGGTCATTTTATTACAGGGAATTAGGCCTTCAATACGAGGGGTAAGTTTACCCCTTCACTGCCAGTGTCAGTACAGTGTGCATGGTGCATCGCGCGCCGCAGAGAAGGAGAAGCTGCTGTAGCTGGGAACAGCCGAAGGGGGACGGTGGAGCAGGGGGGTGCAGGGATATGGATGGGGTGCAGGGATATAAATGGGGCACAGGGGTGCAGGGGTATGGATGGGGCACAGGAGTGCAGGGATATGGATGGGACGGGGTGCAGGGATATGGATGGGGCACAGGGGTGCAGGATATGGATGGAGTGCAGGGACTATGGATGGTACACAGGGATATGGATAGGGGGACACAAGGGTGCAGGGATATGGATGGGGCACAGGGGTGCAGGGATATGGATGGGACAGGGGTGCAGGAATATTTATGGGACAAGGGTGCAGTGATATGGATGGGGCACAGGGGTGCAGGGATATGGATGGGGCACACAGGGTGCAGGGATATGGATGGGGCACAGGGGTGCAGGGATATGGATGGAAGGGGTGCAGGGATATGGATGGGGCACATGCAGGATATGTGGATGGGGCACAGGGATATGGATGGGGCACAGGGGTGGCCCGGGATATGGATGGGGCACAGGGGTGCAGGAATGGATGGCAGGTGGGATGGGGCAGAGGGGTGCAGGGATATGGATGGGGCACAGGGGTGCAGAGATATGGATGGGAATGGGGTGAGGGATATGGATGGACACAGCAGGATGCAGCAATATGGATGGGACAGGGTGCAGGGATATGTATGGGTCAGGGGTGCAGCAATATGGATGTACACAGGGAGGGTGCAGGTGGCGGGTGCCTGGTGCTGGTGGCCGGTGCCAGGTGCAGCCGAGCTGGAGACCAGGAGCCGCAGAGGAAGAAGTTGCCAGGTGCCAAGATGAGGTATCCGGAATCAGGAGCGTGGAGTCAGGTAAGGCGCTGTTACAGCCGAAGATAGCAGCCTGGGGGGAAGAGAATGGGATAGATGGATGGAATGGATGGATGGGGCAGCCTGGAAGAGGGGGCAGAATGGGATGGATGGGGCAGCCTAGAAGAGGGGGCAGATTGGGATGGGTGGATGGATAGATGGGGCAGCCTGGAAGAGGGGGCAAAATGGGATAGATGGATGAGGGCAGCCTGGAAGAGGGGGCAGAATGGGATGGATTAATGGATGGATGGGGCGGCTTGGAAAAGGGGGCAGAAGATGGATGGAGAAGAGGGGCATAGAAAAGGGGGCAGAAGATGGATGGATGAAGGGGGCATGGAAAAGGGGGCAGAAGATGGATGGATGGAGGTGGGCATGGAAAATGGGGCAGAAGATGGATGGATGGATGGAGGCGCATGGAAAAAGGGGGAAGTGGATGGATGATGGGGGCATGGAAAAGGGGAGAGAAGATGGATGGGTGGGTGGATGGGGGAGGAGGTACATGGAAAGTGGGGGAGAAGCTACATGGATGAGGGATGAGGGAGAGGCTGCATGAAACATGGGAGGGAAGTAGCTGCGTGGAACATGGGAGGGGTGTGGGGGGAAGGATGAGCTGCATGGAATATATGGATGGAGAATGAGTTGCATGGGACATATGGGGGGTGAACAGTATGGGACATGTGGAAGGAGGATGAGCAGTATGGCATTCACACATATATAGAGAATGTACTGTCCTGGTGATGTATTGATGGTGGTTCTGATTATGTATTATTGTATTGCTGGTGGTTCTGGTCATGTACTGACAAGGGTTATAGTGATATATTATTGTATTGATGGGGGTTCTGGTGATGTATTGACTGGTTTTGGTGATGTATTACTGTATTGACAAAGGTTCTGGCAATATCCTGACAGGGGTTCTAGAGACGTCATACGGTATTGCTGATGGTTCTGGTAATGTAGTCATGTGGATGTTGTAATCTATAACTTAACAGACTTGATCCTAAAACATTATAGGGCAAGTGTCCTTGACTAAAAATACAGCTGAATGTCATCCAAATAATTGACTAAAGCCCTATAGGTCAGGTGTCGGATCGCTCACCCGGCAGTGAGCTTACTTGGCTCTCCCATATACAGGAGTGCTCATTCTTCCCAGTGTTCCTGTATACTGTATGGAAGCTGCTGTTAGGCCCCTTTCACATTAGCGGTTTGCTGATGTTTCCGGCTGATCCGGCAGATGGTGCCGGATCTGCCGCCTAACAGCCGACTTGCGGCCCCGATCCAGCAAGCCCCATATCTTGTCTATGGGGCTTGCAGTCGGGTGCAGCAAGTGCTGTTCTACCAAATCCAGCAGATCCGGCATTTGCTGCGGCAAAAAAAAACGCTGCTAATCACGGTTTTTATTGCGGCCGCAACAGCCGGATTGCAGCAAAACCGCAATTACCACAAGCCCCATAGAGAATGAATAGGGGCTTGCCGCAAGAGCACCGCAAGTCGGCCGTTAGGCAGCAGATGTGGTAAATCTGAAAAAATCTGGCAGAACTGCTGATGTGAAAGGGGCCTTAGATGTCTCTGGCTGCAGATTATCACATTGAGGACAAAAGGATCTACAGCTTGTAATCGGACATGCTAGATCCTTATTTCCCTTGACCAATCATTAGTTAGAGCCCTCATACACATTAGACCAGAGGTCCCCAACTCCAGGCCTCAAGGGCCGCCAACAGTGCAGGTTTTCAGGATTTCCTTAGTATTGCACAGGGCTTGGAATCATTGCCTGTGCAGATGATCACATTAGCACCTGTGCAATACTAAGGAAATCCTGAAAACCTGCACTGTTGGCGGCCCTTGAGGCCTGGAGTTGGGGACCTCTGCATTAGACTGTCCTTGCAGGTTTGGCCAACTTTAGTCTCATGTGTATGGAGGTCTTCACTACTATCTGAAGGCTACGGGCACTGACATCTATGAACTCCCTGAGTGCTGGACTTCAGATAAAAGATAGGACACACAGTTTAAAAGGAAAACCTCAAAAGACTGAACATATGAACAGCGGTCATTTTTACATTGCTGTGTAGGAGTTCATTCCTTTTAGCATTTATTTTTTTCCTTGGTCAGGCGGAATACTGAGCGGAACTGCCTGAAAAATAAAATGCTGTGTGCACATATGCTTAGTCTGACTGATCGGGCGGGGGGACGCGCAACCGCTGAAGGTGCCTAGGGCGGCAGGAACTCCAAATACGGCCCTGCCTGCGTGCACCCGCGAGTTCCCACAAGTCTGCAGGCACTGCCTCCAAGATACAGCCCCTCCAGATCATGAGCATTGAGCACATACCCTAACTCAGAAGTATGAGAGAAGCCTCTATGTGGAGTGTCAGAATCTGAAGTGTGAACAGCGCCAAATGCTGCCACGACATTCTGCAGGTTTTGAGCAAAACACCGTGTGACACAAGTATGTAAATATTTTTAATACTATGAAGTACTAATAGAACTCACACATTTTCATATTGGACTGTATTATGTCATATTCATGCTTCAAAGCTGTAGGTGACAAAAAGCTCTGCATGCCAAAAAGCCTTGTGTATGTTGTATTTTACATTTCACAATATACTTTATTGTAACATCTCACCTCAATGTTCTTGGCCACAAAAAATCACACAACGAAAGATGTTATAAGAAGAACATGTGTCATTTTTATGCAAAAAATATGTCTGGAAAAGGTTTTTATAAACTAAGTATTTAAAATATGCTGTTCTGCTGTTTGGGAGTAGCAGGCGTTATATAAGGGAAAATTCTACTATGAAAATTTTGTAACCTTAATGTCATAAAATACGGACTTTAGGAAGAAGTGAGAGCATTTCACCATAGTAATTTGGCTGATTTCAGCAGCACATAGGGCTTCACAGACAGATATATTTTTTTACTGATAATAAAAAGAAAAAAGAACATTCATAAACTACTAAAAATGTAAAGTGTCAGACGCAGAAAATCTGTTTTCTACTAATCCTCCTTCTACAGCTAAATTATGATTTTTTTTTCCCCTTGTAAAGATGCTCTTGCCATAAATAGAGTGATGACACATTGAGTCTGAGATGCTCAAGGCCAAAGAACCAAAGTCAGCAGTCTGGAGCAAATTAATGCAAACTGTCTTCATGTTTGTACATTTACAAAGAAATCCGCACAATGGACTAGTACAAAATGTACCATTTCCCTGAAAATCAGACAGTGTTTTATTTTTCCAAGATGGTGGATGTCTATATTTTTTACCCCCTTGCACACCCCACGATGGTATCCCCATCATCCCCTTGCAGCCCCCATCACTCCTTGCAGCCCGCAATATGGTATCCACATCATCCCCTTGCAACCCCCAATATGGTATTCCCATCATCCCCTCTCAGCCTCCATTATCCCTTTGCAGCCCCATCATTCCCTTGCAGCCCGCAAAACAGTATCCCCAATCATCCCCTTGCTGCCCCAATATCCCCATCATCCCCTTGCAGCCCCAATATAGTATCCCCATCATCCCCTTGCAGCCCCCATCATCTCCTTGCAGCCCATAATATCCCCATCATTCCCTTGCAGCTCCCATCACTCCCCTATACCCCTCAATATCCTCATTACGGGGTACCTGCAAAAAAAATAAAAATGACACACACACACAACTTTTTTTGTCTACGGTCCGCTGCTGCATGTATTCCGCGTTGCTCTCAGCTCCCTGTCCTCAGATGCTGTAGCTGTAAGTAAGCCACTGGCCAATCAGAGGCCCGCATGTAACGTCATGCACTGACGTTAGCTGCTGGTCCCTGATTGACCGGGGACTGCTGGTCCTTTGATTGACCAGCGGCTTACCATACATCTATGGCATCTGATGCAAGGAGCTGGGAGCGATGTCAAAATGAATATACCCAAGATCCCGATGGGGGACTAGAAGATGAGTCACAGCTGCATGCCCCGGTCTTCTGATTGGCGGGCATGCTGTCCTACTAAAAATTGGTATGTCTTACTTTCGGGAGGTGCCTTATATTCAGCAGCATAGCAAACTCCCAGTACATCTTATTTTCGAGGGGTGTCTTATATCTAGAGTAACACGGTATGTAAAAAAAATTAGATTTCTTAGATTAAATGATGATCAATAAATGAAACGATCCAGCGTCCAGGATTCCATAAAAGTCCAAACTTTGTTCATGTATTAAAAAATGTCATAGCATCAGATATAGGGAAGACATCCAGATAAAATTAAAAAATGTGTATTATTAAAGACTAGCAAACTTGGTTCAGATTCAAAATCCTTGTTCACTGCTAACTATGTATCTGCCATTGGCATCTTATGTCATATCCTTAATTAAATCTTTTTTTTCATCTTTTTTCGTTCCCCTCTTTTTCTTCCTGGCATTTTTTTCTGTGGGCTCAAGCAAACTGTTATCATGCTTATGGGAATTTACCTAATATCTCTGCCAATACAGTATGAAGGATATGACACAAAATGCCAGTGGCAAATACATAGTCAGCAGTGAACAAGGATTTATGACTCTGAAACATGTTTGCTAGTCTTTAATAATACATGTATTTATTATTTTATCCAGATGCCTTACTTTTATTCTGATGATGTTTAATACAAGAATAAAGTATGGACTTTTATGAAATCCTAGACGCTGGATCATTCCTTTATTCATTGTACTCCGGTCGGCACTGCTGATTTCCGTGCAGACGGGACTCCATGGGAGGGAGCTGACATAGTTTCTGTTTCTTAGAATGATAATCATTAGAATTATAAGTAAAGGCAGAAGAACAGTGCAAATGCATCAGGAGGAAGACCATCAAATGTGATATCTGAAGAAAGTGGTTCTATTTTCAACGCGTTTTGGAACGATACTGGCTCCTTCCTTCGGAAATATCACACATAAAGTAACAGAGTACAACAGATATATCTATAGCTATATATATTATTATATCTTTATATACGGTATCTATAGATAACTATAGTTATAGAGATATATAGGACCAGTAGGTCACTGCCCTATATTGGGAAAAAGACAGGAAAAGCAAACCTCAAAGCGTAACTGCCGTTTAAATTTTCATTTAATAATAATGTAGAGCATGTGATTTTAGTAATCTTTCTAATATACTTCATTAGAAAATTCTGGTTGCAAACCATTCTTAAACATTCTACAATGTGTCCCCACTGCACTGTGTGTGTGTGAAGCATTCTGAGTCAGATCCGTCTTCACAGTGAATACGGGCATGTAACTAGCACAATCAATGTTTCAGATTAGGCTGAGCTAACAGCTAAGCAACATTAGAGTCCAAGATCAGGTCAAACTAGTTTGTGCCAAGGAAAGATCTGTCACAATCTGTTAACCCACGTGTCTGCTGGTACCCCACACAGCTCAGGATTAGTGATGGATGAACCCGCCGATGTTCGGGTTCAATGAACGCGCCCAAACGTTTTGTTAAAGTTCGGGTTCAGGGTCGAAAGTGGCTCGAACTTGAGTCTGAACCCCGAACTCGGAATGTAAAGTTATGGGATGGGGGCTAGGAGGCTGTAAAAGAAAGAAGATAGTTATTAAACAGCATTATACTTATTGGCGTCCACTCGCTTGTACTTCTGGTGCCGATCATTAACTTCCTGGATATTCATTGCAGAGGGACCCTCAGCCAATCACAGATGCTGTCTCAGATAATTGCTGCACCAAAACCATGATGCGATTTTTGCCGCGGATTTCATGCTCTTTTGGTGCAATTTTGGCATAAAACTGCATGCATTGTGTTCAATGTGTTAATCTGCATCTCCAGGCCCATAAAGCACCTAAACCACAATGTGGTTTTTGCCACAGATTAATTTCTTTTGGTACATTGGGTTCAATGTGTTCATCTGCATCTCCTGGCCAAAAAGAGCATCAAAACTGCAACACGGTTTTTGCAGTGGACTTCATGCTTTTATTGGTGCAATTTTGGTATAAAACTGCATGCATCGTGTTCAATGTGTTCATTTGTATCTCGTAGCCCAAAAAAAACCCAAAACTGCAATATAGTTGAGCCTTTTTATAAAATTATTCCTTGAAATAATTAAAAAAAAAATGATGTGGTTCTTCACCGTACTTTTGTATGTCATCCAGGTACAGCAGGCAGGTTCAGGCAGCCCCCCACACCCAGCTGCCTATTTTTACCTGGTTGGAAACTAAAAATATAGAGAAGTCCTTTTTTTAATTATTTCATGAATATCATGAAGTAATTTAAAAAATTGACATGAGGCTTTGCGTATTTTTGCCTTCAAGACAGGTACAATTAGGCAGCTGGGGGCTGGAATCCTCAGTGAGGGTGGTCCATGCTTTTTGGGGCCTCCCCGCTGTGAACTGCAGCCCGCAGCTGACCCAGAAAATGCTACATTCATAGAAGTGCCATTTTCTGGCAATGTACCCTGACTTTTCCAGTGGTCCTGGTGGCATTGGCACAGTGGGTAATAAAGGGGTTAATGCCAGCTATGTATTGGCTGCAGGCACTAAGCTTGAAATTCATATTGTAAGCAATTAAAAAAAAACACCAAAAAAAATTAAGAAATAAAATACAAGACAACCCTGTTTCCCATTTTTAATTAACTAAAAAACCCTTCCCTCCGACATAATCCACAGGGAACATGTTCAGCTCTGCTGCATATCTCTGTTAGCAGACGCCCATTCTCTGTGACAGCATCTGTGATTGGCTGATGGGCCCTCTGCAGTGAATATCTAGATAATGAGCAGCACCGAAAGCAGTTACAGCGGGATGGAGGGGCGGTGGGATGCAGTAAGTGTAATCCTGATTAACAACTATTTTCTTTAATTTTTCAGCTCCCTCGTCCCCGAACCCAAACCCGAACTGTAACACGAACTTCCCAGGAAAGTCTATGCCGAGACCTGTACCCGAACAATAGGTGTTCGGTACGAACCCCGAACTTAACAGTTCGGGTTCTCCCATCACTAAACTTTATTAGTGATGAGCGAGTAGTAAGATCATCGGGTTCGGATAGCTCTAACAAAATACTTTGAATGAGTAGCAAGTAATGAATGTAATGCAAGTCAATGGGAACTCACTCAGATCCAAATATTGTAACTAGGGATGAGCGAGTACGTTATTATTCGTGCTTGCTATACTCGCAACGAGTAGTTAGCGGTACTCGTACTCGTTGCGAGTATAGTGAGTACAAATACTTTCGCAGTGTATCTATAGATACACTGCGAAAGTAGTCTAAAAGTGAATAAAAGATGTTAAAAAACAATAAAGTTACATACTCACCTGTCCGACGCCTGCACCGGGATCGGAAAACCTCACCTCCGCTCGCTGGACAAGGACCTTTCACTACCAGCCAATCAGATGGCCTGTAGCGATCTGGCCAATCAGATGGCGCCACGTCACAACTACGTCATCGCTAGCGGCCACCTGATTGGCCAGTTTGCAAGGTCCTGATAGTACATCTAGGACCTTGCAAATTGCCAATAGATACACTGTGAAAGTATTAGGACTACTCGCTACTTCCGAGTACACATAAGTACTCGGAGAGTAGCGAGTAGCCTGAATACCGCTACTATTCGGCGAATACCGAATAGTAGCGAGTATACTCGCTCATCCCTAATTGTAACAGTTCAAAGTATTTGGTTAGCGCTATCCAGGCCCGAAGATTTTACTACTCCCTCATTTCTAATATTTAATACTTCTCCAACCTGTTTATACCTAGCTTAGTGTTAGACCTATTAAAGTACAATTTTAAAAGCAGTTGGTTCTAACTAGTAATGACTGAATAACAAAATATTTGGGTTCATCTTATTCCTACCAAATAGCATGTACTATTCCAGTATTTGTCATGAATAATGAAACTAAGGCAAGACAATTGAGAACTCGAGCATTTTTCAGGGATATCTTGCAGAAAAATGCTTGAGTTCACCATACACTTGCATTATGTTCATTATTCGTGATGAAATATTGGAAATAGTTCATGCTATTCGGTACGAGTAACTGACCCTGAATCTTTTTAGTATTCACTCATCACTAATTCTTCTAATTATTCACTCATCACTAATTCTACTGATTATAATACAAATGATCTGAAATGACAAAAAAGTGCACAATAGGGTCTTATCTTTGTGTATATGGGGGAGATTAACACAGTGGGGGCTTACCTGGTGAGGTTGTGCAAGCAACAACCACTATGTACGCGCATAATCCCAACTGCAGCAGCCACCACAAGGAGATCAGAAGTAATGGCCGACGAACGGTGTTAATGTCGTGCTGTCAGGAGGAAGACCATCAAACAAGACATCCGAAGAAAGTGATTTTATTGTCAACGCATTTTGAGCAATACTGGCTCTTTCCTTGGGAAAACTCACACATAAAGTAACAGAATACAGCACAGATATATATACCGTATATACTCGAGTATAAGCCGAGTTTTTCAGCACACTTTTTGTGCTGAAAAGTCCCCCCCCCTCGGCTTATACTCGAGTCACGGTGTATTTGCTTGGGGGGGGCTGTGACCGGGGGCTGGAGGAGCAGGAGGGGGCCGCAGTGACCGAGGGCGGTCACGTGGGGCCGCCTCATTAGTGTAATGAATATGCACGGCATCCCCCCGTCCATCAGCGGCGGGGGGGGGCATGCATATTGCACTACACTGGCCCCCATTAGAGATCTACAGCCCCTCCTCCTTAGTATGTGTCCCCCAGGCTGCGGCACATATTAAAATAACAAACATTTCATACATCACCTTTCCAGGGCCGCTCCTCCGCTCCCGGCTTCTTCCTGCTTGTGCCGGTGTCATGTGACCGGGCGCAGCAGATGACGTCTTCTGCTGCACCCGGTCACAGCACTAGAAGCCAGCACAAGCAGGAAGAAGAAGCCGGGAGCGAGGAGCGGCGCCGGAAAGGTGATGTATGAAATGTTTGTTATTTTAATATGTGCCGCAGCTTGGGGGACACATACTAAGGAGGGGGGGGCTGTATACCACCACTGCACAGGGGGCCTGTATACCACCACTGCACAGGGGGCCTGTATACCACCACTGCACAGGGGGCCTGTATACCACCACTGCACAGGGGGCCTGTATACCACTGCTGAGAGGCCTGTATACCATTGCAGAGGGGGCCTGGGGCCTGTATACCACTGCAGAGGGGGCCTGTATACCACTGCTGAGGGGCCTGTATACCACTGCAGAGGGGGCCTGGGGCCAGTATACCACTGCCGAGGGGCCTGTATACCACTGCCGAGGGGCCTGTATACCACTGCTGAGAGGCCTGTATACCAAGGCTGAGGGGCCTGTATACCACTGCTGAGTGGCCCGATATGAGGGAGGGGGCTGTATACCACTGCTGAGGGGCCTGTATAATATGCAAGTCAATAACTTTTCCCAGCTTTTGGGGGAAAAAGTAGGGGGGTCGGCTTATACACGGGTCGGCTTATACACGAGTATATACAATATATATATATATATACATATATATATATATAGTATCAGTAGGTCACTGCCCCCTAATGGGAAAAAGACCAGGAAAGGCAACATTTAGCAAAAGTAAGATTATTAATAGAAACAAATACAATAAAATAAATGTTATTAAAAAAGATGATATAGAGAAAATGCAAGTATGGGCCAACTGAAGGTGGAATAGAACTCAGGGTTATGTTGGGAGCATAGTATGAAAACATGGAAAATGCAATAGTCAATTGTGCTATACAGATAGACAGAAAAAGTGTAAAAAACAAGGAAACAAATGGGAAGTAATTAATACATATTTCCCATAGGAGCCCAGTCTCCTGTGCCGATTATAGCTTCAGCTTCATCCTTAGTTTGTTGGCTATTCTGTGTTCTTCTTTACTGACATCTCTACCTATTTGATTTCTTGCAGCCTCTCACGTACCATTTTCTCATTAAATAATATCAAAAAATCTTTTTATTCTCTCAATAACTATTATCACTATTGCACATCATTATTTTTAACAATATTATCTTTTTTTACATGCCGTCCTTTCACAGTTCCTTTTTGCTCTTCTCATAATGTTCCCACACTTCTTCATACCACTTACATTACACACATTTTCACATTTCACTGGCACATTTATTAGTTTTTAAACTTTTCAAACATATCTATCACATCATTTATCTATTCATTGATTCTTTAGTTCATTCCTATTATTCTTTAATATTATTTTTTACTTAATATTATCTGAGAATGTGGCACTTTCTTGGTCTATCTCTATGGCTCACACAAACATTCTGCCGTTAATGTCTCTGTGTATTGCTTTCCACACCATTACGGTTCTATCCCTTTTTCAGTTCTCAAACTCTTATCTTCTGCATATTTTATTATTATTATGTATTTATAGAGCACCATTCATTCCATGGTGCTGTACATGAGAAAGGGTTGCATACAGACAAGTTACAAATATAATGAACAAAGTGACAGACTGATACAGGGCAATGGGGAAGGAGACAGTAGGTTGGGTCTGCTCGGGTGGTGCTGGATTGCCAGGTCAGGTGGTGGTGGAGCGTCGGGTCCAGTGGTGGTGAGGCGGCACTGTGGTCGTTACAGGTTGTAGGCTGTTCTGAAGAGATGGGTTTTCAGGTTCCACTTGAAGGTTCTGAGTGTAGGGGACAGTCGGACGTGATGGGGTGCAGAGTTCCAAAGGATGGGGGATGCTCGGGTGAAGTCTTGCAGGCGGTTAGATGAGGAACGTACAAGTGTGGAGGAAAGGAAGAGGTCTTGGGAGGATCGAAAATTATGAGTTGGATGATATCGGGAGATTAGTTCAGAGATATATGGGGGGGACAGATTGTGGATGGCTTTGTAAGTCAATGTTAGAAGTCTGAATTGGATACGCTGGTGAATTGGGAGCCAGTGGAGGGATTTGCAGAGGGGAGACGTGGAGGAATAGCGAGGAGAGAGGTGGATTAATCGGGCAGCAGAGTTAAGGACAGATCGAAATGGTGCAAGTGTGTTAGCAGGAAGGCCACAGAGTAGGAGGTTGCAGTAGTAAAGGCGGGAGATGATGAAGGCATGCATGAGTAGTTTAGCAGAGTGGGAGTGTAGGAAGGGATGAATTCTGGCAATGTTTTTGAGTTGGAGACGGCAGGAGGTGGCAAGGGCTTGGATGTGCGGTTTGAAGGACAATGCAAAGTCAAGTGTTACTCCAAGGCAGCGAACTTCAGGTACAGGGCAAAGTGTGATGTCATTTATTGTGATAGATAAGTCTGGCAAGGAAGGTGTGTGAGATGGAGGAAAGAGGATGAGTTCGGTTTTGTCTACATTGAGTTTTAGGAAGTGGGAGGAGAAGAAGGAGGATATGGCTGATAGACACTCCGGGATTCTGGACAGCAGAGAGGTGACATCTGGGCCAGAGAGGTAGATCTGAGTGTCATCAGCATACAGGTGATACTGGAAGCCATGGGACTTTATGAGTTGTCCGAGACCAAGAGTATAGATGGAGAAAAGGAGGGGCCCCAGAACAGAGCCTTGACGGACCCCAACAGAGAGGGGACGGGGGTGAGGAGGTTGTGTGGGAGTGGGAGACACTAAATGTGCGGTTGGAAAGCTAGGAGGAGATCCAGGAGAGGGCAAGGTCAGTGATACCAATGGAAGAAAGGATCTGTAATAAGAGGTAGTGGTCGACTGTGTCGAATGCAGAGGACAGGTCTAAAAGGTGCAGGACGGAGAACTGTCTGTTAGCTTTGGCCGTGAGCAAGTCGTTAGTAATTTTGGGCAGTTTCAGTAGAGTGGTAAGGGCGGAAGCCGGATTGAAGGTCGTCAAGGAGAGAGTTGGATGAGAGGTGTGATGAGAGTACAGTGTGGACATGCTTTTCGAGAAGTTTGGAAGCGAACGGCAGCAGAAATATGGGCCGGTAGCTGGATGTAGAAGTGGGGTCGAGGGATAGCTTCTTTAAGATAGGTGTAATTGTTGCATGTTTGAAAGCAGAAGGAAAGGTACCAGAAGTTAGTGATAGGTTGAAGAGGTGGGTTAGGGCTGGGATAAGTGTTGTGGTGAGGTTGGGAAGAAGGTGGGATGGGATAGGGTCCAGTGCACAAGTGGTGAGGTGTGATCTGGAGAGAAGGTGTGTAAGTTCTCCTTCAGTGATGGTTGGGAGGAGGGTTAGTGGGGGAGAGGATTGAACCGGTATACATGGGGGTTGCGTTGGTTGGGTAGCAAAGACTTGTCTGATCTGGTCTATCTTGTTGGTGAAGTATGTTGCTAAGTCTTCTGCAGAGATACGAGAAGTAGGAGGGGGCAGTGGGGGGCGGAGGAGGGAGTTAAGTGTTGAATAACTGCCTGGGGTTGTGGGACAAAGAGGATATGAGGGTAATGAAGTAGTTCTCTTTAGTGGTGGTGAGTGCTGACTTGAATGTGATAATTGCTTGTTTGAATGCTGTGTGGTCTTCTTCTGAGTGTGTTTTCTTCCAGCACAGGAGAGACAACTATAAGTTTTGTGGAGTATTACAGGAAAAACTAGTACCGTCTTCAAGCCATACTAAAATGTCTACTTCTTTTCGTGGACGATCTGTTATCATCCCTTTCTTACGCAGCAGGGCATTGCTAAAACTTGTAGATGAGGCCCAAAAGGAGTAGGTGCTGCAATGGATATCAAGCGCTCCATCAAGTGGGCTACCCTTCATCTCAACTTCAACTTCACAAACACTCCAGTGCTCAGAGGTGTCACCCCAATCTCACTTGCTTCCTCACAGCTCACAAGTAGTGATGGGAGAACCCGAACTGTTAAGTTCAGGGTTCGTACCGAACACCTATTGTTCGGGCACAAATCTCGAACATAGACTTTCCTGGGAAGTTCGTGTTACAGTTCAGGTTTGGGTTTTTGGACGAGGGAGCTGAAAAATTAAAGAAAATAGTTGTTAATCAGGATTACACTTACTGCATCCCACCGCCCCTCCATCTCGCTGTAACTGCTTTCGGTGCTGCTCATTATCTAGATATTCACTGCAGATGGCCCAACAGCCAATCACAGACGCTGTCACAGAGAATGGGCATCTGCTCACAGAGATATGCAGAAGAGCTGAACATGTTCCCTGTGGATTATGTCGGAGGGAAGGGTTTTTTAGTTAATTAAAAATGGGAAACAGGGTTTCTTAAAATTTCTTAATTTTTTTTAGTGTTGTTTTTTTTATTGCTTACAATATGAATTTCAAGCTTAGTGCCCGCAGCCAATACATAACTGGCATTAACCCCTTTAATACCCAGTGTGCCAATGCCACCAGGGCCACTGGAAAAGTCAGGGTACAGTGCCAGAAAATGGCACTTCTATGAATGTAGCATTTTCTGGAGCAGCTGCGGGCTGCAGTTCACAGCAGGGAGACGCCAAAAAGCATGGGCCACCCTGCACTGAGGATTCCAGCCCCCAGCTGCCTAGTTGTACCTATCTTGAAGGCAAAAATACGGCAAACCCTCATGTCATTTTTTAAAATTATTTCATGAAATTCATGAAAAAATTAAAAAAAAGGGCTTCTCTATATTTTTGGTTTCCAGCCAGGTAAAAATAGGCAGCTGGGTGTAGGGGGCTGCCTGAACCTGCCTGCTGTACCTGGATGGCATACAAAAATACGGTGAAGAACCACATCATTTTTTTTTTAATGATTTCAAGGAATAATTTTATAAAAAGGCTAAACTATATTGCGGTTTTGGTGCTTTTTTGGGCCACGAGATACAAATAAACACATTGAACACAGTGCATGCAGTTTTATGCCAAAATTGCACCAAAAGAGCATCAAATCCGCGGCCAAAACTGCATCATGGTTTTGGTGCCCCAATTCTCTGTGACAGCATCTGTGATTGGTTGTTGTGTCCCTCTGCAATGAATATCCAGGAAGTTAATGAGCGGCCCCAGAAGTACAAGTAGAAGTATAAGTGTAATGCTGTTTAATAACCATCTTCTTTCTTTTAGAGCCTCCTAGCCCCCATCCCATAACTTTACATTCCGAGTTCGGGGTTTGGACTCAAGTTCGAGCCACTTTCAACCCCGAACTCAAACTTTAAAAAATGGTTCGGGCGTGTTTGTTAAACCTGAACATCGGCAGGTTCGCCCATCACTAATAAACATGTAAGTGGTGCTTTACAGTTAATAAAAAGGATGAACTCAAACATGGCTGATTTGTCAAAGAAACTTAGGAGATTGTCCTTTTACTTTGAATGGGATCTGCTGAAATCCATACATACACATGTTGCAGAAACAAGAAACAGATTTCTTTTTGCACAAACTAATATTATAAATTGGCAATAGGTGAACATACCCTGATGTGAAGTCGATTTCCGTGGATCTTGGCTGTGTATTACAGTATCAGGTTTCAGGATGAGATTTTATGAAATCAACTAAACTGGCACTGGGATTTTCATGCTGTGGATTTTCACCTTGGTTTCTTTTATCCATTTTGTTCTTTTCTCCAACTGAATCTGGAACACGATTTGATTTGGATTTTCCGTAGTAAATATGGCCAGTGTGGACATGCTGTATCTACTTTTGAGGCCAAGTTCACAGTCTACTTATACCCTAACATATTGCCTTAGAGGGGTTGTCTACTATTTAGGCAGCCTCTTCTTATATACTGTATAAACCATAATGCTATGTATAAAAGAAAATGACAGATACCTTCAGTCCTGGCAACATTACAGTGATGTCAAGCCATGTCTTTTGGGGCTCATGAGATATGTTATTTTTAAATTACACTGGGAAATATTATTTAAGAAGGAGGTGGACAACCTCTTTAATAAAAGCATCATCCACACAATTATGTTCGATAGAGGGCCTCAAATAAAGTCATGATTAGTGATGGGCGAACCCGAACTGTACAGTTCAGGGTCGATACCGAACACCTAGTGTTCAGGCATAGATTCCGAACATGGACTTCCATATTACGGTTCAGGTTCGGGGTGGGGGGCTGTAAAAATAAAGAAAATAGTTATTAAACATCATCATCATACTTACCGCGTCCTACAGTGTCTACTTTGGGGCCGCTCATTAACATCTGGGATGTTCACTGCGCTGGCTCCAACAGCCAATCACAGATGCTGTCACAGAGAATGGGCATTTGTGATTGGCTGTTGGAGTAATTTGGAATCACCCCATACGTACTAGAAGCACCATTTTCTGGCACTGTACCCCCACTCTTCTAGCGGCCTTTGTGGTGGTGGCATGCTGGTAATAGAGGGGTTAATGCCAGCTTTGTATTGTCAGCTGGCGCTAAGCCGGAAATTCATGCTGTCAAGCCAATAATAGACCTGGCCATCATGAATTTCTAGTAAACATAAAAAACACAGCACAGAGAAAAAAACATTTTAAAACACAAAAGAAGCATTCACTATACGGCTGGTATTGGTGTGCCATGTGACATTGTTCATGGGGGTCACCCAAGTTCACCTCTAAACTCAGATAACTTTTCACACGGCCAGCTTTTCACTGTGTGCCTGCTTGTCTCTGCGAGCAGATGTGTGTGTCTGCTCGCAGAGATGTAACAGAGCTGAAGAAGATGTTCCCTGTGAATTATGTAATTGGGGAGAGCCCTTTTGTTAATAAAGATGGCATCCTGTAATGTGTTGTAATTTATTTCAATTAAAATGTTATTTCCCAGTGTTGTGGTTTTTTTTACTGTTTACTAGAAATTCATGGTGGCCGGATTTAATGTTGGCCTGACCCCATGAATTTCAGGCTTAGTGCCAGCTGTCAATACAAAGCTGGCATTAAGCTCTTCATTACCCAGAGCTCCACCTCCTCCAGAGCTGCTGGAAGAGTCGGGTAAAGCGCCTGAAAATGGCACTACGGATAAATGTGACATTTTCAGGGTCAGCTGTGGGATGCAGTTTTCATCTTGTGGGGCCCAGAATGCTTGGCCTTTACCATGCTGGGAATCCCATCCCCCAGCTGCCTGGGTTTTACTTTGGCTGGTGATCAAAAATAGGGTGAAGCCCACACATTTTTTTTCAAATTTATTAGTTAAATAATTAAAAATAATTGTCCTTCCTGTATTTTGATTGCCAGCCGAGGTAAAGCCAGACAGCTAGGGGGCAGCACACAGTTGTCTCCTTTATCTGTGCTGAAAACCAAAAATAACCGTGAAGCACTATGCAAATTTTTTAAATTATTTATTTACTTTTACAGTACAGTGATGTCAGTGAATGGTTGCGGGGCCCAACAGCCAATCACAGATGCTGTTACAGAGTATGGGTGTCTGTGATTGGCTGTTGTAGTAAACTGAAACCAGCCCATGCATTCTACCACACTAGATTGTATGGGCTGATTCCAGTTTACTCCAACAGCCAATCCAAATGCCCATGCTGTGTGACAGCACCGGTGTTTGGCCGTTGGGTCCCTATTCTATGAATATCCCGGAAGTTAATGAGCGGTCCTGGAAGTAGAAGTGGTGGGACCCGGTAAGTATAATGATGATATTTAATAAAGATTTACTTTATTTTACAACCCTATCCCATAACTTTAAAGTCCGAGTTCGGGTTCGTTCTCAAGCTCGGGTCACATTTAGCCCTAAATCCAGACTTTAAAAAAGTCTGGGTGACTCCACCGAATCTGAACATTGGCAGGTTCTCCCATCACTAGTCATGATTATTCATATTACTACAAAAATTGCATTTTTCATAAAGGTTTGAATGGTTAGTTTCACTTCAAGTCGAAGGAATATTCCCGCAAAATCAGGAATTGAGAAAGTCCACTTATTATGACAGCTATATTCATATAGGACGCCAATTTCAAAGGGTTTTTAAGTTTCAGTAAAATGGACCCCAAATGCTGGCAGGCATGTAAAATAATAAAATTAGTAGGTACTCACCCTCCTCTTGCTGCTCAGGTCTCTGTCACTTGCCTGCATTGGTGACTAGAGATGAGCGGTGTTCGATTCGAATTGTTCGCCAATCTCAAATTCGACCTGTTTTGGGCGGTATTCGAGTCATTCGACAAATGCAAAAATTTGCTTCAAATTCGGCAGTTCGAGGTTATGTTCGATAACACTTCATTCACCAAAAGCATAACTGGATTTTCACAGTAATACTGTTATTCAATGTTAATATACAGTTTCAGTGTATAGTGGGAGGGTGGGGGCTGGGGATACATCTGTGCTGAAATAATGCCGATATCCATTTTTTTTTTTTTTCCCGCATTTACAGTGGGGCGGTGCAGGATGTCAGCCTATCAGCACACACACAGCAATGTGAATTTTTTGCACACAAGCAAGGGCATGTGTCATTGGCTGTGTATGTCACATGTCCTTGCCCTATAAGACCCGGCCATTTTCCCCTTCGCTGCCATTTCCTCAGTGCTGCAGCTCTGTGTCAGATGGCGCTATACAGTGTCAGTAAGCCAGATAGCGAGCGAATTTCAAGTTAGATAGAGAGATAGGTCTAGGGAGTAGGGACTAGTTGTAATATCAGCTCTTTTGAGGGCTAGTTCAGAGAAGTAGGGACTAGTTTTAATATCAGCTCTTTTGAGGGCTAGTTCAGAGAAGTAGGGATTAGCTGTAATATCAGCTCTTTTGAGGGCTAGGTTAGAGCAGTTCCTAGCACTTTTTTGCCAGGCAGGTGTGTGCCAGTGCTGTGCATTTGTTTTTCACAGCATCTGGCCAAATCTAGCTCAGCCAATCCTTTTGGGCTAGTAGTGTAGCACTGCTGTGAAGAAAGCTACACCTGTCTTTAGTAGCCAATTTTTACTGCATCTAGTACAGGCAATTCTTTTGGGCTAGTAGCAGTGTCTGGTAGTCAGCGGAGTAGCCCAACTGTGAAGCAAACTACTCCGCCTGTCTGTCTAATAACAATTTTTAACTGCATCTAGCCCAGGCAATCCTTTTGGGCCTAGTAGAAGTGTCAGGTAGTCAGCGGAGTAGCCCAGCTGTGAAGCAAGCTACACCGCGTGTGTATTTAATAACAATTGTCAACTGCATCTAGCCCAGGCAATCCTTTGGGCTTAGTAGCAGTGTCTGGTAGTCAGCGGAGTAGCCCAACTGTGAAGCAAACTACTCCGCCTGTCTGTCTAATAACAATTTTTAACTGCATCTAGCCCAGGCAATCCTTTTGGGCCTAGTAGAAGTGTCAGGTAGTCAGCGGAGTAGCCCAGCTGTGAAGCAAGCTACACCGCCTGTGTATTTAATAACAATTGTCAACTGCATCTAGCCCAGGCAATCCTTTGGGCTTAGTAGCAGTGTCTGGTAGTCAGTGGAGTAGCCCAGCTGTGAAGCAACCTACAACCGCCTGTGTATCTAGTAACAATTTTTAACTGCATCTAGTTCAGGCAATCCTTTGGGCCTAGTAGCAGTGTCTGGTAGCCAGCGGAGTAGACCAGCTGTAAAGCAAGCTACACCGCCTGTCTATCTAATAACAATTGTTAACTGCATCAAGCCCAGGCAATCCTTTGGGCCTAGTACCAAAGTTTGGCCACTCAGCCCTGCTCAGTTTCCATCCATAGTTTTTTGTGTCAACAACTACAGAGTTGCCAATTAATACAAAAACCTCCATGTAGTACTGTACACAATTTGGTCAAGGGAGCCCCCCATATAGACCCAAACACCTCCAAATTTCAACACTTAATTAACCACAAGAACAATTGGATTGCAGTGCAAATTAAAAATGTTTTTTATTTTTACATGAAACAAGTGCACTGAAGGATCACCTCAGATCAGGCAGAGTGGTAACCTGCACCTGCAAGATGTTATTAAAATTACTCAGCAATACAGATTAAACAGGAAAATGCTGTATACTTTCATTTAAAAATACATAATATAGTGATCATTGCACTCCCCCCGGTAATGGCAGCAAATTCCTATACATATGCGTAAATTGAAAACCTCGCAGAGGTCAAATTACCCAACAATAATACATAGTATATGCCAATTGGCACTAGTCATGTTTGACAGCAAGATAATGACATACAGGTAAACACAAGCAAATAACAACTATAAGTATTACCAAAGTAAAGTGCAGGTGCAGATGCGGCTAGGAAGCGTTTTGCGTGGCGGTAATGAAGCTTAATCATGCGTTCTCCATGATTAAGCTTCATTACTGCCACGCAAAACGCGCATAGGGGTAGCCGCATCTGTTTAATCTGTATTGCTGAGTAAATGTTAATAACATCTTCCAAGTGCAGGTTACCACTGTGCCTGACCTGAGGTGATCCCTCAGTACACTTTTTTCATGTAAAAATAAAAAATATTTTTAATTTGCACCGCAATCCAATTGTTCTTGTGGTTAATTAAGAGTTTCCAATTAGTTAACCTCCAAAATGAGTGGCAAAAGGCCTGCTGCTGGTGGAAAGGGGAATAGGCGTGTTGGAAAGGGAAAAAAAGTTTGTGTCCGTGGGCTAGGTGGTAAAGCACCAGTAACATCTGCAGAAGAAAGACCATCTTACAGCCAAACTAAGATGTCTACTTCTTTTCGTAGACTATCTGATGTGATCCCTTTCTTACGGACACGACCATCGCTACAATTTGTAGATGAGGCACAAGAAGAGCAGGTGCTTGAATGGATATCAAGCGCTCCATCAAGTGGGCTCTCCTCCACCTCAACTTCAACATCACAAATACTCCAGTCCTCAAAGGTGTCACCCCAATCGTACTTGGTTCCTCACAGCTCCCAAGTCTCCAGCCACCCGTCTGAGTATGGGGTAACACAGATGGTTGAGTCTGCAGAGCTGTTCACTCATACTATAGCCTGGGAATCAGAGGTCTGCTCCAAAGCTTCTGTGAGTCCAGACAGGAAATGATCTGCACTGATGCCCAGAAGCTTTGTGAGTCGGATCTAAGCCCAGATGAAGAAGGTTCTGAGCATAATGTAGACACTCATTCCCAAACTGTAACTCCTGTTGGCGGAGACAATGAGGCAGATGATGATGAGACTCAGATACCTGATTGGAACGAGAACTTGACTTTTCAGTCAGGGCAGGAAGAGGTTGGCTCTGAGGACGACAGGTGTGAGAACACACAGGGTGATGATGAGGTTGGAAATCCCACTTACTGTCAACCCACAGTCAGCCAGTCGATGAGGTCAGCAGAGGAGGTGGAGGAGGATGCTAGTGACAACGATGTTAGGTTGCGCCTTCCTGGACAGAGACGGAGTACTGTAAGCATGTGAACAACTGCATCCTAAACCACAACTCTGCCTCTGAGCAGAAGTAGTGGTTGCTCTTCAGGTCTCGTGGGCTCTAAGCCTTGCCTAGCCTGGGCCTTTTATGAGATCGCAAAGGATGACCCAACTCATGTTATCTGTAAGATTTGTCACCAAAAGCTAAGTAGAGGCCAAAAAATCAATAGTTTGAGTACTTCATGCATGAACCGTCACATGGATATGAAGCATAAGTTGCAGTGGGAAGCTCATTGTGCTACAATGGGGCCTAGCTGGCCGGGCCAACCACTGTCTTCTGGGCCGGACCAACCATCAAGTGCATCTGCATTTTCTTCTTCCTCTGTGACTGTGGGGACAGCAGTCACACATGCTTTTGGACTCTGACCATCCACCTTTTTACCCGCAACAGCCAGTGTTATTGACAGGTCATCAGTTCTTTTGGAAGTGGAAAGATCTGCTGGTGTTGAGCGCTCTCCGACATTGAGAGCACCACCTTTGGATGAAGGCAACGTAATATCTCCACCTGCACCCTCCTCATAGACCAGTAGTTTGCCGGGGACACCCTACTCAACCCCGTCTCAGCCCAGCAGTCAGCCCTCGGTACCTCAGATGTGGACAAGTAAAAGACCATTTCCTCCTAGCCATAACAAAGCTAAGGGGTTGCATTTCACCATCTGCAAGCTGTTGGCTACAGAAATGCTGCCTTTTCGTCTGGTGGACACAGAGGATTTTTGAGACCTTATGTTCATTACAGTGCCCCAGTACCAGATTCCCAATCGCCACTACTTCTCAAAGAAAGCTGTGCCTGCGCTACACCAGCATGTCGCACACAACATCTCCGCCTTCTTGAGAAACTCTGTGTGTGACAGGGTGCATTTCACCACAGACACTTGGACGAGTAAGCATGGACAGGGGCATTACATGTCGCTGACTGGGCACTGGGTAACTATGGTGACAGCAGGAGAAGGTATTGCTGTCCAAGTCTTGCCATCCCCACGAGCTTTTGCCTCAATCCTCTGTATGTAGAAGTTCCTCCACTGCTTCTGCCTCCTCAACCTCGTCTTGGTCCTCCACTGCACCCAAAGCCTGTCTGGTAATGCCACCCGTGTTCTAACTGCGCAAAAGAGGAATCCTGCACACCTCCTTACTATGCTGGCAGCAGGGCTCAACAGCATCATGTGGTCTTTACGTTGAAATGTCTGGGAAATGTCAGTCACACAGCTGAGGAGTTGTGGTCAGCTCTAGAGACCAGGTATCATCAATGGTTGTCTTGACTGAACCTGCAGCCAGGGAAGGCCATGAGCGACAATGCTGCAAACCTGGGTGCGGCTCTTCACCGGGGCAATCTGACACACGAGCCTTATATGGCTCACGTCTTGAACCTCGTGGTCCAGCAATTTTTAGCCCACTATCCCGGCCTAGATGGGCTTCTGCAGAGGGCACTGGTCGCTGTGTTCTCACTTCCGCTGTTCGCATCCCGCAGCTCAACAACTTGCATCTCTACAGCAGTTGTTTGGCCTGCCAGTTCACCGGCTGCAATGCGATGTGCCGACATGATGGAATTCCACTCTGCACATGTTGCAGCGACTGGTGCAGCACTGGCGAGCCCTGGTATAGCCTGGGCCAACGAGATCAGAGTCAGGAGTCAAATGGTGGGCCAAGAGGATGAGGAGGAAATACAGAAGGAGTCGTATGCGGAAGGGATAACAAGATCTCCAAGGTCCAGACGGTCGGCAGCACCAAAGCAGCAGGCATGGGAGGGTGTGGGAGAAGGATTAACGAGGGTGCATGGTAGCAGCCAAACTGTTGAGGAAGGTGCAGGAGCCGAGGAACAAATGGAGGACAAACTGGCGATGGGCATGGAAGACTCAGCAGATGAGGGAGACCTTGATCACATTTCTGTTGTGCAAGGTTGGGGGAAAAGGGAAGAGAAAGGACGCATGATTCTTACCTCTCCACCACCGAGACAACAAGGCTTTCGTCCTCCTTTTCTGTTCACATTCTGTTGTGCGAGGTTAGGGGGAGAGGGCTGAAGAAGCACATGTGAATGTTACCCCGCCACCACCAACACAACAAGGACTTGAGCCTCCTGGATGCAGCAAGACACATGAGTGCCTTCTTGCTGCACTACTTGCAACATGACCCTCGGATTGTCAGAATTCGAAGTAATGCCGACTACTGGTTGCCACACTTTTAGATCCCCGGTACAAGAGTAAATTTGCCGAAATAGATCTGCTTTTCCACAAAACAGTAGTGGTGCACATAGTGAATCTCACAGGAGTATCTCCAAGTGAACATCGATGCCATGACAGTGGAACTGGACCCTTGCTCATTTTGGGCTTCCAATCTGACAAATGGCAGGAGCTCACCACTCATGCCTTGGAGATCTTGTTGTGCCCCGTAGCCAGCGCCTCTCTGAACGTGTCTTCAGCGCTGCTCGTGGTTGTGGCACCCCAGGGTTCATGTGCCACAGTAACACCACAAAGGGTTAACTCCCCACACAACCCACAACACTACACTAGCACCTCCAGGCCAGAAGGGAGAGCTAAAACTGCTTCCCTATATATTCTGGTGTGAAGAGGATGTGTGCAGTTCAGTTCCTAGGAGGACTGGGTGTAAAAGGGCTGCATTAGGCTTACCCCACGGTCCGCTGTCCAGTTCCAGGCCAAGCTAGGGGCTGAGGAAAGGAGACAAGAGAAGCAGAGGAACACACCTGGAAGACCGAGTTACCTTGAAACTCACCCCAGAGGAGCACAAAAAACGGATACCGGATTTGGGACTGTGCCTGAAACATACAGCATAGTGAACACCAGATTACTGAAGGTCCCACATCTTCACTGTACCACAGCGAAGCAACATGGCGGGGTCAGAAACATAGGACAAGACTCAAGTTGCCTAGCTCAAGTTGGTACCCGTGAGGGAAGACAGGGCCGGCAGCTTAGCTAAGGCGGCAGCAGGGCCACACACACAGCGCAGAAACAGGGAGCCAAAGGACCCGGCCAGAGTGGGAGCAACCTGGCCCCTGTACAGACTCCGTGGACAGTACTTAGCTGAATTACCATCTTCAGTAAAAGACCTGGAAAACTACAAAACCGTGAGTCTGTGTAATCCTTGCGCTCGAGCCCCGTTCTCCTTCACAAACTGTTTCATCACTACTGCCCCGGAGACCAAGCTCTGCCTGTGGAGAGCCGTCACATCACAGGCTGCCGCCCATCATCCCCGGAGGTTCTGCAGCAGCAGTGGTCACCCTGACCACATACCATGGGTGGTGTCATGATTTTCGCCTCTGTAAATAACCCAACCTTTACTTGTGGGCTCGGGACACAGCCCGGACCAAGACCGCCGTGATGCCCCGTGATACCCTGGTCCGGTACCGAGTACCCCGTCCCAGTGGGCTCCACATAAGTGCATGTGGCTGTCCAGTGACAATGTAGACAGACTAACACCATTTTAAGTTTGCAACTGTGGGGAAATTGATGCCACTTATGTGGTGTCTGTGCCCAAATTTTTGGAAAAAATGGAGACTCTTGTTGGAGTCCACTTGCTGTGTTTTACATGATTTTAGAAGGGCATGACATGCCTATATCTGTCTCTCTTCCTCCTTTTACTCCTCCACCTCTTTTCTTTTCTCATGACTATATGTACTTGTTACTTTTCCATGTGTTTGTTGTGTCTTCTGAGTAGTATGTCAGCTTTTGGACACCTTTGAAGGTGTTTTCTATGTGTTTTCTATGTGTTTGTATTGTTTGTATGTGTTTATGTTTGCCTGCCATAGTTTTCAATGGTGTTCGATGGTGTTGACAAACATTCGACGACAAACACACACACACCCGCGATTCGATTAATCGAATTCGAACACAAGGGTGGTGGCTCATCTCTTTTGGTAACATTATGTCAATAGTGACCATCACCTCTTCAGCCAATCGCTGACCTCAGTGTCTCTACAGATGCATATCCAAACATACATGTATTAGCTCTTCACAGTCCATATGCAGCTGTTTCTGCAGGCGACCACAAATGCTTCCAACTCTCCAAATGCCAAAAGTCCTTGTGCACAAATCTAAACTAGTGATCAGATCTATCATCATTGCTGTTTTACAGACAATTTTTATTTATGCTCAAAGTTTCTTTCTTGTTAAATAAGAACAATCAATCAATAACAACAGAACTACTGGCTCAGTTCTGTAAATATCCCACAAAGCCAAAACTTAAAAAGTTTTTAAAAATTCTTTTTAGTTAGACATTGATAAATAAATACACCCACAATAAACAAGGTTTTAGCTTTGATTATTTCATAAGTATGGATTTACAATATACACATTTGTCCTGTTTATCTACCATTCAACATTATTACGTGATCTTCAAAACCTTGTAACAAAAAAGCCTTAGTCAAAGACCCACAAACCCAAGCTATCCTATAATATCCTCATTCACATCTGCCTGTGGTTATATCCTTCTATTTTGATGATGACAACTATGAATCTGACTATATATGACTTTGCCTGACTACAGATGTAAAGGTATTCAGTGTTCAACATCAACAAATAGGCGAGTGAGAATCGTGAGAAAATATGCCAAATTTCTGTTCCTCACTCCTATTCTTGATTGTCTGTAAGCTTAACACTCAATAACACAAAACCAATTGTTAGAGACCACATATTTATGAATACCACCTCTTTGTTCAGACCAAATTTCGGTGCCAAATTTTCATATATTTTGCATATTTGCCATAGTATGTGAGAGATCAATACCTCAATGTAATTTTGGATGGTTATCTTTAACAGTTTTTCACTGTACTAGTGGTTTAGCATAGGAGCAAATGTTGAGCCTGATTCCTACAAATAACTATTACCATGGAAAAGGTCTGCTTTCCTTCAAGTGATGAAAGGCAGACATTCCTTTTATAAAAGATATTGCGATTATATGCCACTTTAAAAGTGTGGATAGAATGGAGATTGGTTACAGAGTAGTTTCTCACTCAGGAGTGTCAGAAGGAATTTAGGCATACAACCAACCTTACTCAATTGTCCTGTATTTAGCTCCATCCATCTTCCCATCAACTCTGACAACCTTCCCTGTTTCTAATGGAAAAATCATCCCCCCAGCATGCTGCTACCACCACTATGTATGACAGTGGGGATGGTGTTTTCATGGAGATGTGCAGTGTTAGTTTTGTGCTACATATAGCTTTTTGCATTTACCTCAAAAAGTTTTTATTGGTCTTATTTGACCAGAGCACCTTCTTCCATGTTAGCTGTGTCCTCTACATGGCTTTTTGCAAACTGCAAACAGGACTTTTATGACTTTCTGCCAAAAATGAATTTCTTCTTGCCACTCTTCAATAAAGGCCATATGACGCGGTCGCCAGGATACTAAGTAGCCGGGCTGGTAGTCTCTATCGTGGTGGTGTTTGTCCAGCACCATGGCCCTGACCAGGCGTTGAAGGGGGAGGTGTATTTACAAGGGAAGAGGTAAAGGTTTTGAAATTTGGTGACACCAACTGAGGTGTTCAATCAAGGGTGACCAGCGCTGCCGATGGGGTCCCCAGGGAATAGATGTTGTAGCAGCAAGGTGTATGACTCCCCTCAGAAGGAGCAGGCCATTGGGGGTAGTAGTAGTCGATGAATGGACTGGGAGATGTTCAAGAAAGCAGTGAGGAGAGGTGCCGAGGGGTGACTGGAAAGAAGCAAAGAGACAATCTCTTGTTCTTTACCTTTTTACTTTGTTTTGCAGTTCATCAGCAGATCCAGGGTACTGGTTCACTGGGCCAGCGATCTGGTCATTCTGAGAAGAATTAGCGACTGCTATGCTGGATTGGTATATGGCATACCAGCTAACATCTCCCTGGGATGAGGTTCTAGGTACTTTCAGCTTCCCCATGTGCTTCTTTGCTCCCTTGTGGCTAACTACCAGGTAGGCAATGTGGGCTCTATTAGCAACTGGACCCACACTGGTTCTCTAGCCCTTTAGTAGTTGCTGTGCCCTGGATAGCCCCACAGTGTGGCTACTGTGCTTGCAGCTCAGCAGCCTTCAGTTTACTACCAGTCCTGAAGATCTTACAGCTTGAGGTCCTGGAACTCCTCGTAACAGCTTAGGGCTGCTGCTCAGCCTGGCAGCTGATGCAGACTTTACCCTATGTTACCGTTTGACACTGTGTGACTAAATGACTCCTGTTGCCACCCCCTCCCTACCCTAACTCCTCTCTCCAACCAGAAGTGGGGTCTGCCCTAAAGTGGATTCCACCTTTCACTCTCTGGCTAACGTTTGGACTTGGACAGTGTTGGATGTGAAGAGGTCCATCATAGGGTACCTGAGTTCGCTTTAGACATGGTGTTAGTACCGATGACCTTAAACATCACTGTAGTGACCAGACCACAGCGGCACCACACACATATATGGAGCATACGACTAATAGTTATCCTGTGAACAGATTCTTCCGCCTGAGCTGTGCATCTTTGCAGCTCCTCCACAATGGCCATGGGCCTCTTAGCTGCTTCTCTAATTAGTGCTCTTCTTGCTTGGGATGTCATGTGAGGAGGAAGGCCATGTCTTGGTAGGTTTGCAGTTGTGCCATACTGCTTCTATTTTCAGATGATTGATGAACAGTGCTTCATGAGATGTTCAGAGCTTAGCTTATTTTTTTTATAACATAACCCTGCTTTGCTCTTCTTCACAGTTTATCCCTTACCTTTTTAGTGTTTTTTTTTATTTTATTTTACTGTCATTTCCTCAAACAAGCCTCTAATGCCTGCACAGAACAGCTGTAGTTATATTGAGAATGAATTACACACAAATGTACTCAATTTACTAATTAGGTGACTTCTGGAGGCAATTAGTCACATAGAATTTTATTTAGGAGTATCAGACTAGAGGGGGCTGAATACAAATACACGTCACGCTTTTTAAATTTATATTTTTAAAATATTTAGAATACCTTGTATTATTTCCTTTACACTTCACAAATAATTGCTACTTTGTGTTGGTATGTCACTTAAAATCCCAATAAAATCTTTTCTTCTCATCACCACATACAAGATTGCTCTCATGCATCCCCCATACTCTGGAGCTTCCTGCTCCAATACATCAGACTCTTGGCTACCCTGGAAACCTTCAAAAGAAACCTGAAGAGCCATCTCTTCCGACAAGCCTACCACCTGCAGTAACCCTCAGTCCACTAAACCGCTGCATGACTAGCTCTACCCTCTCCTAGTGCATCCTAACCTATCCCTTGTAGGCTGTGAGTCCTCTCTCCTCCTATACCTGTCTTTGCCTTGTATTGTTGTAATTTTTGTACTTAACTAAGGACACCTCTTTTTCCCATGTAAAGCGCCATGGAATAAATGGCGCTATAGTAACAAATAATAATAATAAAATGTTTGTGAGTGTAAACTCAAAATATGCAGAAACGTGGGGTATGAATCCTTTTTAAGGCACTGTATTTGTCAATAAGTGTTTAAATCTTATGAAATGATGATAATTGTACTTCTCTGAAGAAGCAAAAAAAATATATATATATTAGGCTCAAAACGTATGGCCATGACTGGGTCAGGGGTTTGCAAACAGCTCAGTTGGCAATGAGGTGGTAGCAGAAAATTGTAGACTTCTCTAAAGAGATAGGATTTCAGGTTACATTGGAAGACTTCAATCATTGAGGTGGTAATATTGATAGATAACAAAGAGCCCTTTAGTAGAAGGTAGAATTGGGCCCCCATGTACAAAGCCAAGAGTGCATTAATGCTAGCAATATATCTTATAATTATTCCCAAACTGCCATGTACAAAAGCAACAGCTCATTACTGCTGGCCAAATACCTCATCTGCCAACCCACCCCTGCTAAGTGAAAAATCAGAAGTGTATTTATACTGGCCATACAGCTCATTAACCCCACTTCTCCAACCATGTACAAAGTCAGGAGGAGAAAAGCCATCCTTATGCACTGCCATAGGCTGGAGCATATAGCACTTCACAGGATCAGTGTCTGATTGCTCGAGAGAGAGTTTTCCTTTAGTACTGGGTCAAGAAACCTTCAAACCCCCATTGACATTCATCTTGTCTCAAAACAGTACACTATCTCCACTTTTTCTGGATTTGTACATTTTTTCAATGCATTGCGTGAGCCAGGAATACATTTTTTTCCATTAAAATGTAAAGGTATGGTGTGACCCCCACTGGGCTTTATAAAAGCCATGTGGTCTACTTCCATTGGCATTGTGCCCCTACTACACGAGAACAATCTGACGTGCTAAGGCTGTGAGGTCCAGGGTATTGGGGATGCAGATACAAAATCTTAAAGACAATTATGTGATAAGCAGAAAAAAGGACATCTTGTGAGACGTAAGATTACAGGTAGGAAGGTAGAGGGAGATTAAATTACAAATTGTGGAAGAAGGCAGATGATAGATGCCCTGTATGCCAGTGATGACATTTTAAGATGAAAGCCATTGCTTTCCAATTTTAAGAATTACCAGCAATTCCTTTCTATTCACCACTGTTTTAGTCCACCTCCTCGGCAGCTTAGTATTGTCACATAGATAAGGCAGGCCTGTGTCTGGGTGCAGTGTAAGATATTGCTCCGGTGTTCATTAATCCTCAAAAACCAGTAGGTCCCTTAGGGTGCTTTCACACCACGATTTTTGCATTTCCGATGCTGTCCGAAAAAAATCGGACAGCATCGGACCGATTTTCGGATCCTATGGATCCCTATGGGGATCGGACCGAATCGGATGTGCACTAAATGCCATCCGATTTGGTCCGATCCGATTCTGCCCGATTTTGGCCGATTTTTTTCAGGAGAAAAAAATCGTTGCCTGCAACGATTTTTTCATCCGATTACAAAATCTGACAGAGTCGGATCGGACCAAATCGGATGGCATTTAGTGCACATCCGATCTGACCCGATCCCTAACATGGGGCCCTATGGAGAAAGGTCCGAGGAAACATGTATGTCTCCTCGGACCCCATTTTACTGTACTGAGCAAGCTCAGTACAGTAAAACTGCTCCTGGGAGCACAAGGGTTAAAAAGAAAAAAAAAAAAAGTTTATTCTCACCTGCCCCCGAGCCCCCGCTGTCCCCCGCCGTCTTCCGCCATCTTCCTCTAGGTTCCCGGTGGCTCCCGCAGGCTGCCGCAGGCTCCGGTGTCAGCAGAGGTGTACCTCTGCTGTACAGGACCTGCGGTGATGTCACAGTCATGTGACCGCGAGTTCACCATGGTGAACCCGCGGTCACATGACTGTGACATCACCGCAGGTCCTGTGTACAGCAGAGGTACACCTCTGCTGACACCGGCAGCCTGCGGAAGCCACCGGGAACCTAGAGGAAGATGGCGGGGGACAGCGGGGGCTCGGGGGCTCGGGGGCAGGTGAGAATAAACTTTATTTTTTTTATTTTTTTCAGCCTCCGGCGCCGATTTTATGCCGGAATCGGGTGCCTATTTGGCACCCGATTCCAGGCATCAGAAGGGAGCCGATGCTGTCCGATTTATATCGGACAGCATCGGCTCCCTAAAAATCGTAGTGTGAACGCACCCTTAGAGAGATTAATTAGTAGCTAGGTAAAATGTGTTTTTCCAGCTGGAAGTATATAGGCTTCTATGTTATAGAGTTTGAGTGTGTAAAGTTCTGTTTAATACCTTCACTCATTTCTTGCAAGTAAGAACAATCCAAAGGGCAGCTGCAGTAAAGCTGAATTCCCCACGGTTGCACTTAAGGCTTGTCATGATACAAGAGGCTGCCATTTACAATCCGTGCCAAAAGCAAAGATGTTACAAAGGAGACCAAATTCTCAGCATTTTCTCGACATTCCTACTCCATCTTCAATGAGTGTTTTATGGCAGTCTGTAGATTTTGTTCTATAAGTTGTATATTACCTTAAACAGGAGTGTATAGTACGTCAATGGGGTCTAGGGCAACCCTTGGAATTTATTGTATTTGGCTATATGCCTCCAAAACTTGTATACATAAGAGAAATTCTATGGTTCTATCACCTTGTATGGTTGTTGTGCTTTTTCCTTTGCAATTTTTTCCATAAAAATGAGCTACATATATTGATCTCATATAAGTGAGAACATCATCCATAGAGATCAATGTCATCTAGGCAGTAGCATGGCAAAGCATGCTTCATTTAACCCTTACAAAGTGAACTATTAAAAATATATTAAGTAAAACACCTTTGAATTTATACAAAAAACTTTTGTGTGGACTCCTCCTAGTTCTATATTTACTTTTGGGGCTTTTGTACTGTTCGAATATGTTGGTCTGACACCCGGTAAGCACCCTCGTTGATTAGATGTTACCTGATCCAGTGGTAGCACGATGTACACAAACTACACAGCTGCCAAGACATGGTTTCATATGCTGTTTAGTGTCCATTTCCAGACACTGCACTTTTTGTCTAATCTAATTGAATAGAAGATAAGATGCAAGGCCAAAAAATGACTACTAAACAATGTAAGAAGCTGCGCAGTTCCAGCTTTGTAGAGTTGACTACGAACCGACGCCGGAGAAGTTTACAGCTGATCAGTGAATTTGCCTAGTGATGGACTTCGACTGATCTGATGGCCTATTGATCGGATGGGTCATCAATATGTTAGCTCTTGCGAATCCCTTTAAAGGGAACCAACCACCAGGATGTAGTGCTATGGAGTAGGTGATTGACGTGTGCAGCATGACATCACTATTTGGGTTTTCTTTCTTTTAATTACTCCCCTGTGGGCTTGTCTTTCAGCTGTAAGCCAAAACCTCCTACCTCAATCTTATCCAGCTGAGACAAGCTCACAGGGGAGTAATAAAAAATAAAATGAGGTCATGCTGCACATGTCAATCACCTGCTGCATAGCACTAAATCCTGGTGGTTGGTTCCCTTTAAACTCTGATACATAAATGAAAATAGTGTCTGTATCAGCTCACTCATATGTTCACTGCTCCAATCTCACTTTCAGCCATTGGGTATATTGCAAATCGAATGTAGATAGAAAAATCCTTTGGGTATCCAGTGAAAAGGAAAAGCCGTTGGGAAAGGTGAATAAAATCTTATCCAAATTCCATCACAAAAAATAACTTTGAGCACATAGGTAACAGATTAAAAAAAACTCCAAGTATGGAGCATACAAAGCGACGCGTTTCGGGCAAGAACAATCATGATTAAGGCTTGTATTAAACCAAAACACGTCGATTTGTACACTCCATGCGTGGATTTTTTTTATCTGTGTTACCTATGTGCTTGAAGCTATTTCTTGTGATGAAATAAAGATTTGAATAAGATTAATTTCACCTCCTTCAAATCCTGTAGATGTTTCTATAGTTTGTTGTAGACGCTTTTGTAGAACTACTCAAAGTGTTAGGAAATCATATGAAATCAAATGAAGTCATTCTAACGCTGAAAAATGGAAAAATAAACTAATGAAGAATAGAATAATAATTAATGCAACAAACACATAATTTGTCATTTTTCCAAATGTATCATATTACGTTTTTCAATTCTTTAACCACTCAGCATTCCTCATCCACGTTGGGGGCAAGCCAAGGGCTATAAAATACATTATAAAACATCATGATCGTATTAAAATGATCTACTGCTCATCAAAACAATAGACAATGAAATGAAGGCAAGGACATCCTCAACACACTTACTCCATGGAGTGTTATAGGAATTTCTGAGAAATGAAATGCTAATTAGAAAATGTACTACCGTATATTTTCTGTGGTACAAAAACTCCACATTATTGACTAATCTGAACCAGTTGCTGAATTAAGAAAAATCATTCCAGGGTCTCACTACCAATGCTGTACCCTCAAATGTCACATTGTGTGTAATAAAATATTGGGGTATTGGGGTTATACATTTTTAATGAAAGTGTCTCTAACCCTAATATTTGACCATATTTGAGAAAAACTTAAAGGCATGCTTGTCTTTTCATAATGACTTTGTATAAAAGATTGATTTTACTGTCCTCAACCTTCACTAGTGTTGGAAAGTATTTATTGCAATTTCCAGCTTGGATTGCTGTTGCAGTTCTCCAGTGGCTTGCTTCCCCTCAACTGATAGATTGTTGCTGAGTTATGCCTATATGTGGTGTGACAGAAAGGAGAAAAGGATCAGGGAGACAAAGAAAAAGATTGTGAGGGTGGCTCGGGGTGTAAGTGCAGATGATGGGCTCAGTCCTTCGGTGGTCTGCACCCCAGCCGCTTCAGGGGAAAGGGGTTGATCCTGGCTGGGTGTGTGGTCTTGGCGTGTACAAGCCATACTGGTAGCTAGTCTCTCATGTAGGTCAGTATTCTTCCGCTGGGTTTTGACACAAAGGCAAGCAGAGTTCCTTTTGCACAGTCTTTTACTTAACATTCAGCGCTGTATCGTGAACTCATCGGTATGGTGCACACAAGTTCCTTGAAGCACTCTCAACTTGAAAGCTCAGTTTATTTGGACTGCTCCATAATTCCTGGCACTTTAACTGTTGAATGTCCATCCTCCACTACACTATATGGCACCACAGTTCCTCACATTAAAGTCATATATTCCTCCTTGACCAGGGTCTCATTCCACCCACAGAGACCCGTTCTCTATAATGGTGCAGACCACTTTCCGAATTGCCTCGTCTAATGTTAGTTTCCGTACTGACCTGTTTGCTCAAGCATATGCAAAGTCTCCACTTTTGGACCACCTTAGTGAGTCTGCACCTGAAGCTTGCAATTGTGGAACAGAGACAAATCTCTAACAACGTCCTCATTTCTAGCCACTCTGTTCCCACTGTTCACCAATAGTGAGGTGACAGATACCACAAGCACCCACATACTGCAGCCTACGGTACCTATTCAGCCTGCACACTAATCCTACTTGCTATATTACCTACTAGAACAGCTTCTTACTAACTATTGTGAATAAGTAAGTAGGACTCAGGCACAATCAGCATGTATGTAGAAAATAGAGAGAGTAGACAAAGCACAGGGGGAGAGATACAGCTCATGGGGGGGAGATAGCGCATGGGGGGAGAGACACAGCGCATGGGGGGAGAGACACAGCACATGGGGGGAGTTACACAGCTCACAAGAGGGATTATATTTATTGGGATTATATATATAGATATATAATAAGGTTTGCAGCCTTGATATTATATATATGCAGCCAGTATGTGTTAAAGGGGCTCACTGAGACTTTCACACAGGGTCCACAAAAAGCTGGAGCCAGCCTTGGGTATCTGGTACTAAAGGTATTGAAGATTAATAATGCTCCTGCAAAGTCTGTAATAGGGACCCAACTATCATATTTCATTTATTGTGCCGGTCTTGTTATTTTTGATAGGGGAACAGTTTGGCACATGTCAGGCTCAAGGACTCGGAGGCAATCACACCCACTCTATCCTTATAGTCCTCCCTTACATGACGTTCTTCATGGTCAATGCCAGTCTTGGAATCCTTCTTTTATGTTTCATTTCATTGCAGTCATGGTATCTACAGAAATAAAAGAAATTATGACAGTTATACACAGTATCAATGCTAATATCTATTGGAATGTGTTTTGTTTTTAATTTATATGACTACATCTTTGCAGACAGACGTTGCATCAGGAAGACAAGACATATCATATGACACCAGAGCACTGTGGTTGACATTTAGATGAAGTAATCAGTAATAAATATATTTGTTAGCATTATCACTCCATTACATAATGACTTCCATAAATATTTAGAGTGGATCTTGGATAGACACAGCTTTGTCTGTATATATGATAAGAATATTTTTCCCCGAAAAGGAGGATCCCAAATCCGATGTAAACACTCTCAGCTAATGATATTGCCAAGACGTCTTCATGAATGTGTGTTTCTGGGAGTAGCAGAGAGAATACTTAAAATTCTTAATAAGTATTATAAATTAATATATCACCAATGCGACAGCAACAACAATTTGTGGTGTTTCAATGAGACATAATTGGAGTATGCTCTGTGGAAAAACTCGACGAGTGCAATCCAATAAGATATCGAATAGTACTTGCCCCCATGTTAAACAATAGTGCCAGGCATATCTTCGAGTTTTGGTTCGGCAAGAAAGGGGCTGAGAAAAATACACAGCGGGCTGCGTATGTCTGCGTATCTCACCAAGACTCCGCCAATGCAAGTGTATGGGTGCAATAAAACACTGCCCGTCATACGCACAGCACACTGACTGTGATTTTAGCATGGTCATTTCCATGCTGTAAAAAGTTAGGAAAGATAGATAGCAAAAGGTACCGTTATACACAGAGATATTTTGCTTGCAACTCACTGGTTGCAGTGAAATCATGGACACATTGTTCTATTTTGTTGCCGTGTACAAATGGAGCAATGTGTCCATGATTTCACTGCAACCAGTGAGTTGCAAGCGATGTCTGTACAGATATCTCTGTGTGTAACGGTACAGATAGATAGATAGATAGATAGATAGATAATCCAAAAAAGGAAAAAGCACCAAATAGATATCAAGTGAACCTTTATTGCCAATGGCAATAGATAGATAGAAAAACTGGGTAGCACAACCAAAATAGCAATTACGGGAACAAACATGAAGGGGCAGTGTCCAGACCCTCAATCAATCTAAAAAAGGAAAAAAACAGGTAGCACTCCAAAATCAAGTGAAAATAAGGTGGATATTTACTGATCCATGGCTCTTTAAATATCCACCTTATTTTCACTTGATTTTGGAGTGCTACCTGTTTTTTTCCTACTCTGTATAGATAGGTAGATTAATAGACAGACAGACAGATAGGTAGCTAGATAGACAGACAGATGGAGAGATAGATTCTAGGATAATTAGATCAAGCTTACCAGTGTCCCGCTGCTTGCTTCCATGGCTGCTCATTAAAGAGATCCTGTCACCTCCAAAACGCAACCTAAGCTATCAAATCATGTCCCTGCAGCATCTCATCACTAATCTCACACTCCTTTTGTCTCCTAAAAGCATCCTGTTAAAGTGGAGAAAAACGTGTTAATACTTACTCATTAGTGATTATAATTAGCAGGGGCCATATTCTTTAGTCACCAGGGCATGTTGTTTTGCAGCTCCAGGATCCAGCACTCTCTCTGTCTGTGCTGCTGTGATGTGCAGGTGAAGGCAGGACTAATGATTTGCATTCTGTGAGTGATATAGAGAGAGGGGAGGGCAAAGCCTGCACATCACAGCAAACACACAGAGACAGGGTGGATCCTGGAGCTGCAATACAGCCCGCCTTGGTGACTAAAGAATATGGCCCCTGCTAATTATAATCACTAATGAGTAAGTATTAAAACTTTTTTTTTTGCACTTTCACAGGATGCTTTTAGGAGACAAAAGAAGTGTGAGATTAGTGATAGGATACTGCAGGCACATGTTTTGCTAGCTTAGGAGGCGTTCTGGAGGTGACAGGATTCCTTTAAGCATCTTGTATTTTCACTGCACTGACCAGCAACAGCCAATCACAGATTCTCACTCTCTGTGAGAGCATCTGTGATTGGCTGTCACAATCAGACTGCATTTCCACAATTTGAAGCGTATCTGTGCTTAGTTGCCATTAGTGTATGGCAATCAACCTGCCATCATACTGAGTAAAATAGACAGCCCACATAGCATTCCTCCCCTGTGGGTGTGTTAACATGCTATGCAATGCACAGCTGTGTATTACACTCCCAATTGAGCGTGTCTATCGCTGGGTGTATGCAGCCTCAGCTTCAGCGGCTCACCCGCATGGCCAGAATGTGCCGTGTTTTTAGTCATGAAACTGGAAAGGAAAGAGAGCGCAATAGGGTCTTATCTTTATAAAAGATGACATGCAGTAGAAATTGCCACTGCTCACCTGGGCCAGTTGTGTCACCCACAACTGGTAAAAACTATTGTTTTCCCTTCTATTTTTTTCTCTTCTATTTTTTTCTCTTTCTTTCTCTCTTTTCAGTGTTCCTTTCTCTTTTTAAGTACTATGACTTCACTTCTCTTCTGCCATCAATCATATTCCACACGTTTTTTTTTCCATTTTATATTTTTCATCCATTGAGACTTTTCCACTCCTTCGGGCAATGTATTGTTACAGAGATCAGATTTCAGAGTGATGGATTTCCATTCTCCTCTTATCATTCTCGTCATTGAATACGTCATGATCATGTGTTCAGATAATGGAGACTATATATTGTAACCTGTATATGATGTATTGTACTCTGTTGGCTCCCTGAGGAAGGAGTCAGGATATGACTCTGAAACGCGTTTGATAAAATAAAAGCCACCTTTGCACTTTCGACTGTTTGACTGCCTCTTATATTGTATGAGCAGCGCAGATCCGAGGAACACTGTCCATGGTTCAGAACCATGAGCAGAACTGGTTGGTATTGGCCCATATGGGAGTATCTAGTGTACTTGCAAAGTAAAAGTTTCTATTAGAACATCAGATAAGGCCCAACTTGTAACAGAGACACACCTTTTATCAGAATAGTCTGCAGAGCGGCATGACGTGAATGTTCCTTGAAGTGTGGAAGACTGTACAGAGGATAGCATGAGCCAGAAGAGAGAAGAACTGAGAAAGAAAAGGAGTAGATGGCGTTGCAGAGTGATTTGGAAAGTTGGATTAAAGGAATGAGCAGAGGAACAAGTGACAGAGAGAGACAGGTCCTGCTGCAGGACATGACAGACTGTGGAAAGAAGTGTTTTGGACAGGTGTTTCCTATGTATCTAGGAGCTTACAGCTCAGTCCGGCCATGTTGGTAACATCCCTTTAAAGGCCCCGTTACACGGCATGACATCATTAACAATATTGCTTAAACGTCACAGATTTAGAGTCGTTCAAGCGGCATCACTAAGACCTCGTTGCATGTGACTCTGCAAAATGGTAACGATAAATTGTTGGATCGTTGATGGCAGGTCTGAGAATATGTTCTCAAACCACACAATCAACGATCAGCCAACCTGGTATATCGTTGTGTTTGTCAACGCGATAACAATGTCATTCACAACTTCGCCCATTCACAGCAATGAGCAGGGATCGTTCACTTGGTTGTGCGAATGATACCTGCTCACTACATCGTTGGTGCGTCGTCCACGATATCTAGACGTGTGACATCTCTCCAACGATGTCAAAACGATGTCTGAAACGACCGCGCGCCCACGAGATCGTGGTTGAAATCGTTCCAAGGTGGTGCCGTGTAACGGGGCCTTTAGAGGTCAAAGACGTGGAACCACTTGAGGAGGAAATTGACTTTCATAGACTGTGATGTGGTCCTAGGCTGGTTAGTGTTAAAAGAAAAGGACTTATGGAGGTTAGAGAAAATGAAGTATTGAAAATGTGCCTAATGATGCTCTGGAATAATGGAACCAATAAAAAGATTTGTACCCCCTATCTAATAAACGTTGTCGCCACCAAGTTAATGTTCACTAACACTATGCTTTCCTCGATGGACTGTGTAGCATCTGGTCTTGGCTCACTTGCAAAGGCATATCACCACCATAGTGCTACACCACACACCCAGCCAGGACCTCCATCTTCATGTAGAGTGCTGGGGCATGAAAAACCACTACCTCGCCCAAGAAGTCCGCCCTGTGCCACACTACAATTTCATACAAGTACCGGTATTTACTAAACTAGACATGGCAGGAAAGCTGGCGGCTCCTGTTCATGTAGGTAATGTTAGTATACATAACATCCCCTCATCTAGCCATCTAGTCCCCCTAATTATCCTGTCAGCAAGGAAAATAAAATATTCCAGATAACTTGAGGAAAAGATATGACATGACGTTATGGTCGGTAAACTTCTAGGGCTGCTACTGAAAGCCACATTTCTTACTTTGATAGAGACATGACAGGGTGAGAGATTGCAGTAAGATTACTCATCGTGGAAACTCACGTATAACATTCTTATTCTGTGAAAAAGAGATGAATTCATATTAGAAAGCCAAGAACTGTGCCGCTCTGCATGGTTTTAATTTGATGTTGAGATTTCATTCTTAAAGTCGAAATTATGCCTGTGTTTAATAGAGGCCAATCTCTTGGCAGCTTAAAACAAATAACGTTTCTGTCAAAAATGTCCGGCATCTTCGTTAGGTGCCAAATATTCATGAGACTCAGTATATTAATGTAGGGGAAAAAAATTGCCATGTAATGTAAAACTATGGGCTAATTTGTCAAAGTTCTCTAATGAAAGCTACAGAGACCCGCGATCATTACGAAACATACCAGAGTTGCCATTATGTTCCTTTATGATCGATGTAATAATGTTCTGCTATTATAAACTGTCCCTGAAGGGCATTCAGTTAAAGCTATACTCAGTCATGCACATAGCGGATTAGTATTATAGAGCAGCTAAAAGGAACAGTCATTTTCGGCTCAGAAATGTTTGGCCTCTTATATTCCTGAGAAACTAAAAGAAATATACGGTGGTTTTCCTATATGAAGAACGCTTTGAAAATGTAAGGGCGGCTTCACACTGTGGCGTGATCCGCTCCGGTTCTGTCCAGGCTGACCTAGACAGCCGCGGACCGGATCAGCACACAGGACTGGGGGGCTATTATGCCCTCCAGTCCGGTGTGCAGCGCACGCAGCTGCAGCCACTGACAGGTCAGGACCGCAGCGCCCGCGGTCCTGACTTATCAGCAGCGGGAACTGCGTGCGCTGCACACCGGACTGGAGGGCATAATAGCCCCCCAGTCCTGTGTGCTGATCCGGTCCGCGGCTGTCTGGGTCATCCCGGACAGAACCGGACCGGATCACGCCACAGTGTGAAGCGGCCCTTAGATACTCAATGTTTTCAGGTGTCAGTGGGCATTTCTCTTAACTAATTAAACACATGCACATACACCTACAAATTTGCTTTAAAGAGGACCTGGCAAAAGTGGACAGTTTATTTATCCTATTTTCTCCCATCGCCTTCCACGACAGCATTGGAGGATGTCGTCCACGCCCTATTGGGGGACAGGAACACAGAGAGGTTAAAAGCCCCTCCCCTTCCTCCGCACTCCAGTGTCTTCCTGTCCCCCTTGGGGCATGGAGAGGTTCCAGTGCTGTCAGGCCGGCAGGGGCAGCATTGGTTAAACTTACGGCCGGGCCAGAGATGGTCGTCTGGGGCGTCCTCCTCCTCCTTCTCAGGGCTCCCATTTGGGACCTGGCGGCCTTCCTGCGTCCTCCGGGGCAAAGCAGGCAGGGTTAAGGAACGCCGGAGGCCTGTCTCAGCTCTCCGGCGTCTCCCTCCTCCAGCTGCGGTCCCGGGAGCGCGTGCCAAGAGTGCCGCGACGTCACTTCCGGTTTTCGGCCGGCGGCTCCTGTGCGCGCGGCGGCGGCTTGGGCGCGGCTCCAGGGGTCCGGCAGGCCTATCGCACGCGTCTGTCTGCGGCCAGTGACCGGGAGGAGGGAGGGAACAGCTGTTCCTCGTTGGGGGCACGGTGCTTAGAGATAAGTACCCGCCGGAATACTACACCCAGGTAAGGAGATCCCTGAAGATGGAGGGTGGTAGATCTTCCTCCTCTGCCTCTGCAGAGCCCAGCGTTCCCCCAGCTTCTGTAAGTGTATTGGGGGTGGTCACTGCGGTCAGGGGCTTATATCCCTTCACTCACTCTGGGTCCCCTTCTCCCCCTTTTTCTATAGGGAGACAAGGGCCCCCCTGTTAAAAGCAGCAAAACCCCATCCAGAAAATGTGGCATCTGCGGCATGAAACTTCCTTCTTCCTGCAAAAAGAAGTTATGTCAGCCATGTACTGATGGTGTGGTCAGGGAAGAATCCCGTCCCTGCTTGAGGAACTCCGGTCCATGGTTAGACACGAAGTTCAAGCGGTTAGACAGGAGGTACAGGCTTCTATCTCAGCCTTACCGGTTTTTGCTGCAGCATCCGGGCCTTCCCCTCCAAAAAAGAGGAAGCTCCAGGACTGTGACTCGATGGCTTTCATGGAGGCTGTCCAGAGCTCTGCGTCTGAGGACGGCGAGGATGTTGCCTCTGTTGCCTCTGCACAGGCACGAGATTCTGGACACTACTATTTTTCCTCTGAGTCCATGGGGGAATTGCTGGACGCTGTCCGTAGCACCATGGGAGTTGAAGAGGTGGAACCCCCTTGTTCAGTGCAGGACGCCATGTTCTGTGGCTTGAGGGCTAAGCGGCAATCGGGCTTCCCTGTCCATGAGGTCATCCGGGAACTCATCTTCCGGGAATGGGAGTTGCCAGAAAATAGGCTGATCACCCCTTCTGAGTTGAAACGCCGGTTTCCCTTGGAGGGTGCTGACTTTGTCGGGATGTTCCGAAGGTGGACATCCAGGTAGCCAGGGTGGCGAAAAAGACCGCCTTACCATTTGAAGATTCCTCCCAGTTGAAGGACCACCTCGATCGTAAGATGGAGAGTGTTCTCAAGAAATCCTGGGAGGCGGCCGCTATGTCTTTGAAGGTGAACATCTCATCGACATGTGTGGCCAGATCTCTCTTTAAGTGGATCTCCCAGCTGGAAGATCACATCCTGCAGGGTACTTCCAGGGAGGAGCTTTTGGATTCCGTTCCACTTCTAAGATGTGCGACAGGCTTCCTGGCTGATGCCTCGGCAGAGTCAGTCCGCATTGGCGCCAGGAGCGCAGTGTTGTCCAACACAGCTCGCAGAGCGGTGTGGCTTAAGATGTGGAATGGGGATGTCACGTCGAAACTTAAGCTGTGTGGCATCCCTTTTCAGGGGTCTTATGTCTTTGGTCCGGCACTGGATGACATCTTGGAAAAGGTGTCAGACCGAAAAAAGTGTCTCCTGGAACAGAAGCCCTTTCGGAAGCAGTCCTTTCGGGCCGAGCGTAGCCAGCCCTCCCAGTATAGGGGGAAGGGTAAGTCCGGTCGCTGGGCCTACCAGAAAGGTGACAAGAACCGTAATATCTTGCTCCCCCAGCACCGAAGTCAAGGGGCGGGGGGCCAGCCGGGCTCTAAGCAGTGACGCCGGGCCCATTGCGGGGCGGCTCTTGAGGTTTCTCCCTCAGTGGGAAGCAATCTCCTCATGCCCTTGGATCCTCTCGACCATTCGGGAGGGTCTACGGTTGGAATTCGTAAGTCAGCCCCTCCATGTCTGCGGATCACTCCCCTTCCTCTAGGGGACTCTCGCACACTGTTTTTGTCGGGTCTGCAAGACCTGTTAGGTTCCGGCATAGTGTCTCCGGTCCCTCCGGGAGAAGTGGGTCAGGGGCACTACTCCAGGTTGTTTGTGGTACGAAAGCCCTCCGGGGCGCCCCGTATCATCTTCAATCTGCGCCTTCTCAATCGTCATGTTCTTTACAGGCGATTCAAGATGGAATCCGTCTGCTCGGCAATTCCCCTGATCGGTCAGGATTACATGATGGCCACCATCGACCTCCAGGACGCGTACTATCACGTCCCCATTCACCCGTCTCACAAACGCTTTTTGCGCTTCGCAATCTCCGGGGCAGGCGGGACGGTCCATTATCAATTCCATGTACTGCCGTTCGGGATCTCATCAGCCCCAGGGTTTTCACCAAACTCATGGGGGAGGTGATGGCATTCATCCAGTCCCAGGGCTTATGCGTGGTTCCCTATCTAGACGACATGCTGGTTGTAGCGCCTTCGGCGGAGGTCCTGCGCTCCCAGGTCTCCAGGACTTTGGAGATTCTTCGGGGTCTAGGGTGGGTACCGAATCTTCGGAAGTCGGAACTGGTTCCGGCGACCCGCCGTCAATTTTTGGGGTCTTGCTGGACTCCTCCGAACAGACCTCGTTCCTTCCTGTCGCACACCGGCTTCTGCTCCACGACAAACTGACCCGCTTCCTGGCTCGGGTGTGTCTCACCTTGCGGGAGGCGATGTCCCTGTTGGGGTCCATGACGGCCTGCATTCCATCAGTGGCTTGGGCTCAGGCTCATTCCCGTTTGCTTCAGGAACACATTCTGTGCTCCTGGGACAGGCACCAGGATTCCCTGAACACTCGGGTCCAGACCCCAGGGCGGGTGGTGGCCTCCCTTTCCTGGTGGATGAATCCCGGGAACCTCCGAACGGGGGTGGCCTGGCTGCAGGCTCCAGTGACCACCGTGACTACGGATGCCAGCGGATCCGGTTGGGGAGCAATGGTGGATCGCGTACCGTTCCAGGGGGTTTGGAGTCGCTCGATCAGTTGTCAATCGTCAAACTTCCGGGAACTTCTAGCGGTGGAGAAGACTCTTCATGCTGCAGTTCACGTCCTACGTGGGCGTCACGTGAAGGTTCTGTCGGACAATGTGACTACGGTTGCCTTCTTGCGCCACCAAGGTGGTATTCGGGGCATCCACTTGCAGGTGCTCGCAAGACGAATATTTTCCTGGGCGGAATGCCATCTTCTCTCCTTGTCAGCCGTTCATCTGAGGGGAGCGGACAATGTACAGGCAGATTTCTTGAGCCGCACGGAGGTCCACCCTGGCGAATGGAGCCTCCATCCGGACGTGTTTCGCTCTCTCACGGACAGGTGGGGAGTCCCTTCAATCGACCTGTTTGCATCGGGAGCCAATGCCAAGGTGCCGACGTATTTTTCCCTGAGTCGGTCGGACCATCCTCTGGGGCTGGACGCCTTCGCCCATCGCTGGGACTTCCGGTTGGTGTATGCGTTTCCTCCGATCCTGCTGCTCCCCAAGACGTTGCAGAAGATTCGGGCGGAGGGGGTGACGGCTATCCTGGTGGCTCCCCTGTGGCCCAAAAGGGCATGGTACGGCGCTATCCACGACCTATGCCTGGAGGGTCCGATTCGGTTGCCCCACAACCTCGACCTGCTATCCCAGGGTCCTCTGTTTCACCCGGACCCGCAGTGGCTGAATCTGGCGGCCTGGCTGTTGAGGCCGAGATCCTGACGGCAAGGGCCTCTCCCAAGCTGTAATCCGCACGCTTCAGCAGAGCAGGAAGCCCGTGACGAACGCCATTTACGGGAAGGTTTGGAAACGCTTTCTGTCCTGGTGTGCTCCTTTTATTCCGGATATCCATCATCCTGATGTGGCTCTCATTCTGGATTTTTTGCAGCGAGGCTTGGATTTGGGCCTTCAACCGAGCACCCTTAAGGTCCAGGTTTCAGCTCTCGGTGCCGTGTTTGATCAGGATCTTGCTGGCCATCGATGGATCAATCGATTTTTTACCTCTGCTTGTAGACTGCGTCCCAGGCTTCGGCCTTCCGTCTCTACTTGGGATTTGAACATTGTTCTTCATGGGCTTTCTCGGGATCCCTTTGAGCCCTTGTCTGCTGCTTCCCTTCCATCTCTCTCTCACAAGACGGCGTTTTGGTAGCCATTACTTCGGCCAGGCGAGTTGGGGAACTGCAGGCGCTCTCGATCCAGGCACCTTACCTCGTGGTTTCCGATGATCGCATTACGCTTCGGTTGGATCCGTCCTTCCTTCCTAAAGTTGTGTCGGATTTTCATCGGTCCCAGGAAGTGGTGCTCCCGTCCTTTTGTCATCCTCCTGCTAATGCAGCTGAGGCCGTGTTTCACACCTTGGATGTCCATCGGTCCGTCCTCCACTATCTCCAAGTGACCGCTTCCTGGAGATTAGATCAGAACCTGTTTGTTCAGCATTTTGGGAAAAACAAAGGGAAGAAGGCTTCCAAGGCTACCATCGCTTCCTGGATCAAGAAGGCGATCTGTTCGACCTACGTCGCTCAAGACCTTGCTCCTCCGGTGGGGTTGAAGGCTCATTCCACTCGGGCTGCTGCTACATCCTGGGCGGAGCGGGCTGGAGCTTCATCTGAGCAGATATGCAGAGCGGCTACGTGGTCGTCCCTCCACACCTTTTCTCGCCACTATAGGTTAGATCTGTCCTCTAGTCGGGATCTGTCCTTTGGTAGGAAAGTCCTACAGGCAGTTGTCCCACCCTGAGGAGTATCGGTGGTATTCCTCCAATGCTGTCGTGGAAGGCGATGGGAGAAAACTGAATTAGTCCTTACCGGTAATTCCTTTTCTTGGAGCCTTCCACGACAGCATCAGTTCCCCCCCTTATTGTCGATTTTGGATTCAGGTGTATCAGGTAATTCATGTCTTCAGGTGATCTTGGTAATACACTGGAGTGCAGAGGAAGGGGAGGGGCTTTTAACCTCTCTGTGTTCCTGTCCCCCAATAGGGCGTGGACGACATCCTCCAATGCTGTCGTGGAAGGCTCCAAGAAAAGGAATTACCGGTAAGGACTAATTCAGTTTTTTTCCCGCTGCTCCTATGATTATTACATTTTTTTATTTAATCCATACAATTCTAGAAATATGGACCTTTTCACCAAGCACTACTTTTTACGGTCTTTTCCAAGGGGGCATTGCTCACAAGGTAATAATGCAATAATAGAAGTACAAATTAAACATCCAAGTTTATAAAGCCATAAAGATCAAAATGTCTCCCTATCAATGCATCAATCCCATACAGGTCTTTGCTCAGACTTCAGTCCACACAATAAGGTGATATACTGTATACGGTACTTATAGATCATCTTTATTATTACAAATTTAGGTACACACAACAGGGATTATAAACACCATTCCCATAAAACCATGAGAGAAAAACACTGGGACAGTGTGGTTATACATGAACAGTATACAGAATAAAGGCACATCATTGTGAAGCAAGACAATATCTTACAATCAGGGCATAAGAGCAAACTAGGAGCAGCCAAATTATTAAGCTTATAGCAGTATCAACACTAAGGCCGGTTTCACATCACGGCCTGAAGTTTAGCAGCCGGATTCCAGTTTTGCAGCCGAATTCCTGATATCACAGCCGCAGCTGCTGAAATGTCAAGATCGCGGCTAGTGGGGAGCTAGCCGCGGTCCTGAAATCTCTGCAGGGGACAGCTCCAGGTGCTGAAGTTTAGCAGCGCTCACTGCTATAGTACAGCAGCCGGCATCCGGCTCCCGGATCCTATTTATGTCGGATCCGGCGCATACCAACACCATAGACCCCCATGTTAGGGGGCGCCGGACAGCGCTGGATCCAAGAGGATCCGATTTGTGCTGATTTTTCCCCGGACACAAAAACGCTGCAAGCAATTTTTTTGTGTCCGGGAGAAAAATCTGAATTCTCCAGGATCCTCCCGGACAGATGGAAACCAGATGGCAAATAGCTGCCATCCGGCTCCATCCGGCCCCATGGGGCTGCATTAGTGCAAAATCGGGTCCGGGGCTGTCAGGTTCACACCGGACAGCCCTGGACCTGATCTTGCCGTGATGTGAACCTAGCCTAATAGATTGCACACATTATTGCACACAAAATTCCATACTGCCCAGCACCTTGACACTTATCTCGCTTACTGCTTTCTGACGAAACAGTGATCGAAACGAACGTTGAGGTGCTGGGCGGTGTAATCAGTATGGAATTTTCTCTTGAAACTTAGGGAGTTTATATATCATTGCTACTGGTGGTTCCAGCTTCGCACTTTAAATGGGCACTTATGGGATTGTGTGCAGTATATTGGTATTGATATTGGTATTGATATCGCAATAGGCTATAGCCCCTATTTGAGTTCTCCAAGGGGAGGAATGTGAGCATAACCTTGATTTAATAAAAATTGAAATTCATGTTTCTGTCATTCATCAGTCCTGGAAGGTACAACATGCTGTAATTGTGTTTTCCTATAGAGTACCTCCTTCCACTAAGCTGTGAGCCATTTCCATGACACAGGTTTAGTACTTTTCTTATATTAGTCCTTTTATTGGATATAGTTGTATATACCGTATTGTATTGTTCCCATTTTGTATCATCTTTAAATATTTTTTTTAAAAATACTGCCTACTTTTCAAGATAAAATAAAATTAAATGGCGCTGTTCCTCTTGCTCTGTAAATTGCATCCCTGAAGCCATATGCTACATGTAATGGGTGTCCAATCAACCTGTATAAATGATTGTACACTCACTGTGAGTTCCCTGACAGCTAGCCTAGTAGTGGAAACAGTTCTAACCACTTCCATCATTCGTCAGTCACTTGTGTAATTGTTCTCATGATTGGAGGCAGCAGAGTGTTGAAAATGACAAGTGAATGGAGCAGTGTTTGCACATGCTCACTATCGGCCTTTAACACTGGGGACTCCTTATAGTGCCTGAATATCCTACAAAGAAGTAAAAGGAAGAATAGGTGCGTGCCTGTGTGCCTGCCCAGGGGATGATTGCCCCTGTCAACTGTCCCAGATGTGGATGTCTGACCAGCTTGTAGGAGAGGATGTAGACTAGACTCCTGAAACTGAGAGTAGCTTAAAGTGTAACTGCTGTTACTACACTATTATTAAATTTTTATTTAATAATAATGTACAGCAAGTGACTACAATAAACTTTCAAATATACTGCATAAGTGAAATCTGGAAGAAAAACTTTCGAAAACCTTCAAGAAGATGGCCCTACTAGACTGTTTCTAAACAAGACATATGCTGGTTTGGTTGTCAGGGAAATCCGTCTTCAGCTCCACACATGAATATGGCTATATAAGGGTGGAGGTGCAGGGCCTACACAGCGTTCACATTACAGCTGATCAGAGACTCAGGTTACCTCAAGCAGGGACAGTATTGAGCTCAGGCTGTCAACACACAGCTCTAGTGATCTTATCTGACTCCTCTCCAGTAACATCGTCTCTGCTCCTTGTTATAAGCAGGCAGCCTCCACACAGGAATGGAGAGGAGTCAGATAAGATCACAAGAGCTATGTGCACTGCTGACAGCCTACTGAGGAAAACTGCAGATACACTGATGAGCTGTAGCCAGGCATGCTGTGTAGGCACCACCCCCTAACCCTTATATGGCCATATTCATGAGTAGAGCTGAAGACGGATCTCCCTGACAGCCAGCATATGTCATGGTTAGAAACAGCCTAGTGGGAACATCTTCTGGAAGGTTTTTTAAAGGTTTTCTTCCAGATTTCACGTCTGAAGTATATTTGAAAATTTATTAGAATCACTTGATCTACATTATTATTCATAAATAAAGATTTAAACAGCAGTTATGCTTTAAGAAAGAGTAATGACTGAAGAAGAGTCTGAGAGTGATCTTCTTCAGTGAGGAATAAACTTCAGGCTCTGTTTACAGTATAAAGAATTATAGTAATGTTTACACTTTTTACTGGATCTCTTTGTGGCGTAATGGTAGCAGGGGTTGCATCTGCAACGGGGTCTGGACCTGTAAGGGGTCCGCGCCTCCAGCTGCCCCCTGCGCCGTCCGATCGCAGTTCCTGCTTCACATGGAGGTGCATCCCGAGGACACACATCCATGTGACAGTGCGGCAGGGGAGGGGAGGGAAGCATCCTACTTCCTACTGCTGCTCCCACCCCTAACTTCCTCTCCTCTGACCTGCCAGCTTCCTGGCTTGTGTTCCACTGGGGACCACATACAGTAGGCTAGCACTTCCTCCTCCTTCGTCTTGAATCTTTAGGATACCGATGGTGCAGCAAGGGAAACGGGAGAGGTAAGTATAGATTGTTTTTAACTAAGTGAGTGCACTATGGCCAGAGGACTATGGGGGGGGGGGGGGGTGGTGTTTCATATATAAGGCTGCATATATAATACTGCACTATATGGAGAGATTTGAGGCTGCATATATAACACTGCACTATATAGAGAGATATGAGGCTGCATATAATAAGCCTGCACTATATGGAAAGATATAAGACTGCACTATATGGAAAGATATAAGGCTGCATATACTGTATAATACTGCACTATATGGAGAGATATAAGGCTGCATATATAATACTGCACTATATGGAGAGATATGAGGCTGCATATAATAAGGTTGCACTATATTACACTATATGGAAAGATATAAGGCTGCATATACAGTATAATACTGCACTGTATGGAGAGATATAAGGCTGCATATATAATACTGCACTATATGGAGAGCAGTGGCGGACCTTGACCCCAGGGGGCCTTGGTGCAGCCATGTTGAGGAGCGGGGGTGGGGGGGTGCTGGATGCTGGCGGCGGCGGCCATCTGGGGGGGAGGGGGGTGCTGGCGGCCGGCAGCGCAGTGCTTGTGCTTGCGGGGCAGCTCTCCTACCTGCTGAGCCGCGCCATTCCCCGGAGCCGGAGGACCAGAGGAGAAAAGAGGCGGGATCAGGCAAGGGAAGCAGGAAGCTTTCTGCATCCCTTGCCTGACCCTCCTCTCCTCTGACGTTACGGGGGTCGGCTGGTGGCCCCCCTTCAGGCTTGGAGGTGCCACCTAACCGGTAGGGGCCCTGGTGCAGCTGAAACAGCTGCACCACGGTAGTTCCACCCCTGATGGAGAGATATGAGGCTGCATATATAATACTGCACAATATGGAGAGATATGAGACTGCATTATGCTATATGGAGAGGCTATGAGGTTGTATTATACTATTTGGAGTGGGTATGAGGCTGTAATATACTATATGGAGAGGCTATGAGGCTGCATTATACTATATGGAGAGGTTATGAGGCTGCATTATACTATATGGAGAGACTATGAGGTTGTATTTTATGGACCGGCTATGAGGCTGTATTATACTATATGGAAAGGCTATGAGGCTGTATTATACTATATGGAGAGGCTATGAGGCTGTATTATACTATATGGAGAGGCTATGAGGCTGCATTATACTATATGGAGAGGATATGAGGCTGTATTATGATATATGGAGGGATGTGAGGCTGCATGATATTATATGGAGGATAATGGGGGTTTATTATAATAATTGAATGACTATGGGGGCTACCTTATGAATGTTGGACTATGGGATGCATTATAATACACAGATGACTATGGGGTTGCATTGTAAAATATGGAGAAATATGGGGATGCATTATAATATTTGGATGACTATGGTGACGGGAGGAGGAGGACCATATAAACCAGGATGGGGGACATATATACCACGATAAGGGCCACATTCCAGGAGGAGGACCTGATGAGGAACATTAATGCATAATGAAAGGGGAGAGGGGTCAATTTGTGAGTCTTTAGAGGATTTAGAATGTTACATGAGGCCCATACATCTGACCAACATGTGTAAGGACGAGGGGGAGGCAGGTCTAAATTTCGCACTGGGGCCCGCCAGACTCTGGTTACTCCACTGATTGAGGAGCATTATCGACTATGCTTTTAAAATACAGGATGCAGTTGAACATTCTTTTGCCTTACATTGAGGCCATAAAAGTGTATAGAATGCATATGTCATGTGAGTTACACATATACCACTCATTTTATGAACATCCTAATAAATACATAACTTGAGTAGGGATACGACCAGTCTGGTGGATAAACATTCGTCCCATTCTGACAGCTGGTGCTTAAAATTTAAGGACACTTTTTTATTCTCTAACAATTATTTTTCTTAGAAATATCTAGTGCAGTGCTTCTGTTCCCAGCGCTTCAGTTTGTCATTATACATTGTCGTCATTCATGGGAACGCATAACTTTGCCAAATTGGGTGTGAGACGTAGTAGCATGAACATTTTCTATTCATTTCTCACCACGTAGATTTTATCCCTACCATAAAAAGGCACATAAACGAAAACCAACAACCGCAGTGTGTTAGGATCTGATCAGAGGATGGCTAGGGAACAATTATAATTCATATTCTAGAACACTTTTTCACTTTTTTTATTATTTATGGATTATATTATAAAGGGAGATAAAAAATATTAAATACAGTAATGGAATATGTTAATGGCTGTCTGTGTATAAAGCATAGAATGGAGCAAGAGATTTTGTAATTCACATGGGCAGAGGATTTAGTTAAGATATTCCCTAATTCTTTCATTCAACATAAAATTCATGTTGTACGTTGAATCTAGAATCTGATTGCATTCATCATTTGTGGCGAGATTTTAAGTCCCTTTTCTGTCAAGCGGTATTTGTTGATGCGTTTGTGCAAAGTTCATCCAAATTGGGCATGTGTTTATGATATTTGTGTCATTTTTTTAATATTTCTTTCAATAATGAAAAATAATAATAATGGGCTTCCCTGTATATTGATTGCCAGCCATTAAAGACAGGCAGCTCAGGGTGGCAGCCCGTAGATTGTCTGTTTTATATGCGCTGAGAATCTAAAATACAGCGAAGTTCTGCATAATTTTTTTTAATTATTCATTTGTTTTTACACTAATATGATATCAGGTTTATTGTGTATGGCAACCAATCACAGACGCCGACACAATGGGTGAGAGGCACAACAGCCAATCACAGATGATGTCACAAAGAATGGACATCTGTGATTGGCTGTTGGAGCCAGTGCAGTAACTTGGACAGTGATCACAAGACGAGAGGAGGCACTGGATTAAGAAGAGCAATGCCTATTGGATGGCACCACCCTGTAGGTGAGTATAATAAAAGCTTTTTTTTTGCCTTGCAGAGCAGATTTGTGACATACAGTGAGTACAGAAAGTATTCAGACCCTTTTACATTTTTTCACTCTTTGTTTCATTGCAGCCATTTGGCAAATTCAAAAAACTTCATTTTTTTCTCATTAATGTACACTCTGCACCTCATCTTGACTTAAAAAAAAACAGAAATGTACAAATGTTTGCAGATTTATTGAAAACTGAAATATCACATGGTCATAAGTATTCAGCCCCTTTGCTCAGTATTGAGTAGAAGCACCCATTTGAGCTAATACAGCCATGAGTCTTCTTGGGAATGATGCAACAGGTTTTTCACACCTGGATTTGGGGATCCTCTGCCATTCTTCCTTGTAGATTCTCTCCAGTTCTGTCAGGTTGGATGGTGAACATTGGTGGAAAGCCACTTTCAGGTCTCTCCAGAGATGCTAAATTGGGTTTAGGTCAGGGCTCTGACTGGGCCAGTCAAAAATGGTCACAGAGTTGTTCTGAAGCCACTCCTTTGTTATTTTAGTTGTTTGCTTAGAGACATTGTCTTGTTGAAGGTGAATCTTCGGCTGAGTCTGAGGTCCAGAACACTCTGGAAAAGGTTTTCATCCAGGATATCTCTGTACTTGGCCACATTCATGTTTCATTCAATTGCAACCAATAGTCCTGTCCCTGCAGCTGAAAAACACCCCCATAGCAGGATGCTGCCATCACCATGTTTCACTGTTGGGATGGTATTGGGCAGATGATGGGAAGTGCCTGGTTTTCTCCACACATACCGCTTAGAATTATCCCCAAAAAGTTCTATCTTCATCTCATCAGACCAGAGAATTTTATTTCTCATAGTCTGGTCATAGTCCTTCATGTGTTTTTTTGCAAACTCTATGTGTGCTTTCATATGCCTTGCACTGAGGAGATGCTTCCTTCTGACGGGCCCTGCCATAAAGGCTCAACTGGTGGAGGGCTGCAGTGATAGTTGACTTTGTGGAACTTTCTCCCATTTCCCTACTGCATCTCTGGAGATCAGCCACAGTGATCTTGGGGTTCTTCTTTACCTCTCTCACCAAGGCTCTTCTCCCATGATTGCTCAGTTTGGCTGGACAGCCAGGTCTAGGAAGACTTCTGGTGGTCCCAAATTTCTTCAATTCAAGGATTATGGAGGCCACTTTTCTCTTAGGAACCTTGAGTACTACAGAAATTCTTTTGTAATCTTGGACAGATCTGTGCCTGGTCACAATTCTGTCTCTGAGTTCCTTGGGCAGTTCCTTTGACCTCATGATACTAATTTAGTCTGACATGCACTGTGAGCTGTGAGGTCTTATATAGACAAGTCCTAACAGTTTAAATAAACACAGCTGGACTCCAATGAAGGAGTAGAACCATCTCAAGGATGATCACAAGGAAATGGACAGCATGTAACTTAAATATAAGTGTTTGAGCAAATGGTATGCATACTTACGAGTATGTGATATTTCAGTTTTTCTTTTTTAATAAAGTTGCAAAAAATTCTACTTTTCTGGGGGGTTTTCAGTCAAGATGGGGTGCAGAGTGTACACTAGAAGAAAACTGAACTTTTTTGAATTTACCAAATGGCTGCAATGAAACAAAGTGAAAAATGTAAAAAGTTCTGAATACCTTCTGTACCCACTGTATATATAGCATCATAGTATGTTGTAACAGATGGCTTACACATGCTGGCCCTACTTTACATGCGGAAAACCTGATGAAAGGTTCCCTTTAAAGCACCACTCCTGCATTTTTTTTTTTTCTTGCTAGTGTAGTGCTTCTAATCTAAGGACCCTGCCCCCTAGTAAAATACTCACCTTCCAACGTCTTATGTTCTATCACCATTGTTCCGGTCCCGTGAAGACAACTTCGGACTGGCGGGAAGTTAGAAGTTGTGTTACAAGCTCCCAATGCATCAGGAGGCTCTCACAGACTTGCATTAAAGAGGGACCTCCATCCCGCTCCATGAAACACTGGAGCGAGGCAGCAGGTCACAAACTGTAGAAGACTGACCGATGCGGTGGTGATAGAAGATGAAGATACCGGAGTGTGAGTATGTGAATAGTCAGGAGACGTAGAGTAGAAACATTACTCCAGCGGTAAAAAAAGAAATGTTGGAGTGGTGCTCTGGCCTGTTTTAGAGGTTCATTTGGTAATGCATCAAAGGCTTTATGCTAAAAAAAAAATGCAGATTTTAGTTGCATCCTTTTTTGCTCAAACATTTAGGAAATGTTTGCTTTTCTGCACATTTTAAGAGTCAAAGTTGCACCAAATATATTAAGGGCTACTATACATGCCTCTTAATAAATTTGGCTTATCATATTTCACCCAAAATTGGGTTCAGTAACTCATTGGTTTCAGTATTTTTTTGCAGAATTCGATTTTTAAAAACACACTTTTTGCAGGCCAAAAATCAAGAAAAACCTACAGTGAGGAAAAAAAGTATTTAATCAGCCACCAAATGTGCAAGTTCTCTCACTTAAAGCTGACCTGTCACCCCCCAGGTGCTTTTCAAAGTGAAAGCACCCCTGAACGCAGTGTGTCTGCTGCATTCAGGGAAGGGGTCCCTCATGTCTCTAGCCCCCCTATAAGTTGTATAAAACTCTTTAGAAAGTTTACAGATAAGGAGTCCGGAGGGACTTACTCAGTAACGAGTCCTAGCGGTTCCCTGGTGTCCTCCCCACCTCCAGCCCTCTCTGTGCCAACTCCAGCCCCTCAGTAACTCCTCCTTTATGAGTCTCCCCTCCTCGGCCGTTCAATGCTGCTCTGTGTTTGAAGTCACTTAAGGAACACAGAGCAAGCAATGGGCGGGAGCGGTCCCGGCAGCTGAAGCTCCTCCTGCCGGTGACATCAGCACCAGATTATGTATGTACAGCAGGGTGGGCTCCGGCGTTGACATCACCGGCAGAAGGCGTTTCAGCTGCCGAGACTGCTCCCGCCCATTGCTTGCTCGGCGCCAGCGTGATTTCAGACGCAGAGCAGCAATGAGCGGCTGAGGAGGGGAGACACATAGAGGAGGCAGTACAGAGGGGACTGGAGGTGCCACAGAGAGGGCTGGAGGCAGGGAAGACAAAAGGGAGCAGCGAGGACTCATTACTGAGTAAGTCCCTCCGGACTCCTTATCTATACACATTCTAAAGTGTTTTGTACAAATTAAAGGGGGGCTAGAGACATTGGGGACCCCTTCCCCTGAATGCAGCAGACATGCTGCATTCAGGGGTGCTTTCACTCTGGAAAGCATCAGGGGGTGACAGGTCCACTTTAAGTGGGAGAACTTGCACAATTGGTGGCTGACTAAATATTTTTTTTCCCCAATGTAGGTTTTTCTTAATTTTTGTTCTGCAAAAAGTGTGTTTTTAAAAATCTAATTCTGTAAAAGTATACTGAAACCAATGAGTTACTGAACTAGGTAGATCTCAACTATGAAAGACAAAATGAGAAAACAAATCCTGAAAATCATATTGTCTGATTTGGAAATAATTTTTTTTTTCACATTTTGGTGGAAAATAAGTATTTGGTCAATTAGAAAAGTTCATCTCAATACTTTGTTATATATCCTTTGTTGGCAATGACAGGGGTTAAATGTTTTCTATAAGTTATCACAAGGTTGGCACACACTGTTGCTGGTATGTTGACCCATTCCTCCATGCACATCTCCTCTAGAGCAGTGATGTTTTGGGGCTGTCGCTGGGCAACACGGACTTTCAACTCCCTCCAAACGTTTACTATAGGGTTTAGATCTGGAGACTGGCTAGGTCACTACAGGTCCTTGAAATGCTTCTTACGAAGCCACTTCTTTGTTGTCCTGGCAGTGTGCTTGGGATCATTGTCATGCTGATCCAGCCACGTTTCATCTTCAATGTCCTTGCTGATGGAAGAAGGTTTGCACTAAAAATCTCACAATACCTGACCCCATTCATTTTTTTATGTATGGATCAGTCATCCTGGTCCCTTGGCAGAGAAACAGTCCCAAAGCATGATGTTGCCACCCCCATGCTTCACAGTAGATATTGTATTCTTTGATTGCAACTCAGCATTCTTTCTCCTCCATACACGAAGAGTTGTGTTTCTACCAAACAGTTCTACTTTGGTTTCTTCTGACCATATGACATTCTCCCAATACTCTTCTGGATCATCCAAATGCTCTCTAGGAAACTTCCGACGGGCCCGGACACGTAATGGCTTAAGCAGGGTGACATCTGGCACTGCAGGATCTAAGTCCCTGGCGGCGTAGTGTGTTACTGATGGTAACCTGTGTAACATTGGTCCCAGCTCTCTGCAGGTCATTCACTAGGGCCGCCGTGTGGTTCTGGGATTTTTACTCACCATTCTTGAGATCATTTTGACCCCACGGGGTGAGATCTTGTGTGGAGCCCAAGATCATGGGAGTCTTATATGTCTTCTATTTTCAAATTATTGCTCCCACAATTGATTTCTTCACACCAAGCTGCTTGCCTATTTGTAGGTGACCAAATACTTATTTTCCAACAAAATGTGAAGAAAATTCTTTCGAAATCAGACAACGTGATTTTCAGGATTTGTTTTCTCATTTTGTCTCTCATAGTTAAGGTCACCTATGATGTCAATTACAGGCCGACCTCATCTTTTTAAGTGGGAGAACTTGCACAATTGGTGGCAGACTAAATACTTTTTTTTCCCCACTGTATATTTTTTCCTTTATAAACGAGCTGCAGGATAACCCGCTATCAGTATTGTGAAAACAGAGAAAAAGCAATAATAACTAGAAGGATAACGTATATCTCTTCATATAAAAGCTGTACTAAGGGATGAGACGCCTACTTTCCAATGGTACTTTTGGGCATGTGTGTAGCAGAGTAGAATAAATTATATTGGGTACACTGAGTCATCCAGACAGTCAATTACTTGCCAAGAACATCAGCAACTTGTCTGAGGTTAGACCAAAAAACATTAGCTCCAGACCAAAACATTAACCACAATCCATCCACTACTCTTCTGCTCTCGAAAGCTGGCATTTACATTGACACTATTTAGGAATGTCTATATTTAAATGGATTTCACGACAAAACTAAAATTGGCATGGAGGACTCCTAACTATGCCATTTCTAAAACTCACGGGTCTGGAACATTTTGAACATATTTAGGAATGTCTTTAGGGCCTGAAAAATATAAAGTCAGTATTATACAATGGTGCTAGTGAGGAGAAAAGACCACCCAAAATTATAGTGCTGGGGAAAATGCATGGTCTGGATATGGGACAAGCTTTAGCAATATAGTCAATCCCAATCTTTGTCTCCTTGCAGAGACACAGTCATGTTGATGAAGGAAGATGCATTATACATTTTTTGGAAAGAAAAAATAAAACCAGTTTGAAATCCAGTTGGTGATGCTTAATGAGCATAGTCATGGATGATCAAATAGATAACATGTAGTGATTCAGACCCCCAGTCATTAAAAAGCAATTTCACAAACATTTTGGTATAAATTTCTCCAAAAAGCCACAAACGTGTTTGTACAATTTGTTGGTAGGCAAAAATGTTGCAACTTCTGGCATTTTCAAAATAGGTGTAGCTGTGGGGGACTGGGAAAGTGGTGGTGAGTGATGCCGCAGCTCGTCTAATTCATTACAAGCTGTAGTTCACCTAAGACAAGGAACACACTGAGCGAGATGCATGTGAGATACTCAGAGTCTCACAAGCCTCACCCGGAATAGCTGCCATCTCTCTGGACAGGAGTGCATTAGCTGCATGTGTTTCTATGCAGCTGACACACTATTGTCCGCTGAGTTTGTGGCCATTCCAGGTGAGTTCTGCAAGACTCATGTATCTCGCATGCGTCTCACTTACTGTGTCACTGGCCTAAGAGGCGTGCACCGCTTATTCAGTTCACCATGGGTCCTAGTGTTTGATATGAGGGTTAAACCAAGGAGTGCAATCTAAGTGATTGTGAGTTCTTCTCCATAACACCTGCAATAGAGTGTGAACTTTGCCGCTGAAAATCCCCAGGTTACTTTTCCAGAATGGCCACCCTCAGCAATAGCTGATATCAGTAAGGACAAACGTCAGCGTTTACAATACAATGAGAGAAGGCAGAATTCATCATCATACAGGCAATAGATAAGAATGCGTTCTCATAACATATGTTAAAGCGGCACTCCAGCATTTTTTTTTGTAGCATTGGAGTAGCACTTTAAATGTAAGCCCTGCCCCTTGTTTATATTCACCTTCTGACACCTTCATATTTTATGATAGTCTTCCAGTCACAAAGCACCATCTTCTCCTCGTAGCCGCTGACTGGCCAGAAGTCAGAAGCGAAACCTTTGGCGTTCAACATATCTCTATGAGACTTTCAAACATACAAAAAATAAGGATTTTTCAATGCTTTTATTAATATGTACCGTACTTTTAAAATGACTACATACAAATGACAAAAAGGAGAGACAGAATGGCACTAGCCCCGCAGCCACACATATTTACAACCTCATTAACATAAGTAGTAGAGATGAGTGATATTCGATCAAACATGTTCGCCAATTTCAAATTTGACCTGTTTTGGGCTATGTTCAAGTCATTCGACGAATGCGCTCGATTTGCTAAAAATTCAGTATTTCAAAGTTATGTTCGATAATGGTTCGTTGGCCAAAAGCATTACTGACTTTTCACAGTCATGATTTTGTTCAATGTTATTATGAGTTTCAATGTCGTGGGCGAGAGGGGGGGCTGGGGAGAGGTCTGTGGTCAAATAATGCAGATCTCCATTTTTTTTTCCTTCCCGCACTTACTGTGGGAGGTCCGGTTTGTCAGCCTATCAGCACGCATAGAGCAAAGTGTACTTTTTGCACACAACAACTTGTGTCATGGGCTGGGTATGTCACATAAAGAAAGCTACACATCCCATGTTTACTAGCCTTTTTGTCTGCATCTAGCCAAGCAAATCCTTTTTGTCTAGTAGCAGTGTGTGCCAGGCACTGGTGTAGCACTGTTATGAAGAAAGCTACACCTCCTGTGTTTACTAACCTTTTTTACTGCATCTAGCCAAGCAAATCCTTTTTGGCTCATAGCAGTGTATGCCAGGCACTGGTGTAGCACTGTTGTGAAGAAAGCTACACCTCCTGTGTTTACTAGCCTTTTGTTTACTGCATCTAGCCAAGTAAATCCTTTTTGGCTCATAGCAGTGTATGCCAGGCACTGGTGTAGCACTGTTGTGAAGAAAGCTACACCTCCTGTGTTTACTAGCCTTTTTTTTCTGCATCTAGCCAAGCAAATCCTTTTTGGCTAATAGCAGTGTGTTCCAGATGTTCGGTTGAAATCTACCATCACACAGCGCAGAAAACACTTTTGTATTGCATCAGCCCAAACCTACTTAACAAAATCTATTAAGGGTAGTACTACTGTTTGACTAGGTAGCTGTGGTCCAGTGTTTGGTTGAAATCTAGCGCCACACAGCGCAGAAAACACTTTTGTATTGCATCTGTCCAAACCTACTTATGCAAATGTACTTAGGGTAGCACCACTCTTTGGTAACTCAGCTCTGCTAGTTTTTCATCCATAGTTTTTAGTGTCAACAACAACAACAGAGATGCCAATTAGTTACCCTCAAATAGGAGTGGTAAAAGGTCTGCTGATAGTGTAAAGGGTTATAGGCGTGTTGGAAAGGGTAAAAATGTAAAACTCTTTGTGTCTGTGGGGTAGATGCTAAAGTAACTGAAACATCTGCTGAACAAATCAGGTAGGTCAGTGACCTGTTTAGGCCTACTGGGCCGGATAAACTGAAAGCTAATGCAAGCGCTCCCATCAAGGTTATGCCCTGCCAGACACAGGTGTGACGACTATTTGTTTTGTGGAGTATTGCAGGAAAAACTAGTCAGGTCGGCCAGTGACCTGTACAGGTATATTGGACAGGGGAGATAGACCAAGCAATGCTTTTAAGGGCCCAAAAACTGTTCATGTGTATACAGCACATTTGCCAAAACCTGGTTTGATGCCCAAAACCAGTGTACGCAAACATTAAGGGAGATGTAGTAATCACTGCTTTTAAGCACCCAAAAATGGTGGATGTGAATACAGCAAATTTGTTAATCACTGGTTCAATGGACAAAAAGGTTGAATATTTAGAAACAGGGGCAGGAGTGTCAGGGATAGGTATTGAGCTCAGGGAGCCCTACTCAAGTCAAGCATCAAACAGCAAGGACGCCCCAACAGCAGTCTCCATTTTTCAAAAAAATTAGGCATAGCCACCACTTAAGTGGCATCAATTGCCCCAGAGTTGAAATATTGAAATGGGGAGTTTAATGCAGCACACTGGAAAGTACAAAAGCGTTTAGTTTCCCCAGGCTGACAAAGGGGTAGAAAAGTCCTTGGGAATCCATAACTTTTTCATCTTGATAAACGTTAGTCTCTCTACACTGTCATTAGGCAGCCACATGCGCTTATCCGTTAGCACCCTACCAGCAGCGCTGAAGACACATTCAGAGAGAACGCTGGCTGCAGGGCACAACAAAATCTCCAAGGCATGAGTGGCGAGCTCAGGCCATTTTTCCCGTTTGGAAGCCCAAAATGCTCAAGGGTCCAGTTCCACAGTCATGGCATCAATATTAAGCTGTAGATACTCCTGTACCATCCTCTCTAGGCATTCACTATGTGTCAGACTTGTTCTCTCTTTCTGGCATTGCAAAGGATGGTCTAAAAAAAGGGTGAAACGATTCTACAAAATTGCTGTTACCACATACACTGTTACTGTTAACATTCGAGTGATGACGATTCGACGTTCCCCGGGTTGGAAAGGTAGAACTACGATATTCACTATGTGCACCACTGGTGTTTTGGGGAAAAGCAGTCTAAAAGCTTCTGTTGATACTCCTGCATGTGTGCGTCCCTTTCCAGGGCAGGAATCATTTGGCCAAATTTACTCTTGTACCGGGGATCTAACAGTGTGGCAACCCAGTAGTCGGCATTACTTCAAATTCTAACAATCCAAGGATCATGTTACAGGTAGTGCAGCAAGAAGGCACTCATGTGTCTTGCGCATCCAGGAGGCCCAAGTCCTTGTTGTGTTGGTGGTGGCGGGGTAACATTCATGTGTGCTTCTTCTGCCCTCTCCCCCTAACCTCGCACAACAGAAATGTGATCAAGCTCTCCCTCATCTGCTGAGTCTTCCATGCCCATCGCCTGTTCGTCCTCCATTTCTTCCTCTGCTCCTGCATCTTTATCACGAGGTTGGCCGCTACCATCCTCCCTCATTGTTCCCTCTCCCCCATCCTCCCATGCCAGCCGCCTAGGTGCTGCCGACCGTCTGGACCTTTGAGATCTTGCTATCCCTTAGGCAAACGCCTCCTCCTCTACTTCCTCCCCTTCCTCTTGGCCCACCACCTGACTCCGAATACTGGTTAAAGTGTGCTCCAGCATGTAGATGATCGGAATAGTCATGTGACCCGCCCAGGGGTCTATGGGAACTCGGAAGCCGGGCGTTACTGTTGGCGATGTTTCGTGGTCGGTGCCTGAGCCCCAAAAGCCCTGGGAGTCACTGGTAAAAAGGGAAAAATAAAGAAATAAAATACAGTCTTGTGATGCCACCTGCAGTGTTCTGGTGATCTCACCAGCGCCTCTTGTCTACCAGGCCCTTTGGGTGCTATGAGGTACCCTTCTTCTCTAAGGGGATCAATCTGGTTTAGTGCTTCTGGCGGGGCTGCGCGTCCAGGACCCAGTTGGGGCTGCTCTGGGCACACCGGCGACCCACCGGTATTGATGGCTCAGGGTTAGACTCGTCTGTACCATGACTCGGAGCCAGTACCCTGTTGTGGACCAGGATTCCCCCGGACTGTGGTAAGGTCCGGCACTGGGTTTCCTCCTTCCATCTGGGTACTGCCTACACTTGATAAAGGTCACAGACCGAAACGTTGTGCTGTGGTGGATGGAATAAACACATGAAGATTTAGATACCAGCTTGTGAGGCGCTGTTCTTCCTTTTATTTTTGGTGTTGTCGATGCCAGGTGGATCTCCCTGGCTTAGGATGTGCGTCCAAATGTGAGGAATTCAGAGAGCTCCGTTTTCACGAGGTGCTGTGGATAACTATTTATTTATTACTCTGCTTCTGTATGTAGTTCCCGCTCCTTTTATCCTAACACTCCTCCCACCGGGACTGGTTACCCTGGTTACGGGTGGCCAATTGGTCCCTTGTGCTAGGTGTATGGATGCTGGGATAAGAGCCTCATGTTGACTTTACTCTTCGCAATGACAGGAATACTGCACACTCAGTTATGGGTGCAGTACCCCTACTGTGGCGCACTGACCAGTGGGGTGCCATATTCCCCCTTGGTGAAACACACTTGTCCTCAAGTGTTTCTACCCCTTACCCGATACAGAGCTTTTTATATTTTTAATGAACAACATTAACAGGTTTTATTTACATAGGTAATATTCTTCCCTTTATGGGAGGCTCATTATCTTAAACGTTGCAAATGGTTTTAACATTAGTCTAACGGGGTCGGTACACTCTGCAGGCCCAGTGGTAATTGTCTGTCACCAAGCATAGTGTCCTTTGTCACCGCTGGGCTGCTTTAATACATACAGTTTATGGCTCAGCATAATGCAGAAAAAACAATTAGAGTTCTCATCAAAGTCTATGAGTAAGTTTTTACATAATAGAAACTATGTACAATACTGGGTGTCCATAATGTCTTTATGGCTTAGAAACACATATGGTATACCACTCCCGTGGTCCCGCGTGTCTCTCATACGATACCCAGTCACCTCTATAAAAGTCCCGGTCTGGGTGGCCCTGCAGGAGGTGGGATTCCACGTCTCATCTCCCAACAAACACCTCCTCGTATAGGCCGGGTTCCCGGATGAACCCGTACCCGCTCTCCAGGTTAAATGTAGTAACAGTCCCTGTTTGGGCTCCCCGGGGACGTTTAGTAGGCTCCGCTGCAGTGGTGCTGAAGCTGTCTCCAGGCACCCTGACTTCTACCATGGCTGCAGGTTGCTGTCCACCGGGCGGGTTTCCACCGATTGCCAGGTGCTCGACCAAGGCCTGGTCTGTCACCTCTGCTTCAAGCGCTTGCCTCTCCATAGCCCTGCGGATTAATTCAAGGGCCATGTCCGAGCTCCATCTCGGACGGCCCACTCCACAGTCTCACTGAGATTCGCCCTCAGCTCCTGGAAGGCAGCTCTCCAAAAGGCCGCATCTTCCTTGTGGGTGAGGAGGGAGGCCGTCCCTGGATCGCTGGTTGTGGCCTGGGCCCCTTCCTTCACTTCCCTCAACAGGTCTCACAGTCTGGTGTCTGCTATGGTTGCTGGTACCTGGACTACACCTGTGTGGTTCTGAGTTCTGGTTGCACCCCTCCTGCTCCTTAAGGGTGTTATCTCGAGAGTGTTTGTCTTTGGCCTGCCCCCTTGGTTGATTGATGACACTCAGGGCAGGTAAACAGTTTCACGCCTCTGGTATGGCCCTCCCATGGTGGGGGCCGAGGCACGCCCCTCGGCCATCACACTGTCCTTTTACATTTTTAGGCCGCCATTTTGGGGTTCGCTGAAATGGCGGGAAACAGTTCTTTAGTGCTGTATATTTACTGTTGAAAGTTCTTTTTGGGCCGATTTTTCAAAGGTTTGTAAGGCACACAGTACCCGGTGGCACCAGGCATGAATTCCTGTTCGTGAGCGCCAAAGTTGACCCACCCAGGGGTCTATGGGAACTCGGTACCCGGGCATTGCTGCTGGGGATGTCTCTGTGGTCGGTGCCCGAACCCGTAGCCCTGGGGGTCACTGGTAAAAGGGAAAAATAAAGAAATAAAATACAGTCTCGTGACGCTGCCTGCAGTGTACTGGTGATCTCACCAGCGCCGCTGTCAGACCGCCGGGGACGATGGTATTGCAGCTATTTGATAACGCTCCCTGCAGGTGGAGCGGCATCCCCGGGGCAGTGCTTCTGTTGCTGATGTGATCGATGTGGCAACAGCTGCTTCTTAACTTAACAGAATAAGACACTGGAGGCTTGCTGACTGTATAGGTATTTTACTGGCAACAGTTCCTCAGCAGTTCAGGTACACAGTTACACAGTCTTTAGCGGGTTGCTGGTCGGGTAGTCACTGGGGAGAATAAAGTCTCTTTGAGGTTCCCAGAGTGTTCCTTCAGCTACTTTCACTGTGCCTTGTGTCTCTTGCGCCTCACAGCTATCCTTGCGCTATCCTGCACAATCCTGCGCTATCCTGTACCCTTCTTCTCTAATGGGCTCAACCCGGTATAGTGCTTCTGGCGATGCTGCACGTTCTGGAACTGGTCGGGGCTGCTCTGGGCACACCTGTGACCCACCAGTATTGACGACTCAGGATTAGACTCGCCTGCACCGTGACTCAGAGCTGGTACCACGTTGTGGACCAGGATTCCCATGGACTGTGGTAAGGTCCGGCACTGGGTTTCCTCCTTCCGTCTGGGTCACTGTTCCTTTCAGGCGCCCCCTCTGTCCCTCTAGGACTGCTTAACCAACCCACTGATTCACTCACTCACTGCCTACTCTGCTTCTGTCTGTAGTTCCAGCTGATTTTATCCTAACACTCCTCCCACCGGGATCAGTTACCCTGGTAACGGGTGGCCAATTGGTCCCCTATGCTAGATGTATGGATGCTGGGATAAAAGCCTCAGGCTGACCTTGCACTCCCCAATGACAGGAAGACTGCACACTCAGATATGGGTGCAGTGCCCCTACTGTGGCGCACTGACCAGTTGGGCGCCACACATGCTGATAATGGCATTGTCAGTGCTAAACATCTTAGTAGCCATTTCAAACTCTGCAGAAGGGTGCAGAGGTCCTTGATCTGAGGCCACTCCAGCAGCGTGATTTTCCCCACCTCTAGATCATGTTGGCCCAGGTTATACATCATAACATACTGCACCAGGGCTCATCGCTGCTGCCACAGTCGCTGCAACATGTGCAGAGTGGAATTTCATCGTGTCTGCACATCTCATTTCAGGCAGTGAACTGGCAGGCCAAAAAACCTCTGTAGCAATGCAAGTCGTTGAGTTGCGAACTGCGGAAGTGAGCACACAATGACTGTGCCCTCTGCAGAAGCGCATCAAGGCTGGAATAGTGGGCTAGAAATTGCGGGATGACAAAGTTCAAGATGTGAGCCATATGTGAGTGCAGCGAAGGCCCACTCTCAGGTTTGCAGCATTGTCGCACACAGCCTTCCCTGGCTGCAGATTCAGTAGAGTCAACTATTGATTGAACTCGTTCTCCAGAGCTGACCACAACTCCTAAGTTGTGTGACTCACATTTCCCAGACGTTTTATCGCAAAAACACCGCCTGATGGTGTTGAGCCCTGCTGCCAGCATAGTAAGGAGGTGTGCTGGATTCCTTCTGCACAGTTTGAACACGTCACATTACCAGACAGGCTTTGGGTGCAGGTGGAGGAGCTATAAGAGGTGGAGAAGGCAGAAGCAGTGGAGGAACTTCTACATACAGAGGTTTGACTCACGACCTGTGGGGATAGGAAGACTTTTACAGCAGCCCTTTGTCCTGTTATCACCATTGTAATCTAGTGCCCAGTCAGCGACATGTAACACCCCTGTCCATGCTTACTCGTCCAGGTGTATGTGGTGAAATGTACCCTTTCACACACAGAGTTTCTCAAGGAAGTGGTGATGTTGTGTGCAACATGCTTGTGTAGGGCAGGCACAGCTTTCTTCGAGAAGTAGTGGCAACTGGGCATCTGGTACTGGGGCACTGCGATGGCCATAAGGTCTTGAAAATACTCCTTATCCACCAGCCGGAAAGGCAGAATTTCTGTAGCCAACAGCTTGCAGATGGTGAAATTCAACCTCTTAGCTTTGGCATGGGTAGGAGGAAATGGTCTTTTACTTGTTCACATCTGAGGGACCGAGGGCTGGCTGCTGTGCTGAGAAAGGGTTGAGTAGGGTGTCTCAGACAAACTTCTAGACCGTGAGGGAGATGCAGGCGGACATATTATGCTGCATTCATAAAAAGATGGTGCTCTCGATGTCTGACAGCGCTCAACACTAGCAGGTGTTTCCACTTCCAAAACAGCTGACTACCTATCAATCACACTGGCTGTTGGGGGTAAAGAGAGGGAAGTACTGCGGCCAAAAGCCTGTGTGAAAGCTGTCACCACAGTCACAGAGGATGAAGAAGCCGCAGATGCACTTGATGGGGCAGACGGTGGTGGGCCAGGCCCGCTAGGCCGCATTGTAGTGTGGTGCCCCACCGTGTAAGCCGCCACCAGAGGTACTGCATTCCCACAGTTAAGGAGTGTAGTGGCCCTGTTCTACGGGTTCTGGGATGGTGTGGCTGAGCCCAAAAGACACACAAACAGCACACAAACACGTAGGCCCTGGGACAAAAGGAGGACCCTGAGGGAGAGCCTAGGTCACAAAAAGGGGGAACAAGAAAGCAGTAGAGTAGTAGAGGAGAACGGAGGAAGCAGCACAGGAGGGTGCAGACTTGGTGTGGTGCCTGCTCCCGGGGTTTGGAGCACGATGACGCTCGCCCCAGGAAGGAGAGTCCAGAAGGGTGGAAGGAGGGAAGAGCCTTAGGTGTGCAGAAGAGACACTGATCCCCCATACACCTGAATCTGAGGAGACAGAAGTGGCTGGTGGACGACGAAGGAACCTGGCCCTGAACATGGTGAGGATACTTCATGCCCGAGCCGTAAATCCGGAGGCCCCTGACTTTTAAGCTGTGTCCGAACACCCGACACATCTTGTGGAAGGTAGCTGAATTAGGGAGCAGTGCCCAGGAGAGGAACTTAATGGCGCCCAGGAGACAACAGCACCCGTGGCCATCAGTACTTGAGCTCTGTACTTCAGAAAGCGTTGAGAGCCTGAGGCGCAGAGCAATGACATGCTCGCCTCAGAAGAGAACTACCCCTTATAGCGCTGAGAGAGAGAACATAGACCCAAGAGGCAGGACACCCAGTAAGAGAGGGAGGGTACCAATCAAGCCTCAGTAACACCAACCCGGTCCTGGAGAAAACGCTGAACCGGAGCCTGGCAAGGGACATACCCAATGGCCATGTTGAAACACCAAGTAAAAATAACGGACCTGCAGCTGTGGTGTGTGTGACTTTCTTGAGCGGCGACCACCAGCCACAGAGGCCGATTGAAACACCAGGGTATTGACGTTCCACTGAACATCTGCCAAGGTAAGGACTGGCTTCTCCACTCCGCTGCCCTGGGGACCGCTCTCCGCCTGCGGGGAACGAAGCCATCCAAGCTGCCGGTCACCGTCCCCAGAGGTTCCAAAGCAGCGGCAGCCACCCTGGCCGCATAACGCAGGTGGCATCACGAATACCCCTTTGCCCCCTCAGACTTTCCCTGTCATCATTCCCCGTTTATTTTAAATGACACCGCCAGGGTTACGGGACCGGGTCTCAGCCCCCATTCATTTCTATGAAAAGAACCGAGAAGTGAAGAAGATAGAACAGCTAGTAACTGCCCTTTTCCTCCGAGTCTTCTCTGGCCCTGGAGTGGGCATGTCAGTAGCACAGTGAGCTTCCCACTGTGACTTGTGCTTCATATCCATGTGACGGTTCATGAATGAAGTACTCAAACTATAGATTTTTTGACCTCTACTCAGATTTTGCAGATAACATGAGCTTAATCATCGTTTATAATCTAAAAAAGGCCCAGGCTAGGCAAGACTTAGCGCCCATGCGACCTTCAGAGCCACCACAGCTTCTGCACACAGGCAAAGTTGTGGCTGAGGACGCAGTTGTTGACATGCTTCCAGGAGTCCGTCTCTGTCCAGGAAGCCACAACCTAACCTCCTCACTAGCATCCTTCTCCACATCCTCTGCTGAGCTCATCAACTGCCTGCCTGTGGGTTGACAGTAAGTAGGATCTCCAACCTCATCATCACCGTCTGTGTTCTAACACTCATCGTCCTTAGAGCCAACCTCTTCCTGCCCTGAGCACAAAGTCAAGTTGTCATTCCAATCATGTATCTGAGTCTCATCATCATCTGCCTCATTGTCTCCACCAACAGGGGTTACAGTTTGGGAATGAGGTTCTACATTATGTTCGGACCCTTCTTCATCTGGACCTGGATCTGACTCACAAAGATTTTGGGCATCGGTGCAGATCATTTCCTCGTCTTGACTCACTGAAGCTTTGGAGCAGACCTCTGATTCCCAGGATATAGTATGAGTGAACAACTCTGCAGACTCACCTGTCTGTGTTAACCTATAGTCAGTAGGGCGGCTGGACACTTGTGAGCTGTGAGGAAGCAAGTGTGATTGGGGTGACACCTCTGAGCACTGGAGTGTTTGTGATGTTGAAGCTGAGGTGGAGGAGAGCCCACTTGATGGAGCGCTTGATATCCATTGCAGCACCTGCTCCTTTTGGGCCTCAACTACAAGTTTTAGCGATGCTCTGCTGCGTAAGTAAGGGATGAGAGCAGATCGTCCACGAAAAGAATTAGACATTTTAGTTTGGCTTGAAGACGTTTCTAGTTTTTCCTGTAATACTCCAACAAACTTATAGTTGTCCCACCTGTGTGTGGCAGGGCATAACATTGATGGGAGAGCTTGCAAGAGCTTTGAGTTTATCTGGCCCACTAGGCCTAAACAGGTCACTGACCTAGCTGACTAGTTTTTTCGGTAATATTTCATGAAACGTATAGTTGTCCCACTTGTGTGTGGCAAGGCATAACATTGATGGGAGCATTTGCATGAGCTTTGAGTTTATCTGGCACACTAGGCCCAAACAGCTCACTGACCTAGCTGACTAGTTTTTTCGGTAATATTCCACGAAACCTATACTTGTCCTACCTGTGTGTGGCAGGGCATAACATTGATGGGAGCGCTTGCATGAGCTTTGAGTTTATCCAGCCCACTAGGCCTAAACAGGTCACTGACCCACCAGACTACTTTTTTTGGTAATATTCCACGAAACTTATACTAGTCACACCTGTGTGTGGAGGGGTATAACATTGATGGGAGTGCTTGCATAAACTTTTAATTTATTCGGCCCAGTAGGCCTAAACAGGTCACTGTCTACCTGACTAGTTTTTTCAGTAATATTATACAAAACCTATAGTTTTCCCACCTGTGTGTGGCATGGCATAACATTGATGGAAGTGTTTGCATGAGCTTTGAGTTTATATGGTCCACTAGGCCTAAACAGGTCACTGCACTGACCTAGCTGACTAGTTTATTCGGTAATATTCCACAAAACTTATACTTGTCCCACCTGTGTGTGGCAGGGCATAACATTGATGGGAGCACTTGCATGAGCTTTGAGTTTATCCGGCCCACTAGGCCTAAACAGGTCACTGACCCACCGGACTACTTTTTTCGGTAATATTTCATGAAACGTATAGATGTCCCACTTGTGTGTGGCAAGGCATAACATTGATGGGAGCATTTGCATGAGCTTTGAGTTTATCTGGCCCACTAGGCCCAAACAGCTCACTGACCTAGCTGACTAGTTTTTCGGTAATATTCCACGAAACTTATACTTGTCCTACCTGTGTGTGGCAGGGCATAACATTGATGGGAGCGCTTGCATGAGCTTTGAGTTTATCCAGCCCACTAGGCCTAAACAGGTCACTGACCCACCGGACTACTTTTTTCGGTAATATTCCACGAAACTTATACTTGTCTCACCTGTGTGTGGAGGGGTATAACATTGATGGGAGCGCTTGCATAAACTTTTAATTTATTCGGCCCAGTAGGCCTAAACAGGTCACTGTCTACCTGACTAGATTTTTCGGTAATATTATATAAAATCTATAGTTTTCCTACCTGTGTGTGGCATGGCATAACATTGATGGGAGCGTTTGCATGAGCTTTGAGTTTATACGGCCCACTAGGCCTAAACAGGTCACTGCACTGACCTAGCTGACTAGTTTATTCAGTAATATTTCACAAAACTTACACTTGTCCCACCTGTGTGTGGCATAACATTGATGGGAGCGCTTGCATGAGCTTTGAGTTTATCCAGCCCACTAGGCCTAAACAGGTCACTGACCTTCTTCTCTAGTTTTTTCCAGTAATACTCCACAAAACGTATAGTTGCTGAGTAATGTTTAACCTTGAAATGGTAGGCCAGGTCCTGTTCCAGACCCTGTGCCATGCAGGAAGGCTGGGCCATTCAGCAATTTTTGGTCTGGAAAAATTGATTCCATTTTGCTGTGGTCTGACCCTTTGGGAAGAGTGAGGACTATAGTTGGGTTTCCCCCCTTGCTGTGTGGTACATGATTTGAGCAGGGCGTGACATGCCTATACCTATGTCTCATCCTCCTTTTACTCCTCCACCTCTTTTTACTTAATGTAGAAAACTGCTGCCACTTTTCCCCTGTAACTCATCCATTTGTCAATTCAAAGTCAGTTTCACTCACCTCTGAAATTTTAGGTGAATGTGAACCACCTTCTATTTTGAAGTGCTTTGGAAGAGTGTGCAGGCTAGCACAGACAGTGTCTCGTACACCCATGCTACGCCATGAGACTATTTGTACTGTGGGTAGATTGTTGTCACTTTTCCTGGTGTTTGTTGTCTATTCTGAGTAGTTTGGCAGCTTTTTGGACACCTTTGACGGTTTTTTCCATGTGTTTGCTGTAGCCTGTCATTGATTCCAATGGGGTTCGACGAATATTCATATAACACACCTCCAATTCGGTGAATTGAACCAAATACATTTAGGTGTTGGCTCAATACTAATAAGTAGTCAATAAATGAGATTCTACAATTGCACTTGAAAAGGTTGTCTAAGCATGTAAAAGCAGTTGTGGTTAAATCACATAAATGGGGAGCTGCCAATAAGATTTTCTATACCTGACTGGCATATTAGCAGGAAAGTAAGTGATATAGGTACATATGGCAGGGACCCTACAGCTAAACACAACCTACGTTTACCGAGATGAAGATCCAGAACCTTATGAGGATCCTGCTGATTGTCACATGAGTGAGTCCCCTGATTGGAAGTGGTTAGAGCAGACACATCCCCATGAGGAAGCAAGCACTCCAGCCCGCAAAACGACTGATACTTTTCATAGTAGCCCCCTGCCACAGTAACATCTCGGTAAGCCTGTGACTTTCTATGAGCACCTTTTACACTGCACATGTTATGCATTGAATTTAAGTTGTTTAGCTGTAGTATCCCTGCGATATGTACCTATATCACTTAATTTCCTGATAATACCCAGTCAGGTATAGAAAAACATAGGCAGCTCCCCATTTATGTGAATTAATCACAACTGCTTTTACATGCATTAACAACCATTTCAAGTGCAATTCTGGAATCTCTTTTATTGACTACTTATGTTAATGAATTGCAAATATGTGTGTCTACGGGGCTAGTGCAATTCTGTCTCTCCTTCTTGTCATTTACATGTAAATCATTTTAAAAGTCCACATAATAAAAGCATTGAAAAATCCTTATTTTTTATATGTTGAAAGTGTTTAGCAAAGGACGTGCTAGTTTCCTCTATGGTGTATACAAATATGGGTGAAAAAATTACATATTGACCAATGGAGTGGTTATTTATTATACATCTCTATGAGAGCCAGAACAACGCTCCCATGGAGACCTCTGAAGCAGTGGAGATGCCGGCTGGTCACTATTCAGTGCAGACCAACCAGAGCGCCTCTGGAAAAGGATGAAGGTGTGTATGACAGGGATCATGGGATTTAAAGTTAAAGCTCCACTACAGGGGTGAAATAAAAAAAACTGCTGGACTGGTGCCATAAAAAATGAAGGTGAAAACTGCTACAGTTCTTGGAGCAAGTACAACAAGCAGGAGGTCATAGCCATGAAATCAGCTTCATCTTTACCAAGATCAACAAAGATGGAGATATACCCTTGCATTGAACAGGGACCTTACTGACACATAATAATCATTGGAGAAGGTTCCTATAATAGTTCTAGTATGGCTGGTTTTACATAAGGATGAAAGCCTTTAACGTGCAATAGAGGAAGTAAAAGAATGTGATAGTTTTGATTGCAATCCTCCATTATTACAATAGTTCCCACGCTCTCAAGACCCAGGAGTAAAGAATCAACAGCCTTATAGAAGTTACTCCATTGTAAACTCGAAGATCTACATTGAGGACATTATTCACATATGTCCCATGGAACAAAAGTTCTAAATATGTCTATAAGAATCAAAAGAATAGTGTATACTCTCTTCACGTATAACTTTTATTCCATTTGGAATAATATGTATTACAAGCTAGTTCTATGAAACAGTGCACATATTATGATCCCATGATCCTATGGGAAAGCAAATACATCTTAATAATCTAATAAGACTTAGACCAGATGGCAACTTAACACATTCAGGTTACTACATAAATTCTCTAGTGACCCAGAACTCTTCTTTTTTTCTGGGTCCCAAATAATCCACATAACCATTTATTCTATCAGTTTTACTAGAGTCTGTGAATTTTCATTTTTATAGTGATCGGCATGCCATTCTCTGAAACCCTCAATGATGGACACATATAACAAATGCCATTCTTCACATCTAGCTACATTCATTTCTCGTAATACATATGACTGAGGTCCCATCAGGACAAAAATATATTCAAATTTGCAATTTTTGAGAGCAACTCATGTGTTAGTTTATTACATTGGATTTTTATAGAGTAAACATAGTTTCTTCCATTCTCATTGTGTCACACCGAAGACACGGATGCATGGCATGTGGCATAGCACAGAGAAGACAACAGGGACGCATATAAGGAGTAGAGGCTATAGAGAGTGGGTAACGGGGACACTTCCTGGTACTCACCTGAGTCCTTGCCCCACACTCCTTAATGTCTCTATGCAGGTCCTTCCCCAATAGCTGACATGTGCTTAAGCTCACAATCATCCTGAACTCACCTCCTGGCTATTGAGAAGGCCAGCAAGCTCGCTAAACTTTCAACTGCAAATTATTCAACACAAGGGAAAGAGCGGGAAATAGACACAAACAGAAAATCATTTCAACTCCTCCAATAAAGCTAAACTCCAAAGCTGCATTCAACTCGACTCCATAGCTTCTTCTAAAGACAGGCTCCTTTCAAAGTGGTCAGAATAAAAATGCATTACATCACTCTCGTTAGCCGATAAGACATGTAACTCTTTATAGGGGAGGCGAGTGGTCACCAAAAACTGCACCTGAGATTAAGGTTTACAAAGAACAACCAGACAGGAAAAGTCCTTAACCCTTGCAATACTAAAAGAAAGAATATACATTTAAATACAAGTTATACATCAGCGATTCACGGAGGTCTCCCCAGGGTGGTACATTATCGTGGCACTTTGCCAAGGATTACTATAAGGTTTCTTTTTGGAAACTGATTTTTTATTAACTCAAAGACATGCTGTATATATATGGTTTTATGGCAGCTTTAATGGTGGTTTGCAGCACTAGTCCTTCTATAAAAAGTAGTCAAAGCTGTAGAAATGTGGGACTGGCAGGCAGGTAACCTGTGTTGTAGGTATCGGTAGCTGCAAGGTGCCAGTAATAATCCATTTTGTGTTAATTAGATACATGACAAAGCTAGCAAACCGAATCTTCGCCCTAGCTACAAGTCCGTCATTAGCCTTAAGGGTACCTTTACACGCGGCTACATTTCTAGGGTGGCTACAGGTAACTTACTGGCTGCAGTGAAATCATGGAGAGATTATTCCATTTGTACACAGCAACAAGATAGAACCTTGTCTCCATGATTTCACTGCAACCAGTAAGTTACCTGTAGCCACCCTCGAAATGTAGCCGCGTGTAGAGGTACCCTAATGCTGCTGTTGGAATTGACAGTGTTATTTGCAATAGGTATGTTTAAAATGATCATTAAGATTATTTAATTTCTCTTATTTCAAACGATACAGCAAAAAAAATCCAAGAAATTGCAAAAATATTATCCCCATGTGGTAATCATTTATATAAACTATCCTTTATTTTTTTCAGCTCGAAATTTGAAGTTTCTTCTGTTTAAAAAAATACCTAGAATAAAATCAAATACAAGAAAAAATAAGCAATGCTTCGATTTTGATCCAATAAAAACATAATAATAACTATACAAACTTAATTTAAAGATTCCAAAAATGTTTGTGTCTTCGGAGAATAAGGATAAAGAGGCTCAGCTACGTAGAATAATACATTCATGCTTAGATCGCGACTTTTTATACTATCGGGCAATTAAAGGTGTAACATTTCAGAGGAGTTTATGGAACTTTCTGAAATTGCAAACGATTATAAAGTATTAATGGTAGAATGGCATGCACAGCCATGTACCAAGTATGCCACGATTAGCTGCCTGACTTTGTAGCTCTATAATAATACACAGCTGTACAAACAAACATATTTTTATAGACTTTACTTATTTTCAGAGAAAGGAGTAGTTAGTAAAACATAAAGAGATTTTATATTTTCCAAAGTGGTGACTTTAGGATTGTTTAAGACTTTTTGTTTATTTAGCGTAACCATTTTTTACAATGGTTCTACTATGCAACCGGTAATCTGTGCATGCTGTCTGGCTTGTGTATTGATTTATTATATTTATGTGCAGTAAATGTATTCATTTTGTCTAGACTGACTTTTTTCTGTGATTCACTTTTTAGCGGTCTGAGCTTGTCTCGTCACACCAGACTGTAATAATGTTACACTGGTTATGTTTCATCCATTCCTTCAAACATAAAGGTGGGGTGAATAGAGACAGGTGAATGCACACACATTTTAATGCCTGTACTAAAAAACTCAGACCTCTCCTTATTCTACTATGCTAAAGGGGGAAATAAGATAGTGACGAAAAATGCTTGCTGTCAAACTATGCCCAGTTGTCTGTTATGAACGTAAGCAAACTCACAAAGAGGTAAGAAAAAAAGAGAAGGTTTACAGGGAGACAACATGCCCACACTCAACTGGGTCCTGTACAGATTAGAAAGACTCCAACTAAAAAAAAAACACCTCCGATCTGACTCTCTACAAGGCCATCGAGGGGTTACTCGTACCTCCCGAAAGACCAGAGAGGTGGCCGCAAAACACTGCCAACAAAAGGAGAGGAGATACAAAAACCAGAATGAGAAAACTAAAACAAGATAAAAGGAATTAGTACTGGGAAGGAAATCAAACCGACTCACTGCAGGAACTCAACTGGTGTTTCACTAACAGTAAACCCCTAAGCTAAAGGGCTAGAACTCCTAGACACAAGTCCACATGGAGGTACAGCCAGCAAGGAAGTGCAGGGAAAGGTGAACATATAGAATTCCACCCAAAATGTCATAGGGCAAACAATAACAAGAAAATAAGAAACAAATTGAGAGGAGCAAACCGAGAAGGGAAAACAAAGAGAAATGGAACCATCAGCATTTGGACAGGGAAGAAAAGGCAATAGCCCAGCAGACAGAGGAACCGGCCATGCAACAACAGGTCCCTAGATCGAATCATCAAACCGAGCTAGGACATCATCTTGGCCAATCAGCATAATTTAGTGAATGCCCCAGATCTCACTCCTGGTACCCCTGGAAGATATCAGACTTTGTCATGAAATATAATACTGTTAGAATTTTTTCCTGCATCAACCACATTGGGGCACAGTTAGACACTTAGTTCACACTGAAGTCCTGTATCATCAAAGTGTTAAGATGAGAAAACTGTGATGAACAACTTTGAAAATACTCTAAATTTCTGCACAATTTAAGTTGCAGAAAAATAGTAGTAGTGTAATTTTCATACTACTCTCGGACAGCCTTAGCAAAATGGGTGGAGCCTGGGAGACGCATGAGCACGCCAGGGCATGACGAATTCATGAAAGTGGCAAGACTTTTCATGCCATGAACATTACTCTGAGAATAATTGGATAAGAGGCATCGAATGGATTAAGTGGCATGCCTCTTAATTCATTTTGGCACATCTTATTCCTGCACGCCCATAATTAAGACTGGAAGACAAAGCACTAGTCTTAATGAATCAGAAAACTAAAAACTAAAAATACATCGGCTCACTTAGAGGTGACCCCCGAAGGTGGTGTAATTCATACTTCTTTATATGAAAAAAATACCTTGTGGTAATTCCATTCTACATCCACCTCACACCATTTGCAATTTACCTATTGGAGAGTTCACCGGAGCACATTTTGCTTGCAGTACTGACTACAATGATTTTGGTCATAAATGCTCTAATATTATCAAAAGATTTAAGAAGGTTATAGAAATAGAGCCATACATAGAGCACAAGATGCAGTTGCAAGTAAATCACAGTGCATTTTACTAGATTGTTATACTAAGTCTAAGTCCAAATCAGAGAAATCAACAAGATACTGTATTTTTTCTACTCCTTACAGTATAATATTGTTAACTTGTTACATAAATCAAGATGAAAAATGATCTAAAATATTAATTAAAGGCATCAATTTTTGTAGCCAAGAGAGCAAACACTATTGGTAACCTTCTGTCATCTACTTTATTCAGTAGTAGCAATATTAACAACAATAATTGGCTTGATTTTAAAAGTTCGTACAGATGTGGTGGAAGTAAATGCAATGTAATTTTATGTTTGAAGGGGTGGTCTGAGACTTTTTTCATTTACTATGGGTCTAAAAAACAACAGGTAGGTAGTTACCTATTGTGCTCAAAGCTGGCGCAGAGAGGCCACTCCTGCTGGCAATTCACCTGCTCAACATCAACAGAACAGCTCTTATTCTTCAGGGCTGCTCTGTCAACGAGGTGTGACTGCTTGTGTCATGCTGATTGACAAGCGGCTTCACTCAGTTAGGGTACTGGCTGTCAATCAGCATGATGTTGGCATTGATGTCCTGTCAACAGAGAAGAGAAAGAAAGAAGCTGCCACTCTGTAGTAAAATTCAGGGCTCTGTCACCCCTGCTCTTGTATATCTATTCATTTGTTATGGATTTGTGTGTATATATGTTGAAATGTTACAGATTTATGGGTATATAGTTCTGTGTATGCGGCCACTCTGTGGCCAAGGCAAAGGACTGCTCCCTGGTTCCTCAGGAAAATTAGGGTTAAATTAGCTAGTGAGCTAGCGCACCCCTTAAGGGTGGAGTTCTAAGTTCCCTTTAGAAGCAAACAGGAAAATGTTATTAGGTTAGCTAGTGAGTCCACCCATTTGGGGAGGAATTTAAGTAACAAAACAAGCCTGCATGTGTGTGCTGACAGGAGAAGCCTCAGAGAGAGAAGTGGAACAGTGATTAATTCGTCCGGATCCTTTGGATCACTGTGGGACTTGAGTACAAGAGGTGAGATGTCCCCGGTGTTGGTACTCGACCACTGCTCTGCATTACAGTACCATCGTGGCGGACTTCTACATAGACTTAGGCAAACAGGTCATCAGGGTGCTCGCTTTGCAGGAATTCTATCTAATGTGGTTAAGATTGTTCCTGTAGACCAGGGGTGGATAGCTCCAGGCCTCGAGGGCCACACACAGTCCAGGTATTCTGGATACCCTTAGCATTTGACAGTTGGAATCATCACCTGTGCGGGAGATTGAATTAGCAACTGTCAAATGCTAAAGGATATAGAGAAAACCTGCACAGTATACGGCCCTCGAGGCCTGGAGCTGCCCACCCCTGCTCTAGACGGATCCCTGTGGGAAGGATAGAGCTGGAGCCAAGAGAGATTGTGTGAATTTGGAGTGAAGCATCAATGGTGTTGCATTTATGACAAGATGGTGGTGAGGTACTGGAAGAGCAGGAGCAGTCTGCGCCAAATTCTGTTAAAGTAACTGTCCCAAAAAAAAGTAACGTTTGTTGAGTGCCGTGTTTCACAAGACTGTTTAAGTAAAGAACTGTTGCAAAGCATAATTGCATCTGTTTCTGCTTTGGCCCTCACTGAGGGTAACTCTGAACTGAAGTGTTACACTGGGGCGCCAGCTGGAGTGCACACTGTAAACCGAGGGCTGCTCCACAGCCGAGGATCTTCCTCGCTCACGACTACCGAGCCGTCATGCCCACCCCACAGCAACTCTATTAATATGACCTCATCAGAAGCCTCTGCAAATATTGATCATAATAGTAAACAAGTAGCATATATGGTGACTATCACATGATGTCATAAACATTACATCACTTTGGTTGCACCACTCACTCCCTAAAAAAGAATTTCTGAACATTACTACAGCTTTCTCAGATGATTCTTTACAGATAGTCCATTCATCTTCTGGCTTATCAAAACCTTTTTTGTAAAATTCATCATGGCAACACATCGTCTGGTATTGAACGGGTTAATAAACCTAGGCGTGGCGTGGACTGGGCTAAGACGTTATTAGCACAGTTAACATACTGAATTCTAAACCTTAATGCACAGTTTCCAGCAGGTCTAAATTATTCTAGAGATTTAATGTTTTTTTACAATTAATATAACTTTCTTCTAGGTAATTTTCATCTGTATCTTAAGTGATATTAGATCTATATATTACTTATAAGTGAACAATGCAATCATTTCAATTCACGAATGAATGGATGCAGCTATACACATTTCCATTAGTCTTTTTATAACTATGATGTTTGCACTTCCTTTAATAGTTTTGATTACACAATAAACAAAGTTTTTCGTGCGTGATCTAAATCCGATGAGCTCACCAATCGGGCAGTGTTTGATTGTCTGAAGTCGTTCCCACATATATAACCGTGCTTGCCGCTGGGATATTTCACAAAGCATTTCTATGACAAAGTACTATTAGCAGTCCGAAATGTGTAAGCGTGTCACACATACTTTTGTCTTTGCATGTTTTTATTTCTCTTCATACCATGGTTGTTCAATGAATATTTTGTTTTTTTAAACTTTTTCATTTTCTATGGTGCCGGATCACAACTACATTTTCCTTTGCTCAATGAATCAGGGCCTGAGTCTTTTTGCTGAGTATTTGGCGAAGAAACTGAGCTGAATCTCTCCAAAATCTTCCTTAATTCTCCCAACACCTAAAAAAAATTTGGAGTTTTAACTCAGTTTCCACTCCAAAAACTCAGCAAAAGTGTGACTCCCCCCCTAAACTGCCAGATGAACGACCGTCCAGGCTGTATGATAACCAAATAACCAAACAGTACATGTAAGCAGGGAGTAATCTGAATGAAATAACCCTATTAAACTGGATACAACCAAATAAAACTGTCCAAAAACAATGAAGCGCCAGGTCTTAGCCTAGGATAGGGCAATAACAAGCCAACTTGGGACATAGTTCCCAAGTGTTAGCTTATAGTCAGGCAATAAGAAGCCACCTTGGGGCATGGGTGCCAGGTTATAGACTATAATAGGGCAATAAGAAGCCAACTTTGGGCATTGGTGCCAGATCTTTCCCTATGATAGGGCAATAAGATGACAATGTGTGGTGTGGGTACCAAGTCTGGGCATGGTTGCCTGGTCTTAGCCTATAATAAGGTAATTAGAAGTCAACTTGCGGCATGGGTGCCAAGTCTTAGCCTATAATAGGGCAATAGAAAACAATTTGGGGCATCAGTGCCAGGTCTTAGCTTAAAATAGGGCAATAAGGCTGGGGTCACAGTAGCATTTTTCACATGCGTTTTTGGAGACCTACATTTTCAAAAACGCATGTAAAAAACGCACCCATAGGCCCCCATGTTAAAAAAACGCATGCCCTAATAGCCAAAAAGCATGTGTGACAGTCCCATGCGTTTTTGGTGCTTTTCCAAAAACGCATGCGTTTTTTAATATGGGGCCTTATGGGAAACGCATGCAAAAACGCATGTACAATTAGTGCCATTCAAAAACGCATGCGTTTCCCATAGGAGCCCATGTTAAAAAAAACGCATGCGTTTTAGAAAACGCATGCATTTTTTTAACATGGGCTCCTATGGGAAACGCATGAGTTTTTGAATGGCACTAAAAGGTACTAATTGTACATGCGTTTTTGCATGCATTTTCCATAGGGGCCCATGTTATAAAAACGCATGCGTTTTCTTCAAAAACGCATGCGTTTTTCAAAACACACCAAAAAATAGTACATGCACTATTTTTGGGTGCAGATTCCAAAACGCAGCCAAAAACGCAGGGAGCCATCAGACACCTTAAAAAACTCATGATGACATGAAAAACGCATGTAAAAAAACATGCGTTTTTAAAAGGCACTAAAAAAACGCATGTCAACTGTGACCACAGCCTAAGAAGACAACTTGGGGTATGGGTTTCAGGTCTTAGCATATAATAAGGGAATAAGAAGCCAACTTTGGGACATGGGTGCCAGGTCTTAGCCCATAGCAGGGCAATAAGAAGCCAACTTGGGACATGGGTGCCAGGTCGTAGCCTATAATAGGGTGATAAGAAGTCAACTTTCAGAGTGGGGTAGCAGCCCACACAAGGCTTACTCATGGAGGCTTGAACATGGCCTCATTTTTTCTATCTTCTTTGGATATTTTGCTATAGAACTGCAGTGGTAAAGATTTGATATAAATAGAATAGAATCAAATGGAGTGGTCTTAATTGGTAGGACCACACACCTGACTCCTAATTCAAATTCTGGTTTGCTGATTGAGATGTTTCGAATGCTGCTTCAGGGAGAACTGGCTCTGATCTTCGATCGAGCAAATACAATACAAATCATAGTAGAAACCTATATATAAATCTTCTCAGCTCCTCCTGCCTTATAACATAGGGATGACATCTCAATGTGTTGCGCCCAGGCTTTGGGGTACTCGCGTGTCAGGCGGCAAGGGTTTACGATGTCACGGGGAATGGCGGCTGCACCTGATCCCGTGTCCTGGGCTTATCTTCCAAAAAGGGGGTTATATTTACAGGGGACTATTTACAGTTGTTGTCATGACGCCACCTGTAGTTTCTGGTGATGATTCACGAGCGCTGCCACAGTCTGCCGGAGGTAGATGGTACCGCGGCAAGTTGGTGAAGTCCTCCACAGGTAGGACTGGACCTCCGGGGCAGCGTTCCTGTTTGGGAACAAGTTCATTTAAAAGAAAAGCAAGCTGAGTCCAAAGTCACTGTTCCTCCGGGTACTTTACTGTTATTTGCAATAGTCATATACAAAGTCACAGTTTAGCACTCCTGATGGTATGAGGACAGGTGGCTCAACCGGTGGCTGCAGGCAGATCTTAGGTGGTATGGTGGACCCTTGGTGTGTGCCTTCGTGCTCTAACCCCATCTGTTCCTTTCCTGCTTCCCAGTGGTGGTGTGAAGCCTGATTACTTGTAGCCAACCTGACCTCCTTTCTGTCTCTCACCCTAGCTGCCTTTGGATAACCTCTGCTGGCTGACTGCTTGCTCCTTCAGCGGGGCCTGGTACCCTCTTTCGGTTGCTCGGGTGCCCAGGAGAAGTGTAGACTCCACGGGTCTCCGGATTTTCTGTGTTCCTGAAGTATCCCATAGGTGCGGGCTCTGGTGCCCGGTTAGCCGTCTGGGATAAACCTTCTCAAGTTCCCCTCTCCCTTTCAGCTGTCTACACCTGGGAAGGCTTTCTGGCTTTAAGCCCTCTCCTCTTCCTCCATCTCTCCCTCCTGGTCCCTCAGCCGAGAGACCTAGCAGCAAAGACCTAACAGGCCCAACACTTAGAGGCAAAGACTTAAGACTCTCCTTGTTCCCCCTAGAGGTGGTTTTATTCCCTCCCGGGTAACCTCCCACCGTGTAATCTAGTGTGGGAGTGCTGGTGAATGGGTTCCACACACCATCCCATGATCCACCTGCAGCTGGAGTATCTGCACCTCTTTTACGGGTGCAGTACCCCTTTGTGACGCCTGCTTGGCGGGGCGCCACAATTGCATGTAAAAAGTGACAGGTTCTCCTTATAGCTTGCCTGAGCAAATATGTTAGTCAAAAGTTAGGGCATTTCATATAGCATAACTTTATTATTTATTAATGTACATTAATGGTTGGACATGATTTTTGATACTGTTTGGAGGAAACAATTACAACTTCTTTGTAAGTGTCAGATATTTATATTCATCATTACATATTAAAAAAGAATCAGCAAAACATACTTCCTTGAACCAAATTATATTTTAATAAGAGGGGCCCCACTATTATTAGAATGATTTGCTGTGAAGTTAGGAGGAAGAAGGGCTGATGACCCCCATTTTAGGTAGAGGTGGGGTTTCATTGACTAGATATTTATCACCTATTCATGTAGTTAATTGATGGATGTCAATTATGGGAAAAACCTTTTGAACCGAAAGAAAATGACCAGGGTTTCTCCCATCTCGTACGATTGTGGCATATCCACAGAATATTCTATAAATGGCCAAAAGATGTAGGTCTCACAGCATCTCCATGAAGAATGGGGACCGGAAGTGTGCTGCTGTCAGTGGATAAAGAATATTTATGGATATGCCATAAATGTATGGAAATACCTCTTTAATGAGCATTTTTGATGTTAAAACAACACATTCTGCACAATTAACACTTTGCTAAATTGCAAAAGGTGTTAATTTAGGACCTTTATATAAATCATGAAATGAACATTAGAGGGTGGCACATTTAAATGTTGTGCAAATACATGAACTCTAATTGCATCCATCTATTTTAGTTAGAAAGTTACTGTACCTTGTAGTGTATCCTGAATAGCAGAGGTGGTACCTTCCCCTGTTAATGAATAATGCACTGTTGAAACCCTGACAAACAAGGCTGTGCATGTGTAATAGCCAACCATAGTGTCCAGGGCAGGTATTCGCTTTTCCCTCTAATTGAATTGTTTGTATGTTTTCTCAGTAAACCTCTAAGAAAGCATATTTATTCTGCTGGTAAACTAGCAGTCCAATGAAAATAACCAAATCCAGATGGGAAAACAACACCGATGTCACAAACTACTGCAGAGTGTGGTCAATGTGTCCCGAAAGCTAAACAAATGGCGTCAATCACTGTGAAGGAAAATGTAAATGAGCTTCAAGGCAGAATAGCCTGATGGTTTATTATTCAATGGGTCCATTGACAAGAGACTGTAAACCTGGACCTGCAATGCTTTTCTTTAGTGTCATTCAGTAACTTAGTAAAAAGTCTACTTACAGTATATACATACAGTGTGTAATGTACTGTGTATAAAGGACACACCTAGTTCACTAGTTTGGATGTAGATTTAAGTACTAGTTGTGATCACATCAATAAGACAGAAGGCCTTTTTAGGTTTCCTTAGGTGTCACGATTTGACTGTGACCACAACCTTTGCAGCCCCTATATATGCACCTGAGGTTACTTATTAATGTGTCCCTACCATATGAAGAGGATAGAAAATTTACACGATGGTTCACAAAAAGTTATGTTTTCTTCAGATTGTAAGATATCCCTTTTCTATTGGCTGTCCCTGCAATTATACTCTCAGGATCAGTCAGTTATCCCTATCTAATGATGGTGAATAACTGCTTGATTGCTAGAGATTTTATTGCTGAGGCATCCAACGATCAGAATGATCAGAATGAGGCTCTGAGGAGCACCGCTGAAATGGAGAGAAGGTCAAGCAAACGAGCCTACTCTTTTCCCAAGTGAATGTTTGAGATACCCAAATATAGCTGTAAACAATGAATGAAGTAAAGCTCTGCCCACTAAACCTTTTCTCGCAAGAGAAAAGAGAGAGAAAGGGGCGCAATAGTGCGGTTACCAGGGGGGCTTTATTAAGCATGGCGTACTAATAGGTGGCCACTCACCTTATCGGGTTGTGCTGTCCCAGCACAACCCGATAATACACTTGATAAGGCGCCCTTCACAGGCTCTAGCTCATCCGCACACCACGTGCTCCGGGGGCTCCGAGCATCTGGTCACGTCAACGCAGGTCCTTAAGTTAAAGCTCCTGTTGCCAGGCGACGCCAGGTCCTCACGTTAAGCTGCACTCTGCACCTAGCTGCTCCCCGCCGCTTTACCCTTTAAACCTTTTCTTGACATTTTCAAGATCACAAGATGTCCAACCGTTGGGACCACTAAGTTATCCCTTGTTCTTTGAATACAGGATATCTTGCAATCTTGGGAAAAGCACTCTACTTATCACCAATCTGCACATTTTTGTTCAGCTTCTACTTATGTAAACATTTTGCAACTTATTTAGGGATATTTCTTTTTTTAAACCAATCATTTTTATTAAGATTAAGTCAAGATAAGAAATCATTACAACCAAATCTTTTAACATTTAGGACAACAACACAAAGGGGAATAAGGGGGAGGGAAAAGAAGGGGATGCCGCCTCTGAGTGCAGATATACAGAGAAAATAGCTGGTGTCTTTTGAGTTATTCAGGTTAATGCGATTAGTGCGGTACATGATAAACAGATGAGACCCAAGGATCCCACCAAGCAGAAACTTTGTTCTTTCTGGCGAGATCATGGGCAAGAATTCTTTCATAGTTGTAGTGCATGTCTAGTTGGGTTACCAGTTCTGGTGTGGAGGGTATCGTGGGAAGTTTCCAATGCCTGGTGATGCATTGTCTGCTAGCTATTAAGACATTAGTGACTATGGGTTGGTACAACTTTGGAATTTCCGCAACACCCAACCCCAGCAATGCCATTTCACCGTTTAAGGTAATTGGGAGGCCCGTCACCTTTGTTATGACATCTTGCACAGCTGACCAGAATCTCTGCAGCTTCGGACATTCCCACCATACGTGTGTTAGGGAGCCTATCTGACCACATCCCTTCCAGCACAACCTAGAAGGGGATTTACCAAATTTAGCGAGTTTGGCCGGGTAGATGTGCCAGCCCAATTGTATTTTTTTTGCTTGTTCAAGGTGGTTGACACAGGCGGTGAATTTGGAAGCGTGGTTTGTGGCTAGTTGCCAAGTATCAGCTGAGGCTGTGAATGAGAGGCCCAGTTCCCATTTGTGCATGTAAGGAAGTTTAACAAAGTCCTCTGGGCTGCGGAGCAATTTGTAAAGTATCGAAATGCCATGCGGCAAGGGGCCTATTGTTTTGTAAAGGCGCTGCAGAGGGCTGGTGAGTCTTGAGACACCCAGGGAGAGGGAGCCAGAGGCAGCCAATAGGTGGCGGACTTGCAGGTATTGATAAAACATTGTATTAGGCAAGCCAAATTTGCGATGCAGGGACTCGAAAGGGACCATTCTCGAACCTTCGAGTATGTCATGTAGAGTGGTAATGCCTCTTAGTGTCCATCCCGAGAGTGACAAGTCCCCAACCAGCAGCTCCAGGGCCCGTAGAGAAACATCCCTCAAAAGGAAGGAGTGGTGCGATTTGCCTAACAATGACCATATCTTGAGTAGCGAGATCATGGTGCGCAGAGGGGGGCGGGATTTACAGCTTGGAGCAGCGATGCCTCCAGGAGAGTCCGTAGGGAACCCCCGGGTGAAAACTGAGTTTCAATACTGAGCCAAGTGTGTTGAGAACTGCCGTCCCACCAGAGTTTTGCTGGCTCGAGTAAGGCTGCTAAGTGATAAGTCTTCAAATCAGGGACTCCCAACCCTCCCTCCTTCAGTGGTAATGACATCGTGCTATGAGACACCCTAGGGGGTTTGTTGTTCCATATGAACCCATTCAGTGCTCTTTGTAAGGATGAGAGATATCTGCTTGGAAAGCACAGAGGAAGATTTCTAAACACATAGAGAATTTTTGGCAAGATAAGCATTTTCACCACGTGGATTCTAGCAATCCAGGATAGAATTGTTGCGGGGATGTTGGCTATGGTGGATTTAACCTCAGAGAGTAGGAGATCGTTGTTGAGTTGTACTATTTTATGCATGTGGGTTATCTGTATTCCTAGGTATGTAAAGCCTGAAGGGGCCCATTTAAATGGGTAGGAGGCTTGAAGACGGGCCGAAATCTCAGGGGACAAGTTCAGAGGGAATATAGAAGATTTAGACAGGTTAAGGCGATAGAGTGAGGCGTTGGAGAAGTCAGTCAAAGTGGATAGAAGTTCAGGTAGAGAGCGTTCGACAGACGTACAGGTTACAATCACGTCATCCGCGTAAAGGCCTATTTTATAGGACCTGTCCCCTACCCGCACCCCAGAGATGTTGCCATTAAGTCTAACTATTGAGGCCAGTGGCTCCATCACCAAGGCAAAAATCACCGGAGAGAGCGGACAACCCTGGCGGGTACCATTTGTTATGTTGAAAGAGGGCGACAAAAAGCCTGAGGCGAGGACCGAGGCAGAGGGAGATGAGTATAGGGCCGCAATAGCCCCTTCCACAGGTCCCTTCAGGCCGAATCTTCGGAGAACCTCCGTCACATATCCCCAATGCACTCTGTCAAAGGCCTTTTCCGCATCTAGTGACAGGAATGCACTGGGGATGCCTCCCCTCTCTACCACGTCCAGGAGGTCCACAACCCTCCGGGTTCCATCTCTGGTCTGACGGCCCGGGACAAATCCCACCTGATCCGGTTCCACCAGTGACGGGAGAACCTCCTGTAGTCTGGTTGCCCAGATTCTCGCGTAAAGTTTGACGTCACAATTCAGGAGGGCTATTGGCCTATAGTCACCCGGGGAAGTCAATGGTTTCCCCGGTTTTGGAAGAGTAACAATTGTGGCCTCCAACCCCTCCTTTTTGATTGAACCTGCAGTCTGCCAGTGAGAAAAAAGCCGGAGGAGGTAGGGAGTTAAGGTGGAAGAGAATTGCGCATAGTAAGGATACGTAAACCCATCCGGACCCGGGGCAGATCGTTTAGAAGCTTGTGCAATAGCCGATTGTACTTCTGCTAAGGAAAGGGGGGCATTTAAAGTTTTCAACTGTTCAGGCGTCACTTTAGGTAGAGCGGCCCTATCCAGGAACTGGTTTATAGTGGCTGTGGAGGGTTGAGGAGAGTGGGGGTCAGAGTTCAAGTTGTATAATGAGGAATAAAAATTACCAAATTCAGATGCAATGTCAATAGGGTTGGTCACCCTAGAGCCATTTTTTTTAAGCAAAAAGGGGATCTTGGAGTGGATTTCAGTGCGTCTGACTCTTTTAGCCAGAAGCGCTCCCGCTCTGTCTCCCATGGCATAGTATTTAGCCTTAGACTTTTTTAGGTTTTTTTCCACTCTAACCAACATCAACGACCTTAGATTGTGCCTGGCTTTGGTTAGGTCTGCCAGACCTTTGGGCGTGGGGGTTAACTTATTTTGTTTTTCCAATGATCGGAGTCGTTCCGTTGCCTCCAGCATCTCTGCCTGGAATTTCTTTCTGACCATAGCTGAGATTTTAATAAGGAAACCGCGAGTTACCGCCTTGTGGGCAAACCACAGTACATCGTCCGCCACTTCATTTGTGTCGTTGTGGGTAAAGTATTCCACTAAGTGGTTTGAAAGCTTTTCAGAAGTGGTGGAGTCTGCGAGGAGGTACTCATTTAGTCTCCATCTGCCAGGTGGACGAATGGCCTGTGTATCTGCTATGCGGATAGAGACAGGAGCATGGTCCGTCCAGGTTATGCTTCCAATGTCAGCTGCTAAGCAATGTGGGAGTAAAGAGTCATCGATTAATATATAATCAATTCTGCTAAAGGAACGAAACCTGGGAGACAGATAAGTGTAGTCTTTTTCTGTACCATGTAAATATCTCCAGACATCGTGTAGTCGCTGGGATTCTATCAGAGAGCCCATTTCTGATCTGGATAATGCTGGACCTGTACAATCCAGTGTCTTGGACATTGGGATGTTAAAATCTCCAGCTATCACCCTGTTTCGTCCTCCAGCAGAATCGAGAACTTCGAAAAATCTCCTCAAGAATTTAAGTTGTCCCACATTCGGCCCATAAAGGGAAACAATGGTGAAAGGAACCTGATTGATAGTGCATAGTACTATGATATACCGGCCCTTAGGGTCCCTGATCACCCTGTCCAAAGTGAAGGATACTGATCTAGAAATTAAAACCCCCACTCCTGCCTTTTTTACCTCCCCGCTGGCGTAAAATTGGTAAGGGTAACGGGTCGAGCCCATTCTATGTTCATCCTGCGGGAGAAGGTGAGTTTCTTGCAAACATATTACCTCACTATTTGTCTTTAGGAGTTGGCGCCATGTCAATGATCTCTTGACCGGTGAATTCAGGCCGTTTACGTTGACGGATACCACTGAGACACTCATGCCAAACGTGTTCAATCACCTATATTGTGAATATACAATAATCAATGTAATAGCGCAGAGGGGCAAATGCAAGGAGAGATGGGGGAAGGAAAGGAGGGGAAGACAATACACAAATCACCACCAATAAACAGAAAAACAAGAAAAAATTAAAAGAGTCAAACAGTTGTAGAATCTCGTCTGGAGAGTCTACCAACAGTAGAAGGGTGTACAAAAAACACCCTGAGGGCTGAACCTAGGTTCCATGCGGAACAGAATAGGTTTTTGAAAAATAGAGAAGGGATCTGTTCCGGTCAACCCATTTGATAGCAATTCCACACTCCTTCAAGTTGCATCTTCTGCAGGGTTAGGGGTAGAGCCAGGGGCGCCTTGTCCGCGATCAGACTTGGGAGATGGAAGACCGGAGGTAGATGCCAAGTTCCAGGATCTCAGCGCTTTACGCAGTAATGATGGGTAGGCGAAAGAGTGCTTGGTGCCTTTGTATCTAAAGTTCAGGGAGACAGGAGATCCCCAGGAGTACGCAATGTTCTTGTCCCGGAGTATCTGGCAACACGGACCGAATTCTCTGCGGCGTGAGAGGGTCCCTGGAGAGAGGTCAGGAAACACCAGAAGACCCTCAAATGGATTTGGCAGTTGTGAGGTCCTCCTCATGGCTTGTAGTAGAGTGTCCCTGATGCCGGGGCGGATCAGGAGTACCAATACGTCTCTCGGTATGTCTTTCGGGAGACGATTAGGCTTGGGGATCCTATATGCTTTTTCAATTGCTAGGTTTTCGCTAGGTTCGCCAGGTAAAATGGTGGGTAGGAAGTCAGTGACTGTGGCAATGAGATCCGAGTCTTCCACTGATTCTGATAGGCCCCTTAATTTGAAGTTATTTCGACGTAGCTTATCCTCAAGATGACAAATTGTCGTGTTGACTGACCCCATTTCCCGGTCCAAGGCAGTGTAACTGTCTGCAAGCTCGTTGTGGGCTGAGGAGTATTCCGCCATTTTGGACTCCAGATGTGAGGTTCGATCCGCCACCGCCACCAGATCATCTCGTAATTCACGCACCAGACCCTTCATATCTTCAAACCAGGTTTGTTGCATAGAACCCAGTAGGGACTTAAGATAGGTCTTTGTCACCGGAGAATCGTCCTGCTCTCCTTTGGGTGCTTTGTCGGGTCCCCAGGGGATCGAGGGTTAGAACGAGGAGATCTTTGGGAGGCCTGGGCCATTTTAGAGGCTTGTGTGTGTTGGCTCTCCGCCACAAAGAAATCAGTGACTTTGGGGCCTTTGGTGCGTCTGCGGGAGGAGGATCTGGACATTGCCAGATTTGATTGAAGGTTATGTACTGGAGAGATTATAGATCTGTAGCAGATAATTTATCACAAAGTCTCTATGAGGGTTTGTTTTAATCTGTAGAGTGCGTTGATTACAAAGGAGCACTGGAGACCTGAACTTAGGATTTCGTATATCTTAGTTAGTGGAGTGGAGTGCACCGCTCTTTGCATATGAATATAGTCCAGGAGTATACACCCTCTACGCTCAGGACCAGGGGTTTAGTAGTTACGCAGATCCACCCACAGATATAGAGGTAGTGATGACAGAGTAGTATAGTCCTGTGGGGATCATCGGCCAGGGGGTCTGGGATCAGTGTTGATGTTGATAGCACCGGGGCTGAGTTCTGCTGTAGTTGGATTCAGTCCGTTTTCCCACCAGGCTGGTACTTTGGAGGATGGGACGGGACAGGTTTTTCCTGATGATCAGGGTCGAGGGCATAAGGGGTTAATCCTCTACTCTTCCCGCCGGGCCCCTGTTGATCCCCCAGCAGTACCACTCAGGTTGATTACAGCTAACCGAGATCTGGATTAACACAAAGGGGCATAACAGCTTTCCCTCAGCGTTTGTGGGTCCTCCAGCGGTATAGGTGGCGGGTATTCGCCAGTGATCTGCCGGTGGCGGGCTTCGGTGCACAGCACCTGTATCAGCAGGGCTTTTCCTTAGTGCGGCGGCCCCTCTCCGACTCTCCCGACCCCCAGTCCCGCCGCTCGCTACCTCACTCACCCGGCCTCGGCGATCTCCGCTGATAGTGGCACCGGCAGTCGGAGAAGAGATGGTAGAGGATCTCAGCGACGCGAGAGGAGGAGGCGGCGCTCAATCAGGGAATGGCGTCAGCCACGGGCACCCGGATGGTGCGGGGGTAGAGACGGAGGATGTTCGCAGCACAGCAGGAGCAGGATGGAGGAAGTCCGGGTGCGCCCCGAGGGGCCGCGGCGTCTGTGGATGCTGTGAGCCCGATGATGCAGAAAGGGATCCGGCTTCTTGCAGGTGTTAGGCCTACCAGGGGCTTCCGCCGCAGTCCAGCCTCGTGGTGTGGGGGAGGGAGGAATCCCAAGTAGCTCCCTGTGGGGCCCGAAATCTCGGTCTGGAGCCAACAGCACGGTCCTCACTTCGCCGGTAAGCTCTGGAGTACAGTCCCTGACTCTGGACAGGTTTGAAGAGGTATAGATGCCGCTCAGATGCCGCTGATGAGGGAAGACCGGGAGAGCTCCTCTAATATGCGTCCGGCGCCATAGGCTGCAGGACACGCCCCTATTTAGGGATATTTCTGATGTGACAGTTTAAAATGTCACACTTCAATAATGTCATATCTGGCCAAGGTCATGTCTGACCTGCTCCATTCAACTTATACCAGTCTCGACTGTCTTTGCAAGTTTTTGCAAAGTTGGCGAAGATTAGGCATTAGGGGGCAAATTTGAGCATGGGCAACAAATTCATCAACAATTACACCACAACAGTGGTATAAATTATGACAGACAGGTATTCCAGCCCCGGGAGGTAAGCAGAGTACATGTAGTACTGGAGTACAGTTGGAGTACAGTTGCCTTGCCATTACAAAGCTTCTACGTAAGAATCATCTGTAGAGGAAAATGAATTCAAGTAAAAAAGCATGAACATGACACCCATCAAAGAGACAAAGAGACATTCTTTCAGAATCATTCTTCACAGCCAATCTTTACACCAATTCTTCAATGTAACTATATTAGATTGGGTACTCTATTACCTTGTCCAAATACAGTTATGGATGTATGTATGCTCAACCATGTGCTTTTACCCATCCAGAAATCTGCAGAGGGACAGCCAGGGAAATGTTAAGAATTCTGTGAAAATGTCAAGCAGCTATAGTAGGACGACGGAGCTGGATACATTAAGTTTAATGACAGCAGCTCCTTCCTCAGCGATCACAGCTGTGATGACAGAGCAATTTATTTTACAGTCATTAAAGCAAGCACCACACATTAAAGAAAATTGAGAAGACCCCAGAACAAAACAACTTCCAAATTAACCAAAAGACAAAGACAACCTATTAAAGCTTGTTCTCATAGAAGTTGGAAGCAATCACCTGTTCTACTGCAGAGAGAATCTTGCAATGCAAGGTTTGTGTATTCTAGTAAATACAGAGGTAAGCATACTTTGGATTTGGACTTCGCATATCAGCTGTGTCCAGAGAGTAATTTTATAGAGGCAGGAATTGCAAAACAATCCGTTAAAGCGACATAATATCTTTAATCTTTAAAACATATTTGAAAAGACATATCTTCAGAACAAAATATGCTGAAAATTGAAGAAAAATGTTAATCCTTTCAAGGTTTTTCCATACCATATACAAAGTATTTCCAATTACAAATGTAAGCGATTTAATGATAGAATGAGGACATATGTGAATTATACGATAAACACTGCTTCCATTCACAATATTAATATGCTCTTTGATGACCATTGTAGATTGAAAATATTGTAACTTGAAACCAGCAGCACAGTACATGAAGCGGCAAACATGTAGTCAGAAGTTAGCAGGTAGGCTGGTAGGAGTGGTTTGGCATTGGTGGATGTGGCTCGGCACTTCCTTCTGCAAAAGGAATTATGATTAAGTCTGCTTGGTCATGGAATTGATTATAATAGAAGAAGGGGTCTGGGGGTAAGACCCCCAGGTGGGGGGGTGCATGGGGCGACACGCCCCTTGAAATTTTAAAGTGAACCAGTGGGCGTGACTAGTTTAGTTGCTTGGTGTGGCGGCGCAGAGTGTAATAGTTGATCATGCAAGGGGGCTACGCCTCCCTGCACACCTCCTGCCTGGGGGTCTTCACGGGTGCAGGTACAAAACATTAGGCACAGGTTATCAGGGCAAGGAAGTCATCAGGCATAGACCACTGGCAGACATCATCTGCATTGACGAAAGGTGATGTCATGCATTGCCATGGACAGCAGACATCAGGTACAGACCAAATGAAGATGACATCGGCAACAAACCACAGGCTGAAGTCATCTGGCACTGGCATGGTCAGCAGATGTCAGGTATAGAGCCCAGGCAGACATCATCAGGCACAGATCACAAGCTGAAGTCATCTGGCACTGGAATGGACAGAAGACATCAGGTACAGACTAAAGACTGATGTCATCGGGCACAGACCACCAGCTGAAGTCATCTGGCGCTGGCATGGATGAAAGTCATCAGGCACAGACCACAGGCAGACCTTGTCGGGTACAGACCTCAGTCAGATATATCTGGCACAGGCATGGCACTGGCAAGTGCGGCAATCTAGGACCACCGGCGAAGACTACAGACAGACAGGTGCAAGACCACAAGCAAACAGGGTTTCAGTAACACATAGGAACAGGTGCAAAATTCATGCTGGTACCAGGACACAGGAATGGACTACAAACATAGGCAGGATGGGTCCAGAAACAAAGACAGACACAAAGACATCAGCAGTCAAAAAAATAGATGCATGCAGAACTCGAGCTAGACACAGGCAAACTCAGAGCAACTGGCTTTGCCTCCACTCATGGCTAGATTAGGAAACCTAATTAGGATGCTCTGAACACTCCCAACAGGGAAGAAGAATTTTATATACTTAGTGCCTCCCAGTAATAGGCTGAGGACACCAATTTAACGTGCGTACACCACCCCTTTAAGAGTGGGAAAGGTGATCACACATGAACCCCAGTCATTAACCAGGAACCCGGCAGGAGAAGGTCAGGGCTTGGGGCCGAAGCACATGGAGATGGCCATTTGATATGACACAGCAGTGGACCAAGCTACATGTGGGTGTAAACACAGCAGAGTCAAGGAACTGTGCAAGCAACAAGGTAGGAAATGGCCATGGAATCCCAGCATAGCAGAGAACCAACAAGCAACCAAGAAGGAAATGGCACTGGTATACCAGCTGGATAGGAGGGAGGTAAGTGCAGGGAAATCAGCTCCAGAAATGCACCGAGAAGCTGGGAATGTGTGGAGACTAGAACATCAGAGTTACACAGTCATTGCCTACAAAAGATTTCCTAGAAAATATTAAAAATGAACATTTTATTTATGGTAAATTAAATTTGTCCAATTACTTTTGAGCCCTTGAAATATTGAGGCTTCATAGTAAAATGGATGCAATTCCTAAACGTTTCACAGAATATTTTTGTTCAACTCTTTTAATTAAACTGAAAGTCAACATTTTAATTACCGTATATACTCGTGTATAAGCCGACCCGTGTATAAGCCGACCCCCCTACTTTTGCCCCAAAAATCTGGAAAAACCTATTGACTCGTGTATAAGCCGAGGGTGGACCCCAGCACAGGTATACAGCCCCCAGCAGTGTGGTATACAGGCCCCCCCCCAGTGGTATACAGGCCTCCCCAGTGGTAGTATACAGCAGCCCCAGTGGTAGTATATAGCATCCCCAGCAGCCCCAGTGGTACTATATAGCATCCCCAGTGGTAGTATATAGCATCCCCAGCAGCCCCAGTGGTAGTATATAGCATCCCCAGCAGCCCCAGTGGTAGTATATAGCATCCCCAGCATCCCCAGTGGTAGTATATAGCATCCCCAGCAGCCCCAGTGGTAGTATATAGCATCCCCAGCAGCCCCAGTGGTAGTATATAGCATCCCCAGCAGCCCCAGTGGTACTATATAGCATTCCCAGTGGTAGTATATAGCATCCCCAGCAGCCCCAGTGGTAGTATATAGCATCCCCAGCAGCCCCAGTGGTAGTATATAGCAGCCCCAGTGGTAGTATACAGCAGCCCCAGTGGTAGTATACAGCAGCCCCAGTGGTAGTATATAGCATCCCCAGCAGCCCCAGTGGTACTATATAGCATCCCCAGTGGTAGTATATAGCATCCCCAGCAGCCCCAGTGGTAGTATATAGCATCCCCAGCAGCCCCAGTGGTAGTATATAGCATCCCCAGCAGCCCCAGTGGTAGTATATAGCATCCCCAGCAGCCCCAGTGGTAGTATATAGCATCCCCAGCAGCCCCAGTGGTAGTATATAGCAGCCCCAGCAGCCCCAGTGGTAGTATACAGCAGCCCCAGTGGTAGTATACAGCAGCCCCAGTGGTAGTATATAGCATCCCCAGCAGCCCCAGTGGTAGTATATAGGAGCCCCAGCAGCCCCAGTGGTAGTATACAGGAGCCCTAGTGGTAGTATACAGGAGCCCAAGCAGCCCCAGTGGTAGTATACATCAGCCCCAGATGTATATACAGCCCCAGAGGTAGTATACAGCCCCAGTGGTAGTATACATCAGCCCCAGAGGTATATGCAGCCCCAGTGGTAGTATACAGGAGCCCAAGCAGCCCCAGTGGTAGTATACATCAGCCCCAGATGTATATACAGCCCCAGTGGTAGTATACAGCCCCAGTGGTAGTATACATCAGCCCCAGTGGTAGTATACAGGAGCCCAAGCAGCCCCAGTGGTAGTATACATCAGCCCCAGATGTATATACAGCCCCAGTGGTAGTATACAGCCCCAGTGGTAGTATACATCAGCCCCAGAGGTATATGCAGCCCCAGTGGTAGTATACAGCCCCAGTGGTACTATCCAGCAGCCCCAGAGGTATATACAGCCCCAGTATTAATAAACAGCCCCCCCTCCTTATCATGGCCCCCCAGGCTGCGGCAGCTGTCAAAATAACAAACAGTTTATACATCACCTTCCGACGCAGCTTCTCCGCTCCTCCGGTCCTCCGCTCGCCGGCTTCTTCTTTCTTGTTGTGCCGACTTCTGTGACCGCGCGCAGGAAATGACGTCATCTCCTGCGCCCGGTCACATGACACCGGCACAAGAAGAAAGAAGAAGCCGGCGAGCGGAGGACCGGAGGAGCGGAGAAGCTGCGTCGGAAGGTGATGTATAAACTGTTTGTTATTTTGACAGCTGCCGCAGCCTGGGGGCCCTTGATAAGGAGGGGGGGGGGCTGTTTATTAATACTGGGGGACCCATATTAAGGAGGGGGGCTGTGTATTGCAATATGCACGGCATCCCCCCGCCGTTGATGGACGGGGGGATGCCGTGCATATTCATTGCACTAATGAGGCGGCCCCACGTGACCGCCTGCGGTCACCGCGGCCCCCTCCTGCCTCCTCCAGCTCCCGGTCACAGCCCCCCCCCACAGCATTACCGTATAGACCCGTGTATAAGCCGAGGGGGGACTTTTCAGCCCAATTTGTGGGCTGAAAAACTCGGCTTATACACGAGTATATACGGTACATCTCAGTTGTTTCATTTTAAATATAAAATAATCCTAGTCCTGTGTTGAGACACCTAAACGAGGCTCCACAGACTCTATTTGCATATTCTAAATATAAAATAATGGCATACAGAGCCCAAATCACAAAGATTAAGTCTCTGTCCAAATATTTCTGGACCTCACTGTAATACTGTGTGTGGTACAGTTGGAGTGCAAAACAGAACATTTAGTATAGGAAGGAGTAAGGCACACGTAGTGCAGGTAGAGAGAAGTGGAGAACAAGAACTATAGGTGAGGAGCAATATAGTACACTGCACAGGTAAGAAGCAATGGAGCCCATGTAGCATGCATAGAGAGCAGTATGTTAGTGTCCTGCTCCCTAAGAGAATAATTCCCTGGAACTTCTATAATTAGTATTCAATATATATATCTTTAAGGGGTGTCCACTACTTGGGCAACCCTTTCTCATTCCCTATGTATGCCCCCATAAAAATGAAAAAGCCTATACTCATCTCCGGTTTCGGCACTGATCCATCGATGTCAGAACTCACATTCCCAAGGTCCACGTAACATTGTTCTCACACCCATGCCCTGTGAACAATAAGAACAGGCTTTCTTCTCCCCACCGACAGTTGCCGCTTCCTTCCTGTTAATTGCTCCTATGTCCAAATGCGGTGCACGATAAAGCCGATGCTAATTGGTGGCAGGGCTCACACATCAGATCAATATCATATGGGCCTCTTTCATAGCTGGAACTGCGCCGGCACCGGAAGTGAGTATAGACTTTTTCTTTTTTATGGGAGCGTACATGGAGAATAAGAAGGGGTTGTTCAAGTAGTGGACAATCCCTTCAAGGACATATCTGTGGGAGACCATGTAAACCCAAGTTCTGATGGTAAGATGAAATAATTAGACATGATGTGAATGTGTATTTCCAGGTTTCTAAGGCTCTAAGAAAACATTTTTTCCATTATAACCTATTCCATCTTGGAAAGTAATGTGTGTTATGATATCCATGGTAAACATAAATACTATCTACAAAGAAGCACAGTCAGAGAAGTGTGTTGACTATTGCAATTGTAGAGACCTGGGAGATTGTAGAGGTTATTTATGAAAGAAGATTTGTGTTAGTACTAAAACCTACAGGAAAAATATCTAATTTATGATTTATTGAAGTTAGAGGAAAATCTATTTCAGGAATTTGTTATTAGGGAAGATGTTGGGTTTTCGACAACTTGTTGAACAGCAAATATACATTTAAAATAATAAATACTAACTCGTATCCACAAAGGATGGAGTTTAATTTCAAGAATTCAAAATGTTTTCTTTCCTAAATACCTCTATTTTATTTTCTAGATGTTATATACCGGAATAAGATTTTGTTCCTGACATTGGACGAACCCACATTGAACATAACATTTTGGCTGTTGCTCAAGGTCTTTTTGCTTTGTATTAGTGAAAAAATTGACATTCTGGGTATCCGTACTATTGTCTATTAAATAGATCTGTAAGGTGCTTTAAACCCACTTAACAGAATTTCTGGAAGGAATATTCAAATGTCTTGCTATGGAATTTTAAATAAACAGAATAGGTTTCTACACTGGAGGAATCCTTAAGAACCTTTCTAGTTGATAAAGATGATCAAAGCAAAAGTCAATCAGATCAATGAACTCTGCATTGTTTTCTCATCACAAGAAGTGGAAGCACTGAAATACTGAAATATGCCAACACATTCAGTGGGTCCTGGCCCCCATGATCCTGAGACTGAGTGGTCTGCAGTGAAAGGGAAGTGCTGCATCTTCACAGGCCTTCTTGATGTATTGGAGTTAGGTTGACAAGCTTTCAACCTCTATGGGTGTATGCACATGATCAGGGTTTGCAGCGTTATAGATGCAGCATATTTGCGTTGCATCCATAACGCTGCATTGTGCAGTCCAAGCCAGTGGATGAGATTTGTAGAAATTCCAGGTGCACTGTGCTTCTCCCCACTGCAGTCGATTTTCACCTGCGGTGCAGGTTGCCACACTTCCGTTTCTGGTCTGGAGGCACTGTGTCCAGGACATAGTACTACCGGATCATCTGCACATACCCTTAGTTATCTTCTGACATGTGGACCATAATCTAAGGCCTTAATTTTTCAGACACGTTAAGACAGCCTCTTAAGGTTTCTAAATACACTGCTGTTCATCCACATACCTTTATTATATTACAAGTGGTAAGCATCGAATTCTGTAAGTATTACTCTATTAGTCACTTCTGTCACCTCCACAGGACTAGGAACAATCTCAAGAATAGTGTCATAGAGAATAAACAGAGCAGGGAGCGCTCATAGAGTTATACCTGGTGGTCTAGTAGGGTTTTTATTAGAGGGGGGATCTACTGATCTATCCGGGGTGTGCACCCTTGCACAACCTTGGGAGAAGCCTGTGGTTAGTGAGGACCCGGCCGTCGGTGTGTGATGTGTGGGTTCCAAGCTGTCATATGACTGGAAACACATCACCAAAGGTCCTGCAGGTTTCCTAGTATTGATGCCTGTGCTGCTCCAACCACAGCCCCCAGCATACAGGTGATGAAGGCGGTATTCAGCTGCCAAAACGCATTGTGTGTGTAGTTTTCAAAATAAAGGTCTGTATATTACATTCATCTTTTGCCCTCTATGCCCAGCGCTTCGCCTAACTGGTTTTCTCTCTTCAATTAAAAACAGGGTCATGGGTATGGCTGAGCATGGAAAACTTTCTCTTCACATCTATGGGAGTTCAGAAAGCCATGTTTCTGGAAGTCCATTGAAGTCTGTAGGTTGGCCCTAAGGCATGCACCAAACTCATAGAGCTACTCTTTAGTGCTATGCAGGTCAGGTACAGTAACTTAGTACGAATGTAGATTACAGTCAATGGCATTGTGAACTCAGAATTGACCAAAGATTCATGATTCTGGGTAATCACACAATGAGACCCTGATTTATCAAGACCAGCATTGCTCACGTTGGTCTTGATAAGAGGGTGTGTTTGAATCAGAGACGTAAGAGTAAGATTTCTGGCATGAGGTCAACCATAGCTCATCATAAATTAATGTTCCATCCTCATCCCGCAAAAAATTTTTATCAGCAAAGGTTATCAAACTGTTGTATGCTGGATTTCTGACAAAAATCCTTTGATAAATCAAGACCGGAGTTGTTTGGAAAACAGAGCAGTTTCGAGATGTTTTTGATGCTGGGTAATGTTTAAGCAAAGTTGGAAGTGTATTCAGAAGGAAAAGGACTTCTCATTCATTCCGTCTTTGGCTTAAATCAACTGAAAAAACTGCAACCACAATGATCTGTTTTTCTTTACTTTTTAATTTAATAAAAAAATGGATGTTAAACCACATTTGAGATAAGAGTGGGAATCTATGATTCAGTAGACTTGTGAGATAAATAATGGAGGAAGACAATTATAATAGGAATAAAAGCACGTATGTAACCAGATGCCACAGAGAAACTCAATTACCTCCAGATGTGCCACCTGCCATTACCTACAAAAAGATGCACAGAGAATATTCTGAATGTGTTATAAACATGCAACTCATGATTGCTCCCTTGAAATGTTTAGGTCCTACTAATAGTATAATGAATACACATCATTACAACTGAATATTATTTAGGCAAATTGGTAAAAGTTGACAATAACAATTGACTTTAATTTTCTTAAAAAACTAAATTCACTCCTAGTGAAAGGCAGGGGATTAGAAGGCAATGAAATATGTTTGGAGATACACAAAAGCTTTAAGAAGCTGTCAGGTAAGAGTTAATCACATCCTGAAATGGTTAAATGGATTGTCTAAAATGTGTCTCTATGTGATTACAGACTTTTGAATCCTCCAAGCACACATAGTGTGCGCTGTGAGGATTGGCTGGTTTCTGAGTCGGGGGAACAGTGCTAGTCATACATAGTTTCACTCCATACACTTGTACTGAGTGAGGACATGCCCACTAGATGGCCATGCCTACTAGTCGAACATGGTCTCAATTCATACACTTTTGTGAAGAATGAGGTCACACCCACTAAACACCATGCCCACTAGTCAGATATGGCCTTGCTCCATACACTTGTATAGGACGAGGCTAACACCCACTAGAAGGCTGTGCCCTCTAGTCGGATGTGACCTCAATCTATAAACTTGCATACAGTGAGGCCATGACCTCTAGACGGCCTTGACCCCTAGTCTGATGTAACCCTACTCCACACACTTGTACTGAATGAAGCCACACCCACTAGTCAAGTTCTAGCCAGGGTTATGTATATCGCATACTCCCGGTCCACACGACCACCATTCCCGGCTCTGACACTGTGAAGATTCATAATTCTGCAGTCACATAGAGTGACAACACCACATTTGTGTACATGGGACCTGCCACTGTCTGATATTGGACTCGTTGGGGTAAGGTTAATATTCATATTATATACTGATAGAATTTTAATACAATCTAATAAACCTTTGGATTTTAAGAAAGACACGGAGCTAGACATTTCCTATTTTCTGAGTTGAAAATTGCCCTGTCTGCAATGAGTCATTTGCTCCGTCGGAAGAATGCTACACTCTAAGAACTATTGACCGGCAGGGGCTGACTGGCAAATGCTGCCCTAGGGGGCAGTCTGACTCTGCCAGCCAACTGAGGAGCGGGGGAGGGGGGAGAGGGGGTGCTGAGCGCAAGTGAGGAGCGGGGGGGGGGCAGTGGTGCTGGGTTGGCTTTGTACTCGCCTCTACCTCCGCTCCGCTGCCTCCAGCCTGCTGCGTCCCAGCTCCCGCCGTCAATGCAGTAAGTGTACGGCCCCTCTCATTGTGGGGGCAGCCCTGAAGGTGGACTATACCACCAGCCTGGGGGGCATGGGGGGCAGATGCCTCCCTGCCACCTGGGCCAGCCCGCCCCTGTTGACCGGTGAGCTGGACACTATCACTGATGTGTGTGCATTTGTGTGTATTTGTGTGTGGGGGGGGGCTCCAAAATAGTGGGGACCACTAAGAGGGGACCATCATTCATAGGGGGGCTACTATAGGGGGCCATCATACCTGGTGGAGGCTACTGGGTAGGTCATCATACATAATGGGGGCTACTAATGAGTCTAGCATAGAGTGTGGAGGTTACTAAAGTGTACATGACAGTGTGGCGGCTACTAATAGGGCCATGATACAGTGCAGGGGCTACTGAGGGGGTTATAATACACTGTGAGGGCTACTGAGAGGGCCATGGAACAGTATGAGGACTACTGAGAGGACCATAAAACAGTGTGAGAGCTACTGAAGGGGCCATGAAATTTTGTGGGTGCTACTGAGTGGGACCTCATAAAATGTGTGGTCTACTGAGGGGGCCATGAAACAGTGTGAGAGCTACTGAGGGGGCCATGAAATTATGTGGGTGCTACTGAGGGGGACATCATGCAATGTGAGGGCTACTGAGGTGGTCATGATACTGTGTGAGAGCTATTGAGGGGTTCCTTTTACAGTTTGGAGGCTACATCATACAGTATGAGGCTATTGAGCGGGGTCATCATATGCTGTGAGGACTACTGAGGGGACCAGGACAGTGTGCAAGCTTCTAATGGGACCAAGACACAGAATGTGAGCTACCAAGGGGGCGATGATAGAAAGCAGGGCTACTAAGAGGGCCATGACACAGTGTGGGGGCAACTAAGAACGCATTAACACACATTAACACATTGTGAGACTACTAATGTGGCACCCCAGAGTTCAAGTGCCACAGTGTCACTATCGCCCCCGGGTGGTCGAGTCACACTTGAGAGCAACAGACGGCATCCACACCAGACAGAAATCGCACACAACACCTTTTCTGCCTCCAGGCCTGAAGGGGGAGACCCAAACCCGGGTTCAGAGTGAGCTCCCCTATAAATTCTGGTCTGGGTAGGAGTTAGTCAGTTCAGTCCCTGGGAGGACTTTGAAGAGGACATGTGGATTAGAGCCCCGCAAAGTCATCCCGGGTACAGCAGAGCTAAGTTCCTAGGACAACTGAGGAAGACATCCTGTGGACTAGGAGCAGCGCTAAGCCTGTCCCAGGATAGCGCAGTCTAGCGTGAAGGAACCAAGGCAGGGGTCTTGTCTGAGGAAGTGGAGGAGAGCCTGGGGAGGCACCAGAGGAAAAGCGCCACAGAAACAGACAACGGAGTCTGAGGCTGTGCAGGGCCTAATGACCCAGCATCCAATGCCGGAAGGTGGGGAATTCCAAGTTCCCCAGCCACACTGTGTCTGGAGGTAAAGCAGCGTAAAGAGCCCAGGAATAGTCGCCTTAGACATGGGGCTAGAGAAGGACTCGAGTTGCCTGCTATACCGGCACCAAGCAGGAGAAATAGAGGGCCAGCAGCTCAGCTTAAGCAGCAGGGACCTACCAACAAGGCGCAGCAAGGAGGCCTCAGAACTTGTTGGGTGAGGAGAACTCCGAGTTGCTCTCAGGTGCAAGGACTCCGTATACCATCACCTGTCGGTATTCCAATTGCACCAGTTATGGACAGAGGAACCAACAAACTGTGAGTCTATCTTTTGCATCGCACCCGCCATCCTGCACCCTACACACTTACCACATCCACTGTCCTGGGGATCCGCTTCGCACGTGGGGAGCCGCTCCATCCCAGCTGCTCATCCATCGTCCCCAGAGGTTCTGCAGCAGCGGTGGCCACTAACAGCCACAAACCATGGGTGACATCACAACTAACTTTACCTTTTATCACCCCCTTTCCCTATCAAGCCAAGAAGTCCCTTAACAACTGAACTCAGGGTCACGGAAGCCGTGTCTCGACCCCTGTGACTCCCTAGAAGTGTTAATAGCCTGGTTCCGAGTACCCCACGGCCTTGGGGTGCGTCACTAATGGGGCCATGATACAGTGATGGGTTATAAAGAGGGCCATGACACAGTGTGGGGGCTACTGAGGGGGTCATTATACAGTTTGGGGACATCATACTAGGGAAGCTGAATGGGGGTAGACTCGGGACATTAAATATTATTGGGCACTTATTGGTATAGGGGCACTCAGGTTATTGTGATTGTCAAAAGAGCTCACAGAGGGCATAATTAATCTCTAGGGGCAAAAATGTGAGCACTGTTTTCTGAATAGGGCATTAATATATTACAAAGGTTTATGTATCTAGAGGTCGCGCAGTATCACACAGCAGGTATAGTAATAGGAAATAGGGACACACACGGCAGCAGTGGCTCAGTATTGGGGTATTAGCAGGATGAGGAGTTTGTACAGGTTGGGAATAGATGGGGATGGGGCTGTAAATGTTGTGGCTGGAGACATTCTTGTGTCAGTCTGGTCCAGATGGAAAAGACGGGAAAAGTAAACAACTCCATAAAGGAGAACGTCAGCTGTAAGTCACCATCTATAACTGTACTGTAATCTATTACAGTAAGGACCATATATATTTGAATTTAGATTTTTTACCTGTTTGCTGAAACATATTTAAAACACAGTTGCAGTTGTGTTTTTTTTCAGATAATATGAATGATAACACAAAAACTTTTTTCCACTGATGGTTAGTGGTTGAGTGAAGCCATTCATTCTCAAACTATTGTGTGTTTCTCTTTTTAAATCATAATGACAACCAAAAACATTCAAATGACCCTGATCAAAAGTTCACATACCTTGGTGATTTTGGCCTGATAACATGCTCAGAGGTTGGCACAAATGGGTTTGAATGGCTAATAAAGGGGACATCCTCACCTGTGACCTGTTTGCTTGTAATCGGTTTCTATGTGCATAAAAGCTGAGTGAGTTTCTGGGATCCAGACAGACTCTTGCATCTTTCATTCACCCACTGATGTTTCTGGATTGTGAGTCATGGGGAAAGCAAAATAATTCTCAACGAATCTATGGGAAAAGATAGTTGAACTGTATAAAATAGGAAAGGGATACAAAAAGATGTCCAAGTAATTGAAAATGCAGTCAGCAGTGTTCAAACTGTGATTACCAAATGGAAAACCAGGGGCTCTGTAAAAACCAAACCACGATCAGGTAGACCAACAAAAAGTTCAGCTACAGCTGCCAGAAAAATTGTTAGGGATATAACATCACCTGAAATACAGGACTCACTGAAAACTAGCAGTGTGGCTGTTTTAAGATACACAATAAGGAGTTCATGAAGAAAAATGGGCTGCATGGTCGAGTCGCCAGAAGAAGGCCATTACTGCACAAATGCCAGAAAGTATCTCACCTACAATACGCCAAACAGCACAGAGACAAGTCTCCAAACTTCTAGAAGAAGGTAATTTGGAGTGATGAGACCAAAATCAAACCTTTTGGCCACAACCATAATCGTTACATTTGGAGAGTTGGCAACAAGGACTATGATGAAAGGAACACCATTCCTACTGTAAAGCACAAAGGTGGATCGCTGATGATGTGGGGATGTGTGAGTTACAAAGGCACAAGAAACTTGGTCATAGTTGAAGGAAAGATGAATGCAGCACACTATCAGCAAATACTGGAGGCAAATTTGCACTCATCAGCCCAGAAGCTGCGCAGTGGGACGTACTTGGATGTTCCAACATGAAAACGATCCAAAATCAAGGCTAAGTTGACGTTTCATTGGCTACAGCAGAACAAAGAGAAGGTTCTTGAGTGGCCATCTCAGGCTCCTGACCTCAATATCATTGAGCCACTCTGGGGAGAACTCAAGCACGCAGCTCATGCAAGAAAGCCCAGGAATTTACAAGAACGGGAGGCGTTTTGCCAAGAAGAATGGGCAGCTTTACCGTCTGAGAAAATAAAGAGCCTCATCCACAACTACCACAAAAGACCTCAAGCTGTCAATAATGTTAGAAGGAGTCACGCACAGTATTAAGAACAGTGATATGTGAACTTTTGATCAGGGTCATTTAGATGTTTTTGGTTGTCATTATGATTTAAAAAGAAAAACATAGTAGTTTGACAATACATGGCTTCACCCAAGCACTAACCATGAGTAGAAAAAGGTTTTTGGCTTATCATTCATATTCCCTGAAAAAAGGCCAAGAAAGCAAAAAATCTGCCGGGGTATGTAACCCTTTGAGCACCACTGTAAGCGCATAAAATGCCTGGAGTTGATTTGAGGTGTGGTGGTTGCATTTTGAAGATTTTCCTGAGAAGTAAACATGCGATTAAAGGAGCTCTCCCTTCAGGTGAAACAAGTGATCCTTCATTTGCAAAAACAGACAAAAAAACTTCTGAGAAATTGCTACAATATTAGGAATGGCAAAATCTACAGTTTGGTACAACCTGAGAAAGAAAGAAAGCACTGGTGACCTCAACAATGCAAGAAGACTGGACAGCCACAGAAGAAAACAGTGCTGGATGATCGCAGAATAATTACCATGGTAAAAAGAAACCCCTTCACAACAGCCAACCAAGTAAACTACACTCTCCAGGATGTAGGTGTATCAATATCCAAATCTACCGTAAAGAGAAGATTGCATGAAAGTAAATAAAGAGAGTTCACTGCACAATGGAAGCAACTCAAAAACCTAAAGAATAAGAAGGCTAGACTGGACATTGCTAAAAAAAAAACGTAAAAAATCAGCAGCGTTCTGGAAGAAAATTCTTTGGACAGATGAAACCAAGATCATCCTCTACCAGAATGATGGAAAGGAAAAAGTATGGCGAACGCATGGTACTGCTCATGATCCAAAGCATAGAAAAAAACCGGCACACAAATACATACTCAAAAAAAATCTTTATTTTGGTATCAGGTTCTGTCAATTCATATTCTGTCAATTCATTAGACGTTTCGGTCCTTATAGACCTTTTCCAAGAAACAGAATATCTCCATGAGAAAACAGTGCAGAAAATGAATATAATATCTCATAACAAGAAAAGTATTACATTACAAATGATTTAAGAAAGCAATACATCTTGCCCAAATCACATTTTACAGAAGAAAAAAGAGGTATTATACAGCATATTTGCAACAATCCGGCAGGAATCATGTGCAGGTCTTTATGATTTAATCACTATATTGACCCTTTGTACCCTACAGACATAATGTCCGAAAATAATCAATTATAATACAAATGCTAGTATGTCAGAACCACATTATGTGATATACCGTATAATATGATGTAATATAGTTGATACAAAAATTAGGAACTTTTATACAGTTTTACTACCTCAGAATTATTTATCCCACGCCTGGTGGAGTGTCTTGTATTGAATCAATTTCTCAGGCTGTTTAGGATATTCCCCCTCTTTTTAAACAAACAAAACATCTATAAGTAACAATGTCCATTCACATACAGTAATTGAATATAAAGAAATAAATATATTTACCTAGAAAATTAATGATATCATATGGCTAATTAGCCAATAAGTAAAAATAATAAGGACAATAATACCTAGTTATATAGAGGTGCAGGAGACCTATACTGCGCCTGCCTATGAAGGCTGTGAAAGATAATGAAATGTGCATAGTGAATATTCTGAATAAGCAGCTAAAAGGTGTTCATAATCAAAGCTTAGACACTTTGAAACTGATATTACATAATAACTATTTCTTATTTCAAGATCAGTATTATATACAAACACATGGGACCGCAATGGGGTCAAATATGGCCCCTCCGTATGCAAATATTTTCATGTCTGAGTTTGAAGAAACCTACGTGTACACGCATACGGAATATAAAGAGAACATTATTTCTTGGAATCGTTTCATTGACGATATTTTTTTCATTTGGCAAGGGCAACAAGAATCTCTGATAGCCTTTGTATCTGACTTGAATAGCCTAATTCTGGGCCTTACATTTTCATTGAATTGGCATTATGAATATAGCAGTTTTTTAGACACTCTGGTTAAAATCTCTAGACAAGGTAAACTAAATACGGATCTCTACAGAAAAACCCACAGACCGTAATAGCATGCTCCCCTACCAGAGCTGTCATCCCCGACATATCAAGAAAGACCTTCTGGGTTCTCAGATACAAAGGGTAAAACGTATAGTGACAGAAGAGGAGGTCCTTACTAAAAGGAAGGAAGAAATAAAACAAAAATTCAGAGATAGAGGGTATCCTGAACATATTTTGTCCAACATTGAGACACAGAGATCCAGAATAGATTCTAAAAGGTTGGCTTACGTTCACATGTACCATCCTTTTGGCCCTCTATTGGACAAACATATATTGAGAAATTGGCATATATTGAAAGAATCATATCCAGATGTTGAAGAATTTAGTAATCCTCCCATTTTATGCAACAAAAGAGCACATAGCATACATGATAATTTAGTGAGGGCTGATATAGTGACCTCTAAAACTTTAGTCCAACGCACTTTAATGACACCAAAACGTGGCACCTTTCCATGTCTCACCTGTGCACAATGCTCTAACGTCGGCAAAGGTGAAACGTTTACTCACTAATGATCTGGGAAGATCTATAATGTTATTGGTTTCTTTACATGTGAATCTACTAACGTTTTATATCTGATTAAATGCCCATGCGGTCTCGTGTATGTTGGGGAAACCACCATCATATCCGGGACCGCATGAGTCAACATAAGTCGACTATAAGATGTGGTAAAATTTTATTACCTTTACCTGCACACTTTTCTGCCTTGGGTCATAGGGTATCTCAATTAAAATTCCAGGTCATCGATCATATTCCTGTATCCAGGAGGGGCGGGAATCGCATCAAGAGTTTATTAATGTGACGACCATCCACTAAGAGGCTGAGCTCCTGGTAAGGCAGCACCCCGAGAAACCCCGAGACCCTTAACCCCTATACAGGGATCTGGAATTACAGCGAAGCCCAGGGGGTAGCTGCCTATTATGAGCAGCAGAGCAGGAAGGTCGCCAGGAAGGGAAAAATCAGGACCCGAAAAACGTAGTCAGGAGTCCGAGTCAAAACCAAGAGGGCAGCGAAGGTACAAAATCGTCAGGCGGTACAGAGTCGAAAATCCAGGCAAAGGTCAGAGTCAAAACTAAACACACACTATATCACTGGGGAACCAAGACTATATCTGGCGGCCTGCCAGACAGGTTCCAATGTATTTGAAGGGTGCGGTTACCTCCCATAGGCTGGAGCTCACTGCCTGATGATCTCATCCGGACCGCCCCTAGAACCAGGCCAAATGGTGATGCACGACTGGCACCAACCACCCCACTTCTGACAGAAGAACGAAGGCTGCGCCTATCAGACACCTCTGCAGGGCCCGCTCCTCTGCAACCAACATCACCCAAAGGAGAAACACGACGGCGTTCAGCGACAGAGGCAGACGTCGAAGGAGCAGGTCCATATGAGGACAAGACCCTCCTATCACTGGCACCATCAGCCGAAGAAATCCGGCGCCTCCCAACGGCCGAGGCAGGAACACCAGCCACCGAGTTCAATGGCGATGTGACAATTAACTCTTGAATCCTGCTGGATACACGAATTACAGACCCTTGAACCAATGGGTCTTAATAGAGAGAATGAGGTTAGACCTAATGGCTAACCACATGCTCTCTTATTTTACGATGACTGAATTTTATACAAAACATTTTTATACAAAATATTTAAATATAGTGACACCATATTGTCTATTAAATGAGGTTACTGTCACTTTAAAAATATGTGTGCAATAAACCATCATAAATCTTGTAAATGTCATCTCTAGATAAATTTGTTTTCTTATATTTCTCTCTTTAGATGAGATACTGACACAAGACACATCACTAAAGTGTTAATTCCGGAACTACATGTCGCTATGACAACCTTATATTTACGAGCACCCGCCCTTGCGCATTATGATACCCGCATCACCCGAAGTGACGTTAACAGAAGACGTGTCACACGCCGGCATATAATGGCACCGTACCCTGCAATGAGCATTGTCACAGTCGCACAATACGGTCTTGCTCCCTCACCCGTGTCCCTCAGGTAATAGGTATCTCACATGATTATGAACACATTATAGCTGCTTATTCAGAATATTCATTATGCACATTTCATTATCTTTCACAGCCGTCATAGGCAGGCGCAGTATAGGTCTCCTGCACCTCTATATAACCAGGTATTATTGTCCTTATTATTTTTACTTATGGGCTAATTAGCCATATGATATGATTAATTTTGTGGACATATATGTACAGTTAGGGCCAGAAATATTTGGACAGTGACACAAGTTTTGTTATTTTAGCTGTTTACAAAAACATGTTCAGAAATACAATTATATATATAATATGGGCTGAAAGTGCACACTCCCAGCTGCAATATGAGAGTTTCCACATCCAAATCAGAGAAAGGGTTTAGGAATCATAGCTCTGTAATGCATAGCCTCCTCTTTTTCAAGGGACCAAAAGTAATTGGACAATGGACTCTAAGCGCTGCAATTAACTCTGAAGGCGTCTCCCTCGTTAACCTGTAATCAATGAAGTAGTTAAAAGGTCAGGGGTGGATTCCAGGTGTGTGGTTTTGCATTTGGAAGCTGTTGCTGTGACCAGACAACATGCGGTCAAAGGAACTCTCAATTGAGGTGAAGCAGAACATCCTGAGGCTGAAAAAAAAGAAAAAATCCATCAGAGAGATAGCAGACATGCTTGGAGTAGCAAAATCAACAGTTGGGTACATTCTGAGAAAAAAGGAATTGACTGGTGAGCTTGGGAACTCTAAAAGGCCTGGGCGTCCACGGATGACAACAGTGGTGGATGATCGCTGCATACTTTATTTGGTGAAGAAGAACCCGTTCACAACATCAACTGAAGTCCAGAACACTCTCAGTGAAGTAGGTGTATCTGTCTCTAAGTCAACAGTAAAGAGAAGGCTCCATGACAGTAAATACAAAGGGTTCACATCTAGATGCAAACCATTCATCAATTCCAAAAATAGACAGGCCAGAGTTAAATTTGCTGAAAAACACCTCAAGAAGCCAGCTCAGTTCTGGAAAAGTATTCTATGGACAGATGAGACAAAGATCAACCTGTACCAGAATGATGGGAAGAAAAAAGTTTGGAGAAGAAAGGGAATGGCACATGATCCAAGGCACACCACATCCTCTGTAAAACATGGTGGAGGCAACGTGATGGCATGGGCATGCATGGCTTTCAATGGCACTGGGTCACTTGTGTTTATTGATGACATAACAGCAGACAAGAGTAGCCGGATGAATTCTGAAGTGTACCGGGATATACTTTCAGCCCAGATTCAGCCAAATGCTGCAAAGTTGATTGGACGGCGCTTCATAGTACAGATGGACAATGACCCCAACATACAGCCAAAGCTACCAAGGAGTTCATGAGTGCAAAAAAGTGGAACATTCTGCAATGGCCAAGTCAATCACCAGATCTTAACCCAATTGAGCATGCATTTCACTTGCTCAAATCCAGACTTAAGACGGAAAGACCCACAAACAAGCAAGACCTGAAGGCTGCGGCTGTAAAGGCCTGGCAAAGCATTAAGAAGGAGGAAACCCAGCGTTTGGTGATGTCCATGGGTTCCAGACTTAAGGCAGTGATTGCCTCCAAAGGATTCGCAACAAAATATTGAAAATAAAAATATTTTGTTTGGGTTATGTTTATTTGTCCAATTACTTTTGACCTCCTAAAATGTGGAGTGTTTGTAAAGAAATGTGTACAATTCCTACATTTTCTATCAGATATTTTTGTTCAACCCTTCAAATTAAACGTTACAATCTGCACTTGAATTCTGTTGTAGAGGTTTCATTTCAAATCCAATGTGGTGGCATGCAGAGCCCAACTCGTGAAAATTGTGTCACTGTCCAAATATTTCTGGCCCTAACTGTATATATTCTTTTTGCAGAAACCACATGAGTGGTTTATAGAGGATGAGCATCATATATACAAATCCCCCACTTGTAGTCTGGTCATACAGGTAGAATCAATGAATACATAGAATTTTATTGAGGGCATGTTGCTATAGTATTCCTTCATAATGCGCTAGAAATATTTATATACATGTATTTCACCATAGATTCCTATAATCTGGTTAAGATTCTTATCATAACAAGTATTTACAGACACAAGGGAACTTCCCTAGGTAAATATATTTATTTCTTTATATACACTTACTGTATGTGAATGGAAATTGTTACTTATAGATGTAGACTGGGAATATCCTAAACAGCCTGAGAAATTGATTCAATACAAGACACTCCACCAGGCTTGGGATAAATAATACCGAGGTAGTAAAACTATATAAAAATTCCTCATTTTTGTATCAACTATATTACATCATATTATATATCACATAATGTGGTTCTGACATACTAGCACTTGTATTATAATTGATTATTTTCGGACATTATGTCTTTAGGGTACAAAGGGTCAATATAGTGATTAAGTCATAAAGACCTGCACATGATTCCTGCCGGATTGTTGCAAATATGCTGTATAATACCTCTTTTTTCTTCTGTAAAATGTGATTTGGGCAAGATGTATTGCTTTCTTAAATCATTTGTAATGTAATAATTTTCTTGTTATGAGATATTATATTAATTTTCTGCACTGTTTTCTCATGGAGTCATTCTGTTTCTTGAAAAAGGTGTATGAGGACCGAAACGTCGAATGAATTGACAGAATATGAATTAACAGAACCTGATACCAAAATAAAGATTTTTTTGTAGTATATATTTGTGTGCCGGAGTGTTTCTAGATATTTACAGTTTTTTCTTCTGAGCACCATATTACAGTGTTGCAGACCATAACACATATTGACCAAAGCATACAAAATCATCTGTTACACACGGCGGAGGCAGCGTGAAGGCCGGGCAGGCATGGCTGTCAGTGGCCCTGGGTCCGTAGTGCAACCCAGGAGTTTATTAAAGCAAAGAAGTGGAATATTCTTGAGCAGCCAAGTCAGTCACCTGATCTCAACACAAGAGATAATTTATTTCACTTGTTAAAGACTGATGGCCACTTTACACACACCAACTTATCTATTCAACTTCTGAACAACTTACTGATTGCAGTGAAATCATGGACACATTGTTCCATTTGTACACAGCCACAAAATGGAGCAATGTGTCCATGATTTCACTGCAACCAGTAAGTTGTTCAGAAGTTGGACAGATAAGTTGGTGTGTGTAAAGTGGCCTTAAACTTCAGACTGAAAGGCCCAAAACAAAAAGCAACTGAAACTCTTTGCAGGAAAGGCCTGGAGAGCACTAAAGAGGACCTGTCACCACCCCTCTGGTGCTTTACAAACTGAAAGCACCACTGCATACAGGAATGGGGTCTCCCATGATTCTACCCTCCTGTAAAAAAACACTTTAGACAGTTGACAGATAAGAAGTCCAGAGGGATTTAATGATTATGCAGTCCTCGTTGTTCACGGGGGTCCTCCCCGCCTCCTGCCTCTCTGTGCCCCCTCCTACCTGTGTGGGTAGGGTCCCGGCTGCTGGAACGGCGCATGCGCAGGAACGTCAGCACTAGAGCCCACCCTGCTAAAGATTATGCTGAATGCATACAGCAAGGCAGGAGGCGGCACAGAAAGGCAGGGGGCGGGAGGATCCTGTGAACAGCGAGGACTGCATAATCAATAAGCCTCTGAGGACTTCTTATCTGTAAACTTTCTAAAGGATTTTTTACAGGTTACAGGGGGCAGAAACATGGGAGAACCCTTCCCTGGGGGGTAGCAGGTCCTCTTTAAACAGGAGGAAACACAATGTCTGATGATGACTATGGGCCCCTTTACACACGGCTACATTTGTAGCTTGTCACCAGGTAACTTACTGGTTGCAGTGAAATCATGGATACATGATTCCATTTGTACACAGCAACAAGATAGAACCATGTATCCATGATTTCACTGTAACCAGTAAGTTACCTGGTGACAAGCTACAAATGTAGCCGTGTGTAAAGGTACCCTATAAGGTGAAGTCTTCAGGCAGTCATTAGCAACAAAGGGTTTTCAACTAAGTATTAAAAATGAAAATTTTATTTACAATATTTGATTTGTCCAATTACTTTTGAGTCCCTGAAATGAAGGGAGTTTTATAAACGCTATAGTTCCTCACATTTTTGAACAATAATTTTGTTCAACCCACTGAATTAAAGCTGAAAGTCAGAAATTAAACTGCATCTGAATTGTTTTGTTCATAATCCCTTGTGGTGATGAACAGAACAAAAAATGAGAAAAATGTTGTCTGTGTCCAAATATTTATGGACCTAACTGTATATGGTCTGCAGGACTGGATTCTACAACTGTATAGTCACCCTATGGCAGTAATATCAGTATTAATCTTTATATAGAGATTTATTTCAGTAACAGCACAGTCATCTGCTGAGGTTCGTCTACATCCACTATTAGAGTGCACCACCATAGTTGTAATCAGGGTTAGGCTAGGGCCACATTAGCGTCGAGTGTATGTTAGGAATGATCCGGCATACAGCAGCATTAGCGCAACGTTACGTTTGCATGCGCTTTGTATCCCGTCACCCACATAACTCTATTGCAGCGTTAACACAGCGTTACACTACGGTAACACTGCATAATGCTGCTCTATGCTGGACCTGTCCTCACAAACACCTGACGCCAATGTGGCCTTAGCCTTACCTGGTTAGGGGCCCCCTCAGAAGTTTTGCCCCCCCGGAGTTGAACACTTACTTTTGGTGCACACTGTCATGATTCACCTTTATGACCGATGTGAATGAGCAGTCATGTGAATGCATGTATGTGATTTGAAAACTCGCATTCATGTGCCAATTTGATGCATTTGACTAGTGATGGGCGAATCCTAAATTACTCGGAATCGCTTGACTCTAGCGAGTCCGAGCCCAGGACTCGCTACTCGTTGCGAGTCTAGCGAGTCCAATGTTAATGAATGGGGAAGCGAGTAATAGCGAGTAGTGTGAGATTTACAAATCGCAGATGTGTCTCGGAAGCTTCAGCCTGAAGCAATCCTAGTTTTGTCATTTATTTGCATTGCTCGTTTACTTTGTAAGTAATCGCTGACTCGCACAGATAAGATCCTGTCTTCTCTGTGTTCTGGCTGCCAGCTCCAGGGTCCTAGAGCCCGCCTGCTGCCTGATGTAGCAGTGCTGAGATTGTTCTCAGTCTGCTCATTCCCTGTGTACAGACATGAATGTCTGTGCACAGAGATGATGTAGCAGAGCTGAGATTGTTCTCAGTCTGCTCATTCCCTGTGCATAGAGATCTATATATATGCACAGGGGATGTAGCAGAGAGGACATCGCGTTTTGGATTGCGTCGGACGGAAGAGGATTTTTTTAATTAAAGATGGAGTCCCTAATGGCTTTTTTTTTTATTTCTAATAAAATTTTTTCTTTGTGTTGTTTTTTTAAAACAATTTAATAGAAATTCATGGCGGTCATGTCTAATATTGGCGTGACCGCCATAAATTTCGGGCTTAGGGCCAGCTGATAATACAAAGCTGGCCCTAACCCCTTTATTACCCAGCGTGCCACCGCTACCAGGGCCGCTGGAAGAGCGGGGTTCAGCGCCAGAGGATGGCGCTTCAATGAACGCGCCATCTTCTGGGGCGGCTGCGGGCTGCAATTTGCAGTGGGGGGTGCCCAGAAAGCTTGGGCATCCCTGCGCTGCGGATTCCAGCCCCCAGCTGCTTAGCTGTACCTGGCTAGACATAGAAATTGCGCGGAGCCCCAGCATTTTTTTTAAATTATTTCATGAAATTCTGAGATTCTGACTCTGAGACTTTGAGATTCTGACTCTGACTCTGAAATTCATGAAATAATTTTAAAAAAATGCGTGGGGCTCCGCACAATTTCTATGTCTAGCCAGGTACAGCTAAGCAGCTGGGGGCTGGAATCCGCAGCGCAGGGATGCCCAAGCTTTCTGGGCACCCCCCACTGCAAATTGCAGCCCGCAGCCGCCCCAGAAGATGGCGCGTTCATTGAAGCGCCATCTTCTGGCGCTGAACCCCGCTCTTCCAGCGGCCCTGGTGGCGGTAGCACGCTGGGTAATAAAGGGGTTAATACCAGCTTTGTTATACAAGCTGGTATTAAGCCCGAGATTCTTAATGTCAGGCCACATTTGACCCAGCCACTAAGAATCTCCAATAAAGGGTTAAAAAAACACAGAGAAAATTTTTTATTTGAAATAAAAAAAAAGCCATTAGGGACTCCATCTTTAATTAAAAAAATCCTCTTCCGTCCGACGTAGTCCAAAACACGATGTCCTCTCTGCTCATCCCTGTGAATAGATAGATGTCTATGCACAGGGATGAGCAGACTGAGAACAATCTCAGCACTGCTACATCATGTCTGTGAGCAGGCGGGCTCTAGGACCCTGGAGCTGCACAGAGAAGACAGCTGGACTCGGCTCGCAAAGAAACAGCAGTTACTTTGCGAGTTTCCCTGCTATCACTGGCACAGTAGCCAGTGATTACTCCCACGAGTCTAATGCAAACAATGGCAATCCTAGTTTTGTCAGCGTTTCTGACAAAACTAGGATTGATATTGATTTGCATTGGACTCGTGCGAGTAATCACTGGGAAACTCGCAGAGTACCGAGTCCTGCGAGTCCCTTACTACTCGCCGAGTAACGAGTCCTAGCGAGTAGATTCGCCCATCCCTACATTTGACTACTCTCAATAGATGAGACTACTTAACCCATGACTGCTAGCATGTGACCGCCCAAGGGCCGTGGGGTACCCAGTTCCAGGCGTTGATCTAGTTGGAGATGTCACGGGGCATGTTGCCCAGTTTCATGGTCCTGGTGGTCGCTGAAAAAGGGGTTAAAATAAAATAAAAAGAGTTTGTGACGCCACCTATGGTTCCTGGTAATGATACCGGCGCTGCTTGCAGACCTCAGGGGTGATGATGGGTCCCCTGGTCTAAGGTGTGTGCATGGGTGTAATGAGGGTCCTTTATGTGACATCCCATCTTCCCTGGCCACAGGAATACCACACACTCTCTTGTGGGTGCGGTACCCCACGTGGCGTCCCGACCAGTGGGGTGCCACACATGCACATTAAACAGATGTTGTCATGTGACAGCCTGCTTGCACTGGGAAAAACATGGAATTTTGAGAGCATGCGCACCCACATAGTCATGATTTGGCACTCTGCTGTCACGTAGACTAACTGCAAATTTTGTTCCAAGTCTTGTCGACAGCTTTAGGATGTACTAACTTTTTGGTCTGCTACTATGGGACCTGTGAAAAGGAGATTTCAAACAGAGGAGGCAGGTCACTAAAAAAGCAGTAACCTGCATTTTCAGACTGGAGACAGGCAGAGAATACCGGGGAATCACAGACAGGGTGGACCAGACCCAGTGCACAGTACGGCCCCTGTGCACCGGAATCTAATTAGCAGAAAACTTCAAATGGTCATTAATGAAGAACCACAAAGAGGATTTCTTCAGCACTATTACAGACTGGTATGTTTTTTACATTACAAAATCATGCTTACAGGTTCTGTTTAAGTTTTAAGGGAGAAGCCAGTCTGGAGAAAGAAAAAAAGAGGACATACTAATTACCTACATTTTCTCCCCTGCAGCACTGATGCTCCATCATTCTGCCCCAGACCAGAAACAAAGATGTCAAGACCAGTGACTGGTGGTCAGGACATTATTGCTTCTGGTCCAGCAAAAACTGTTGGAGCAGTACTGCTGGAGTAGGAAGCACATTATGATGGTAAACATGGATTTTGTTTTCTTTTTCCAGGTTGGTTTTCTCTTAAAAGGGTTGTTCAATCTTCTGGTAAAAGTCCTAAGTCACTATATATGACTACATATATCTGAATTAGTGATGGGCGAGTCCTAAATTACTCGGAATCGCTTGACTCCAGCGAGTCCGAGCCCGGGACTCGCTACTCGTTGCGAGTCTAGCGAGTCCAATGTTAATGAATGGGGAAGCGAGTAATAGCGAGTAATGTGTGATTTACAAATCGCAGATGTGTCTCGGAAAGCGCTCGCATTGCCGTTTTGGAAACCCCACTCGCAACAGTTTTTTGCTGCTGTGTCCGAGGCCAAACTTAAATATAAGGAATCTTGAAGTTTCCCTACACTGACTGACACTCCCTATGATCTGCTCCAGCATCTACCTCACCCTGCACTAGCTCAGATCGTCACAGGAATGTGGAGGAAATGGCGGTGGCAAGGCTTATATACACCCTCGCCTCTCATACATGACATAGGCATCACGATGGACAGAAGCCAATCATAGTCCTGCCACAACCAACATGGCTGTGGCATTACTGAATATGATTGGCTAACATGCTTGTCCATCTTCACAAGTTTTCTGACCTAACACGCTAGCTAGGCTGTCTCGGAAGCTTTGTCGGAACATAACAGATTCTGTATTCGCGAGTCCTGAATACAGTATACAGGACTCGGATTCGTAGACTCGCTCAGACTCGCTGCTGACAGCGGGTATCCGTGATGTGGTGCGATTGTTTAAACGATTTGGGGAGATTCAAGCTACATAGCGATGTGATATAGCGAGTCTAGCGAGTGAGAAAAAGTAAACTCTGACAAAACTAGGATTGCCATTGACTTGCATTGGACTCGTTACTGTGTGAGTAATCGCTGGGAAACTCGCAGAGTACCGAGTCCTGCGAGTCCCATACTACTCGCCGAGTAACGAGTCCTAGCGAGTAGACTCACCCATCCCTAATCTGAATCATAAAAGCACACCATGGGCACCCTTTCTGGATTTCTATGCATTGCCGATGAAAGTAAGAAGTGACAAGAAATATGCAAAATGGTGTACTAGTCGTCATTTGGATGTCCACTCTAATCAGAATACCAGGGAATCCTGACAGCGTGCACATTACATACTGTCATGATTGAGACATTTTTAGTAACACAGAGTGACTTAAAGGTGGGGTCACACGCGGCGATCTGGCCTGCGATGTCGGAAGCAACGTGCAGGTGCCCGCTCGCTTCCGACATCGCAGGCCAGCTGTCACACGGCACGACGGTGCCGGTGACGCGGCGGCGATGTGGGCGGAGCCATCGCTCGCTGGGCTGGGCTCAGCCCAGCGAGCGATCCTTAACAACACTGCGATATAGGCTGGATCGCGCCGCCAGCAGTGTCAGACGGCGCGATCCAGCCTAATCGCTGGTCACAGGTTGCCAGGTTTATGAACATGTTCATAAACCTGTCAACCTGCGACTAGCGATAATTTGCAGTTGCGTCGCGCTGTCACACAGCGCGACGCACTTGCAATATCGCCCGCGACTTCGCTGTGACGTCACTTTGCGGCGATGTCGGGGGCGAGATCGCCGCGTGTGACCCCACCTTAAGACTTTTATCAGAAGATGAGCAACTTCTTTAAGGGTATGCCAACTAGGAGAAGGAAGAAATTCTTTCTGGAAAATGACCAAAGGGGGTGAGATGAATTTCTTTTTTCAAATGTTATTTATGGGGTGATTTTTTTTTTTTTACTTCTCGGTTATGTTGAAGTTCACCTTCACAAGAAATGGGGATGACAATAGGATCACCCATTACACCATGGATAATACATGCATTTATTGTTATTATTTATCTTGAACTATGGTGACTTGATGGATGAACGCCCTGTAGGAAGATGGATCTTGCACGAGCCTGGATACATGCATTAGAGTAAAATTAACAGCTAATCTAAAATACAGTGGAACTTGGATTACAAGTAACTTGGTTTGAGAGCATTTTGCAAGACAATCTAACATTTCTAAAAAATTGAAACTTGGTATAAAAGCAAAATTTGGAATAACAGCAAAATGTGAGCTCTCTCCATGCCTCTACAGTACTGTATCTCTGTCCATGCCCAGATACAGTACAGTATGAGCTCTCCCCATCCCTCTACAATACTGTACCTCCCTCCCTGCACAGATACAGTACAGTATGAGCTCTCCCCGACCCTCAACACTACTGTAACCCCGTTCCAGTGCAGATATAGTACAGTAGGAGCTCTCCCCACCCCTGTACAGTACTGTGCCCCCGTCCCTGCACAGATACAGTAAAGTACAAGCTCTCCTCACCCCTGTACACTACTGTACCTCCCTCCCTGCATAGATACAGTACAGTATGAGCTCTCCCCACTCCTCTACAGTAGTGTACCTCCCTCGCTGCACAGATACAGTACAGTACGAGCTCTCCCCACTCCACTACAGTATTGTACCTCCTTCCCTGCACAGATACAGTACAGTATGATCTCTCCCACCCCTCTACAGTACTGTACCTCCCTCCCTGCACAGATACAGTACAGTATGATCTCTCCCCACCCCTCTACAGTACTGTACCTACTTCCCTGCACAGATATAGTACAGTATGATCTCTCCCCACCCCTCTACGGTACTGTATCCCCGTCCCTGCACAGATATACACTACAGTACAAGCTCTCCCCATCCCTGTACACTACTGTACCCCCGTCCCTGCACAGACACAGTACAGAACAGGCTCTGCCCACCCCTGTACACTACTGTAACCCGTCCCTGCACAGATATAGTACAGTATTAGTAATACTCACTGCTTCTAGCACATACACATTAGTCATCAGTCGTGGTCTTTTCCTCATTTCCGGCCTTTGCGTGTTCATCGCCCTCTGAACATGGAGCCTACATACTTGAAACAGTACATGTGGGAAGCCGCTACTAAACCAACTTTATGTTACTGATTAACTTCCTGTACATATGTATAAAGTATTTACCATATAATTGCAATTAATTGCATAACTACCGTATATACTCGCGTATAAGCCGAGTTTTTCAGCCCAAAAATTGGGCTCAAAACTCCCCCCTCGGCTTATACGCGAGTCATACAGGTCCCCTCACTGTATGGTGCCCCCCTCACAGGATGGCCCCCGCATGCAGCACTGCGCACATACATTACCAGGCTATCAGCTGTCACCCTCCGGTGGCGGATCGCGGCTCCTGGCTCCGGCTTCCATCTTCATCTCTGTCTTCCTGCTTTGTGGCTGGGGCTCATCGCGATGACGTCATCGCGATGCCAGCCGGTCACGTGACAAGCAGGAAGACAGGGATGAAGATGGAAGCCGAAGCCAGGAGCCGCGATCCGCCACCGGAGGGTGACATCTGATAGCCTGGTAATGTATGTGCGCAGCGCTGCATGCGGGGGTCATCCTGTGAGGCGGGGCACCATACTGTGAGTGGGGCCTGTGTAATGGCACACTGCTGGGGCTGTATACTGTGCTGGGGACCTGTATACCACTCTGCTGGGGCTGTATACTGTGCAGGGGACCTGTATACCACTCTGCTGGGGCTGTATACTGTGTAGGGGACCTGTATACCACTCTGCTGGGGCTGTATACTGTGCAGGGGACCTGTATACCACATTGCTGGGGCTGTATACTGTGCTGGGGACCTGTATACCACTCTGCTGGGGCTGTATACTGTGCAGGGGACCTGCATACCACACTGCTGGGGCTGTATACTGTGCTGGGGACCTGCTGTATACCACACTGCTGGGGCTGTATACTGTGCAGGGGACCTGTATACCACACTGCTGGGGCTGTATACTGTGCAGGGGACCTGTATACCACTCTGCTGGGGCTGTATACTGTGCTGGGGCCTGTATACCACTCTGCTGGGGCTGTTTACTGTGCTGGGGACCTGCTGTATACCACACTGCTGGGGCTGTATACTGTGCTGGGGACCTGTATACCACACTGCTGGGGCTGTATACTGTGCAGGGGACCTGTATACCACACTGCTGGGGCTGTATACTGTGCTGGGGACCTGTATACCACTCTGCTGGAGCTGTATACCACACTGCTGGGGCTGTATACTGTGCTGGGGACCTGTATACCACACTGCTGGGGCTGTATACCTGTGCTGGGGTCCACCCTCGGCTTATATGCGAGTCAATACAATTTCCCAGGTTTTGGGGGCAAAAGTAGGGGGTCGGCCTATACACGAGTATATACGGTAAATAATTTTATATGAATACAGTAGATATTTTTGAGTTATAGAACGAATTATCTGCATTTGAATTATTTCTTATGGGAAACTTTGCTTTGATATACAAGTGATTTCGATTACAATCATATTCCCAGAATGGATTATGCTCCTAAATCAAAATTCCACTGTATTTCAAAATCTAAGCATGCACTCAAAACTACAAAAATGTTTTGTAAATGTATTATTTATGGGCATTGAATGTATGACACGTGAGCTGTAAATGTCCTAAGACAAGAAACATGGGCTATGTTAGGCTATGTTCAGACAGACCGTTTGTGCAGTTTTTTATTGATCTGTTTTTTTGGTGTATTACAGTATCTGCAACAAAAATAGACCCTCTTTTTGCAAAAAAGCATCACAAGCACATCATCAGTTTGTGCTGCTTTTTTGCTCTGTTTTCGGGGGACACAGACAGACACACAGACAGAGACACACAGACAGACACACAGAGACACACATACTTTCTTACCCTCCCCGCAATCCTACGGTGAGCTCCGGTGATGTATCCTCCCAGGACCCGGCAGGATCTGTCTGTGAGTAGTCTGTACAGTACTTTAGGACCTTGCACCATGTTACTGAGTCATGTGGTGAGTCACATGGGCAGGTCCTGGAAGCAGCGTTACCTCACTGGCAGGACACGGTGCCTGGTAAGATACATCCCTGGAGCTCACTTTTGGATCACTGACATGTGGTGAGTCATATGGGAAGGTCCTGGAAGCACCGTACACCTCACAGGCAGAACACGGTGCCCGGTAAGATACATCCTGGAGCTCACTTTTGGATCACTGACACGTGGTGAGTCATATGGGCAGGTCCTGGAAGCACCGTACACCTCACAGGCAGGACACGGTGCCTGGTAAGATACATCCGTGGAGCTCACTTTTGGATTGCTAGCACGTGGTGAGTCATATGGGCAGGTCCTGGAAGCACCGTACACTTCACAGGCAGGACACGGTGCCCGGTAAGATACATCCCTGGAGCTCACTTTTGGATTGCTAGCACGTGGTGAGTCATATGGGCAGGTCCTGGAAGCACCGTACACCTCACAGGCAGGACACGGTGCCTGGTAAGATACATCCGTGGAGCTCACTTTTGGATTGCTGGGGAGGGTAAGTAATGGAGCGCTGGTGGTGTAGAAAGTGCACCAGAAGAACACCACACAAATTGATGCTCATTATTTTCTGCATCCACTTTGTGCACCACTAACGCAGCAATAAAAAACACAGCGTCTGAACAGTAAAATGAAAATCCCATTCACTTTGCTGGCAGATGCAGCGACTGATCCATTTTTATTGCAGTTTTCCAAAAACGCCAGCACCAAAAACATCCAGTGTGAACATAGCCTTAGAACCCTATTACAATTGCAGTTATCCTCCTTTGCACACATCACATATGAAAAAAGGTCATCCAAAATAGCACCTGCCTGAATGTGACTGGGTGACAGTCCGCCCCCCTCCTCCACTGCATCTGGTACCTGCTCCATTACTGAAGGGTAAAAAATGGCACAACAGTTGTAATGCAGTCTTAGGATTCCCCTTTCTTCCAATGTCATCTGTGTACACATTTTTCTGCAATTACACTTATTTTATACAATGTGTTCTATAACATCCCAGTTACAGAAATCTGTACTTATAGCTCCTGTTCCTCTCCTCCCTTTCCAGAACTTTTCAGCATTTGCTGACTTATGACAAGCTGTTCCAGGGGATGGATGGATTTTACATGCATTTTCTTCCACTTGCACATTCTTTTTCTTCTTCTGCAGCCCATATGACTTTGCTTTTCCCTTTCTCATTTGCTCCCTGGTAAACAGACTTGTGGGTGAATGTGCCTGCCTTGTCTGAATGCTCCATTCTCAGCCCACCTACAACAGGAGATCTCCTCCCACCTGCAGATAAAAGCCAAGGGAATGTTAACAGCAGCTGATCAGAGCACTTTCTCAGTCCCTCACTGTCACATCATACCTTTCTCTTGGATCTTGCTTTACTAAGGTAAGATGATGACATCCATCCCTTGTCTTATATCTACCTGCTCATTACATAGGAAAAAGTTTTCAGAAAGTTCCAAAAACTTTTTTAACTTGTCAGTAAATGTTTTTTTCATATTGCATTTAATCAAGTGTTATAAGCTGAATGTATTTTATAATACTTGTATATGTTTTTGTTATTATTGTTCTTGGTGCACTATATATATTGCACTTTGGTATAGGGCAGGGACTGGTAGCAGGTGTACAGGAGCTTCCTAAGCAGCTACAGTATGTGTGAAGCTCCATCTTTCCTACTAAGTATAATGTCAGTACAGACACAAAGCAGGTGGACAGTAACTCAAGAGCTGGTATTCTCCTCCCTTTGGCTGCTAATCCTCTGATTCTCCAAAACTAGGGCACTGTGTTGTACAGAAAAGATTTTCTGTTGGAAAATCCTGGTTATTAAAATTAGGAAGCAGTTGAATTAGTTTCACAGATGTAAGAAACCTAAGGTAGTAATAAAAAATCAATTTCTTCCCATTTTTTGTATGCTTTGCCTATAAGAGTAGACCCATCGTAAGTACGGTTATATATCGGCATTGCCTTGTGTATATACATGTATGTCTCATGATGGTATGGTCCAGTGGAAGTAATTAAATTAGTTTCACAGATGTAAGAAACTTAATGTAGTAATAAAAAATCAATTTATTCCCATTATTTGAATGATTTACCCATAGGAGTAGACCCATCATCGTAAGTACGGTTATATATTGCCATTGCCTTGTGTATATACATATATGTCTCATGATGGTATGGTCCAGTGGAAGTAATTAAATTAGTATCACAGATGTAAGAAACTTAATGTAGAAATAAAAAATCAATTTCTATTCATTGTTTGTATGATTTACCCATAAGAGTAGATCAATCGTAAGTACGGATATATATCGGCATTGCCTTGTGTACATACCGGTATGTCTCGGGATGGTATGGTCCAGTGGAAGTAATTAAATTAGTTTCACAGATGTAAGAAACTTAATGTAGAAATAAAAAATCTATTTCTACCCAATTTTTTATGATTTGCCCATAAGAGTAGACCCATCGTAAGTACGGTTATATATTGGTATTGCCTTGTGTGCATACATGTATGTCTTGGGATGGTATGGTCTACCTGTAGTGGAAGTAATTAAATGAGTTTTACAGAAGTAAGAAACTTAATGTAGAAATAAAAAATCAATTTCTTCCCTTTTTTTTGTATGATTTGCCCATAAGAGTAGACCCATCGTAAGTACGGTTATATATCGGCATTGCCTTGTGTACATACATGTATGTCTCGGGATGGTGTGGTCCAGTGGAAGTAATTAAATTAGTTTCACAGATGTAAGAAACTTAATGTAGAAATAAAAAATCTATTTCTACCCAATTTTTATTGATTTGCCCATAAGAGTAGACCCATCGTAAGTACGGTTATATATCGGCATTGACTTGTGTAAATACCTGTATATCTCGGGATGGTATGGTCCAGTGGAAGTAGTTGACTTATTTTCACAGATGTAAGAAACTAATGTAGAAATGAAAAAAACAAGTCGTCGATTTCTTCTTATTTTTTGGATGATTTTCTCATAGGAGTAGAGCCATCATAATTACGGCCATATATTGGCATTGCCTTGTGTAAATACATGTATGTCTTGGAATGGTATGGTCCAGTGGAAGTACGGTATGTAGTGTCTCCTTTCGACGCATATTGAAAACATGTTTAGAAATGGTCTCTAATGAAAACTGCAATTAAAATCCCTGGCAATATAAACATGATGATTATAGTCCCATCACATTCGGAGAAGTTTCAACTTTAACCTACTTGAGTTTTTTTTTTTAATTTTTTAGTAATATTTCTTTATTTTGGAGGAGAGCGTACAGCACTTGATTCATGTTGGATAGTCCATTAGGATGAGTTTAATGGTTGATGATCAATTTCAAAGGAACGAAAAGGTTTCTGCGTGACTAGACGGTGAAAGGTCTTGTGGAAGCTCTCTTTGGGTAATTAAAAAGCTATATTTAAGTCATTTAGAAAAGTATAGGATTGAAAACATATGTGACCACATTTCTAATGAATTCTGAGCAGTTTCTACCGCTAACATCTGTAATGCTGTATACGGTCCACGAGGTACTGTCCTTGTAATTGTCCTTGAATCTTGGTGATACACCCAATTTCATGGCTCAAAACATAGAATGGTCTTCGGGGTAAATTTATACTTACCCTTTGCCATCCTTATGCTATAGAAATGAAATTACAGAGTAAAAGTACCGTAATATTTTTGCTGCACTGGGAATTTTAGAATGTGTTTTAAGACTCCTGGTGTTACTTAAAATTTTTATATAGTGGTCTGTGGTCAACATGAATTTCTCCACCGGTTCAAAGAGGTGAGGGGACCTCATTGGAAAGATTAAAATGTAGCCCACATCTCGTACTGATGAACACAATCACAACACAAGCCACTTGTGATATTGGTCTTTTTTAATACCCTTGAGTTCTCTCATTTACCATATTTAAAGGGCTGACGTAAGTAGACAAGAGCTCTACTCTTCTATCCCCCTCAGTCTCATACACTTAAAAATGATTTATAGGGTGTATTCTCTATTGCCCCCATTCAAACTCTTTCCCTCTGCCTTAGTACAATGGGCAAGAACAGTGAGGATCAGGAGCATGTTTTAGTGATTTTTGGGGCTCCCAAGCCTTGTGGGTTTAAAAACACCTATGGTGGTGATTTTTTTTATCCCTACAACCTTGTTGTACACCATCCTTGTACACTCTCAACTCACCACCTTTAAAAATAAGACATACGGACCACCTGGCAGAAGGCTCCCTTCTCTATGATTCCTATCAGTCAAGCATTTAATCTGTCTCGTCAATACTGCCATCAAATTTAGAATTCATCATTTGGTCAAACATTTATTCCGGAAGTACATATCCCATTTGTTGGCATTTGTACTTTTCAATAAACCAATAAATATAATGCAAACCAAAGAAGCAGACTGTATTTATTTACTAGATGCTTTTGGGTAATTTCTTTATCTGGGAATATTTTTATGAAGTGGCGGCTACCTGTTGATCAATCTTTCTTTTCTGTCTGTAACAGCTTTAGGTCTGCGCTCTATTCATTGGCAGCACATGTAATAAATACAAAAAAAGTGGAAAAAAAAGAGTATGAGAGCCTGAAATGGAAAAAACTTGGCATAACAATTAAAATAAAATAAAAACTTGATTTCAAATTGTCTTTTATTTTTTTTAAAGACATGCCCTTTTTAACCTATGGGCAAAGAACTTGAAGGCAAGTAGTTTTCTGCCCGGTACGGATCTCTGCCGGCTCAGAACAGTCACGGACCGCTATTGGTGGCGAGTCTGCTGCTTCAGTTGTCTACTTATCAATAAAACAGCTCTTCCTCTTCCGGACTCTTCTGTTGAATGGGGCGTTACTGCCGATTTCATACTGATTAGAAATCGGCTTCCCCGCAATTATGTAGTGGGGATCCGGCTGTCCATCAGCATAACGTTAGAAGTGATTCCCCGTCAATAGAGAAGAGTGGAAGAGAAGAAGCTCCTCTGTTGATGTAAGAAGCTGTAGAATCACCCGTAGGAATGGTCCATGACCGTTCTGAGTTGGCAGAGATTGGCATTAAGCAGAACAGTTAGCAACTACTTGCCTGTAAGTTCTTAGCCCCATAGGGAAAAATAAACAAACTCACGGATAACCCCTTTAAAACTTTCTCCTTGGGAGCGTTACCCCATCCCTGGCATGCATTATACTACTATGTATATTGTGTTTTCTGACACATTGTCAAATCAAAGCGTATCTGGAAAAAAATGTAACTTTGACTTTTGATGTTATCAAATTGTTCTTTCAGTTCTTATACAAACAGTGATGTTGATATTTTCCACTAAGCGGGAGTTCTGGCGGAGATGGGTCAAATCTCTGCTTTTTATTACTAAGTTACATTTCTATACAGCATTTGTATAATATCCAGCTCCGGACATTAAAGCAAAACCATAACAACATTTAGCTTTGGGGCACCGTAACATGGACAGTCTCCCACAAAAGGATAATACAGCGGAAATTTCCTACAATGTCTGTGCTAGCGAATACTGAGATTTCATGGATGTTAAATGAGACTTCAGCTACTGGAACAAATCCCCATCTACGAAACCATCTGTTATTGATGTTTTCTTGAATTCTAATACTGTCATTCCAATGGCAAATCAACATTTTTTGTATCCAAGTCCTTTTTTTATTAGATATATAATTGTCTATTTTATGGGTAATAAAATAGACACATTTTGTTAACATCATTGACATAATACCAAAAATACATCTTATTGTATGTGTTAAATGCTAGATTTGAGAAAAGTATAAGAACAATACTATGGGAGTAGATTGAAGGAGGGAGGAGAGGTAGAGTTTGCACCCCAGTCCTGGTCCCAGAGAAGAGACCAGTAGTATAAATAGCACATAGCAGGTGGGGTTCTGTTCCAGATTTTGCTTCATGGCTTTGCACATCTGATGCTATAATTCTTTATTTAACGTCTATAATACGTGCCATTACTGGCTTTTTCGCTCAAGACAAAGTTTCAGTTTTTAGCACTTGTACGTTATCTAACTACCCTGGATAAGGCAAACTGTTGATGTCCTCTCTGTTACTCAGTCTACAAGACGCATACCAATGTTGTTATCTCTCTGACTTTGCCACATCCTTTAAGAAACTTTCTTTTCAGAGTTTCTTGAATTTTTTCTTTCTTGTGTGATTGCGTGAAATTTGATCAAAACCTCAATGTTAGGAATCCCTGCTTTTGAGAAGCTCATCACATCTTCAATGCTCTCATGTCTAGAGATGAGCGATCCTGTTTGGGGCTGTGGTTTTGGTGATTTGCATATCCAAAGTGCAAGAGTGAGTAGCGCTGTTCTCCGGTACACTTGGTGCTTGACTTACAGTGTGAGATTAGCTTGCACTGGGGGTAAAATCTGTGTTTTCTGCAGTAGTATGTTGTCCCTAAAAAAAAATTAAAAATCCCAACCCTCCTGTCTCCAGAAGGGTTTTCCTTATTACTGACTGTATGTGGGCGGAGAGCCGAACAGCCAATCAGTGACGGCTCGGGTCAAGTTCCCGAACATCGACAGGTTCGTTCGCCAACCAAACTTTCAAAAGTTTACTCAACTCTACTCATATCTTCATATTTAAGCTTGTGTTAATATAAAACCAAATAACTAGGCATTTAGAAAATCACATTTTTACTTTACAGTTACTCTATTGAGAGAAGTTTATGTTTTATGTGTTGAAGTGTGTCCATCAATGGTTGTGATATGGTGTTACAACTGATGATGAGCCTTGCTAGGACGTGACTATAATGTAGTAAATTTGTACCATGAGAAATTGGAGCCCTTAACCTAATTTCCAAAAAGGTAAGGTAGGACCAGCTTTTTTACCCTGGTCAGAGAGTATGGATGCAAAGCTAGTATAATCAAACAAATGGGAATGGTTTCGGTTTAACACGTTAGTCATTATTCCTTCATTTGGAGCTCGGACGTGTTCTGCCACAGGGAGTAGAAATTAAATAAAACTTGGAATCTGGCTCTACAAACTGCAGACTTCTTTACTCTTTAAAACATGATACAAACAGCACTTGCATGTTCCCTGTCAGCCCAAATAACACGTTTCAGATCTCAAGCATCCTTACACATGTTAACATGGTTGGATCATGTTTTAAAGAATAAAGAAGTCTGAAGTTTGTAGAGATATTTCATATCTGTCTCTCTTTGCACTGGTATGTGGCGGTAACCCTGTATATTATTCTCCATACCTACTGAATTCATATTTCATATCTGTCTATACTTGTCCACACCTAGCCTTATCTTTCCATCCTTTTTTTCCCCATTGTTATGCTTTGATTTAATCCAAATATTCCTATTAACTCCAATCTGTTAATTTTCCCCTGCTGTGTTGTGTCCTCCTGCTGCCTCCTCCCCTCTGTCCACACCTCGACTCCTGTTTGGCCATTCGAATTATATAAATGTAGAGAGGCAGGTCAGAATGACCTTGGTCTGAAGTGATATTATTTTAAGTGATATCTTTAAAGTTTCAAAAAAGAGAATAAAGAAAGGCGGCACTCACTGTATAGGCTGGTGGAAGGGTGTTTTAATCCAGGAAAATCAATCCATTAAAACATTGTTAGTGCGGTGGGGAGAGGGAGTGAGAGGCCGTCGGGACGACGGTACCGTTTCGTATCGTGTAGTGATACTTCTGCTGGAACCCGCAGAAGTATCACTACACGATACGAAACGGTACCGTCGTCCCGACGGCCTCTCACTCCCTCTCCCCACCGCACTAACAATGTTTTAATGGATTGATTTTCCTGGATTAAAACACCCTTCCACCAGCCTATACAGTGAGTGCCGCCTTTCTTTATTCTCTTTTTTGAATCTCTGATTATTCTTTTAAGGCTGTGCAACACCAGGCACCGGGGATAGCCGACAGGCTTTTAGCAGAGCTCCACAGGTGTAGTGCCCGGTCATTGGACTCTTTTCCTGCATTAGATATCTTTAAAGTGTAAAGCAGAAATATACCAGAAATCGTCCAGAAATTGGTCAGAAGGTAAGAGTAATTACTGTCTTCTAATTATATCTGCCTTTCTTTTCTCACCCTGCTTTTTCACTATGCTCACATATTCCCTCACAGTTTTTGCTCCACTTATCCTCTCTCTCCTTCGCTACCCCCAAACCCCAGCACCCTCTAACCTGATAACTATCTCCCCCTCTCTCTTACCCCCTCACGTCACCTCAAACACACAGACCTACTCCTTAATCTCAGACCTCTCCTACTGAAGTATAAAACAAGCTGGCCACTCTCCTTCTCTCACCTGCTTTCCCTTTCTTTACTACTTCTCACTGCAGGTGACATAGCTCCCAATCCTGCCCCCTCCACCACATACGTTCCACCAATCCTCACCTCCTCCAAAGTAAGATAAACTACTGCAATCCGTCACATGTAAAACTCATGCCCCCGACCCCCATCCCCCTGCTTCCTCTCTCTGGAGCACTTTGGAATGCCTGCTCTGTTTGCAACAAGCTCCACATAATACATGACATTTTTACTTCCCAGGACCTTTCCTTCTTGGGCCTCACTCCCCTGCTGCACTGAGTTTTGGTGACCTTCACTTTACCTCTAGTCCTCGCCCTGACAACAGACATGGTGGAGGATTGGGATTCTTCCTCCCTGCAAACTGCTCCTTCAACCCAATCCAACCCCCACCCTCCCTTATTTACCCTTCTTTCGAAGTTCACTCCTTCCGTATATACTCTTCCTTCATTCTCCAAATAGTCGTTATATACCGACCTCCAGGCTACCTTCATTGATCAATTCTCCACCTGGCTTCTTCACTTTCTCTCTGCTGACATTTCGCCCATCATCATGGGTGACTTTAATATCGCTACTGACACCTGCCAGCCAGTAGCCTCCAAACTCCTTTCACTTACCTCATCTTTTGGACTTACTCAGTGGTCTTCCACAGTCACCCACACAGACAGGCATACACTAGACCTCATCTTCACCTGCCTCTGCTTTCTATCTAATCTCATAACCTCCCCCTTCCCCCTATCTGACCACAATCTACTCACCTTCTCCTCCTCGCCGGCCCTCAATGTCCAACCACTAGCACATCCTCGTAGAAACCTCACATTTGTAGACATTCACCGACTCTGAGACTCTATTCTACCTTTGTCATCCATACCTTCACTCCACGATATGGACAGTGCCACAGCTTTCTATAATGACACCCTCACATCAGCCATAGACTCAGTCGCAGCTCTTGTGCAATGCAAGGTGCGATGAATCAAAAGGCAACCCTGGCACAACAATCTCACCAAAGTACTTCAACAAGTGTCCGGGCTTGGGAGCGGCGTTGGAAGAAAACACACCTGCCAGACGACTTCAATTCTTTCAAACAAGCTACACTCACCTTAAAATCAGCCCTCACTTCTGCTAATCAGACCTACTTCACAAACCTTGTATCTTCCTTATCCTACAACCCCAAACAACTGTTCAGCACTTTTAACTCTCTCCTCCGCACACTGCTGCCCCCTCCGACTTCCCTCATCTCTGCAGAGGACTTCACATACTTCAAAAATAAGATCGACCAAACAAGGCAAACCTTTATTGTTCCACCACCACAACCACTCCATATACCAGCCCTTCCCTCAGAACCTCCCTCTCCAACATCATTGAAGGAGAGCTTTACTCGTCTTCTATCCAAATCACACCTCACCACCTGTGCACTTGACCCATGCCTTCCCACCTCCCCAACCTCACTAACACGTTCATCCCAGCCCTAACCCACCTCTTCAGTCTATCACTAACTTCTGGTACCTTCCCCTCTGCTTTCAAACATGCCACCATCTCAGCCAATTTATTAGTACCCTGCTCAGAACTGATGAAAGGTAATACTTGATACTCCCCCCTGCAGATGGGTGTCTGGTTTGGCTGATGTGAGATCTGAGTTTTCATAGAATCATAAAATTGTAGAGTTGGAAGGGACCTCCTGGGTCATCTGGTCCAACCCGCACTAATTCAAAGGTCCCCAACTCAAGTCCTCCCATGCCCACCAACAGTTTTCAGGATTTCCTTAGCATTTGATGGTTGGAATCGTCACCGTTGCAGAAGATTGAATTACCAACTGTGAAATGCTAAGGAAATAGTGAAATCCTGGACTGTTAGTGGGCCTTAAGGACTGGAGTTGGGGACCTCTGCTCTAACTCATCCTAGACGCATGTTTGTTCAGCCTCTGTGTGAAGACTTCCAGTGAAGTAGAATTCACCACCTCTTGTGGCCGCCTGTTCCACTTGTTGATCACTCTCACTGTCAAAAAGTTTTTCTAATATCTAATCTGTGTCTCCTCCCATTCAGTTTTCTTTTCCAGTGGGAGTGATTTGCATTTTCCTCCCCATGGTGCTTTTACTATGTCTTAATTCAGCAGAAAATTCTGCTAAACATGCATGAATCAGTACCCCCAAAGTTGTGTGTAAACTAACCCTGTTCACTTCAAGACTAGGAATTTTGGCTCTTTTTGTACTTGCGGCTTTCTATGTTGATGTTAGTTTGAAGTAACTTGTATTTAACTCCATTGTTTTAGGGCCATGTAGCAAGTATTGAAGCTTTGCAATTTTTTTTACTGTGTATGTTCCAGTAAAGATCTATCTTTCACTCCTTCTCACTTTGGAAACATTCACTGCTTCTTGTTAGATTGTACTATTACAACTTGCCTAAAATCTGTCTGCTAATGGCATTAAAACTCTGCCCCTTTGCCAACAATAGCACATTTTTGATACTACACACTATAGTAAGTTCAACTCCTGTTTAAGCCATTTAAGCCAAAAATCTGCAGTTTGCAGCAGGACAGTACTTATTGCACCTCTTTAGAAATTAGGTACTTTCTATTTGTTCTATGATGATTTTCCTTGTTATTCCAGTCTTATTAAAAGTTCTGAATCTTTCCTAAATTGCATCAAAATGTTGAAATGATATGGTGTCCTGTTCTTAGGCTAGTTTCATACTAGCAGTTTTGTGCATTCGGGGGGATGCAGTTAAAACCGTATCTCCCCAGATCCCCCTGCAATGATGCAACCAGATAATCCCGGTGCGGCAGCAGACAGTTTCTTCCAGCTTCATACCTGTTTCTGCTGGATCTGGAGACAAATGACATGCCCTCCAGTGAGCTTGTGTTTTGGAACTGCATTCTGGGAATGCGCAGTTACAAAACCCGTATTGGAGGTCCTGATCCAGCGGGATCCGGAGTATCCTGGATCCGTGCTTCATACAGCCCAATTTTAATTCATCCTGACTTGTCCCGAATCCGGCTGGTCACGGTTTTTGATAGAGACCAAAAATGCACCAAGTTACGCTATTGATCTCGGAGACAAAAGCATGACCACCCGGATCAGGGAAAAAAAGTGCAAAATTTGATGCACCCGCAAGTTCATCCGGCCCCATTGAAAGTGGATACAGGTGCCTCCAGTTTCAGCCAGATTCACACAGATGCCCAAAAATTGCCAGGCTTATGGTGGGTTTACACGTCCGATGGTTTACACGTCCGATATCGGCGTCCAACTCCGACCAAAAGTCACGTGGTTCGTGCATTGGACCCGATATCGTTCATGCGTTGTATGGTATAAATGTCCAATACGATGCACGAACGATGTCAAACCGATATCGGGGATCGCATGAGCATGCTCTCCAACGGCCCGATATTGGATGGGGGTTGGAGCCGGATCGGGCTGTGTAAATGCCCAACTACAATGTGGAGTTCAACTTCCCCTATCCTCTCCATGTTAGATGGTCGTTCCTGGGTCGGCCGTACAAGGGGGGCGTAGATATCGTAGAGACGTATGCCGATATCGCGCTGTGTAACATTCCTATGCGATCTTGGAATTCTGCCCAGAAAAAGCGCGCTCCCGCGGCGTTGGGTACAATATCGGACCGATGTTGGGAGTGTAAACCCACCATTAGAGGTATTCAAGGCAGAAAAGATATGGTTTTTAAAAAAAAAATAGAAGATCCGATATGAAAATCAGCAGTGGCGAGTCAGGTGTGAGAAAGCCCAAGAATAGGTGAGTATAAGTGTTTAAAGCCAAAAATACTTCCAAGCTCTCTATAATCAAACTAAATGTTAACGGGCTGGCTGCTGTGTTACTGTTTCTGCTCAAAGCAAATAGCAAAAAAAAATGGAATCTGAATTACATTTTAGAATCTAAGATAAATTGAATTTGAACATTTTTGACATATATGAAAAAAACGCTGCATTTTATTATCAAAATGCAAAGAGTGTGAACAAAAGAGAAATCTAAATCAAACTTTTATTCTGTGTCACAACCTTTGACTTCAAAATAACATAAATTCTTCTAGGTACAAAGTCAAAGATGTTCTAGTATTATTCTGGTGTATGAATAATCCATTATATTAAATAGGTGATAGTGATCATTATTTTCATATGTAGGTTAAAACACAGTCTTTGAGAAACAGACACCAATGTAAAGGATGCTTAAAGTTGGGTGAGGAACAGCCAAACTGCTACAAAGGTGAGGTTGCAGAAGACAGTTTCATGTCATAGGTCAAACAACATGGCAAAACTGAGCTCAGGGTAGTTACACTGCATCAACACGGTCTCGTTCAGGGAAAGATTCAAAGCAGAGTGGGATTTCAAGATGTGCTGCTCAAGCTCTCTTCAAGAAGCACAAAGAAATGGGCAACAAACTGTTGATGCAGTGGTCAACGTAAGAAGAGAGACTTTTCATGCTTGCTTTTGTCTCGATGTCAAAAGATGCCGGGCAGTGCAATTATCTCACAACTGATAGAAACTGGTGGAACCCACCCAACTATTAAGAGAAGTATGGTCAGAAGTAGTCTTCATTGAAGAATTGTAGCCAAAAAGCCATACCTCAACATGGAAACAAGATCAAGAACTCAGCTATGCAAGAAAGCATAAAGAAGGGTGCAAAGAAATTGCAGCAGGTGGTTTGGAAAGATAAATCAAGGTTTTAATTATTTGGGTGTTATAGAAGACAGAAGGGGAAGGAGTAGTTATGCGTGGGGGAGCTTCTTTGCAATTTTTTTGCTATATTTTAGCAAATAGAGATGGGGATTTGGAGAGGTGTCCAAATGGTGCAGAGAAATATGGTAGTTAATTATCCATCATGTAATAACATCAGGGAAACATCTAATTTTCTCCAAATTTATTCAACAGAAGAATCACAATTAGGGATGGGAGAACTGCTTGAGGGGTGTGTGTAGGGTTGCAGCAGTAACGTTAGCCAATAGTTAATATGTACCGGGTCCTCGCTCTCTCTTCCTGGTGTGACGGGTCACTGCGTTACTTCCGGGCCGCTTCTTATGTCTTGGCATACGTGATTGGCTGTGGCCAGTGACGTGACTCCTTCTACCTGGAAGCCTGGAAGAAACACAGCGCCCCAGCACAGCTGAATGGGATAATGTGGACCCGGTAAGTATAATCAGTTTGATTATTAAACATTAACCTGCTTTATCACAGCAAGCCTGGTCACCAACCTGGTGAAAAAAACAAGTTCGCCCATCTCTAATCACAATGCACAGTTAATGTCATAAAGAACTATTTTCAGCATACAGAGAAAGGAGCCCTAGAAGTGATGATATGGCCACACAGAGCCCAGGTATCGGCATCATCAAGTCTGTCTAGGATTATATGAAAATACAGAAGGATTAGCACAATCCTCATATACAAAAGATCTGTGGTTAGTTCTCCAAGATATTTAGAACAACCTTCCTGCCAAGTTCCTTCAAAAACTGTGTATAGGTGTATCAAGAAGAATTGATGGTTTTCTGAAAACAACACTCATTCACACTAAACTATAGATATCATTTAGATTTGTCTTTTGGTCATTCACTTTGCATTTTGTTGATTGATCAAAAGAAACTATTAACACTTCTACTTTTGAAGGTATTGTTACTTTGCAGCAATTTTTTATACACCTGCCTAAAAGGTTTGAGCAGTACCATATGTTTATGGGTATGCTTGGTTAATTTCTTGAAATATCTTTATAGTAGTCAAACCTGAAAACAAATGGGATTTATGATACTGTGTAATAAAAGAATCCTTTTATTTCCTACTAAGCTCTTGAAAATAAAAACTGCTGTTTGATTGGTTGGATGGGCAACACTGGCAGTCTTTCTGTTAGGCTATGTTCACACAATGCATTTTTGTTGGTTTTTCCTTCCGTTAAAACACAGCAAAAACAGTGGCAGTAGTGTTTGTAAACATAATCCCTGGCAAGACGTTTCTAGCGTTTTTGAGTAAGGTTTTATTGTGTTTTTGAAGTGCAAGTTTACTGCATTGTAATCTCATTTTTCCTGTTGGTCTCTTTCTCTCTCTCAGCATTGTCCATGACTGACCACCATTCCATTTATACGGACTCTTCTCGTTCTCAGGATTGGAGGGGACTAAGCAGTAGCACTTCTTGTGATCAGGAAGTTATCCCCCTTCCCGCAGATAGGAGATAACTTCCACTCTTGGATACCCTTTAACAATAGGTGATAAGGCGGCTCACCTCTGCCCCTCACTGTACAATTATCTTTGCCCAGATCAGAGAATGTCCAGGACTTCTATAAATGTCAATACCTGGGCGGGACATGGGGGCCATTTATACAGTTTGCAGGGCAGAGGGCCATTTATACTGTTTAAAGGGCTATGAGAGGGGCATTGTACTTTTTGGAGGGCTATGTGGGGACCATTATACTATTTGTATGGCTGCATGGGGAAGATTATACCGTTTGCAGGGCTACGTGGGGGCTATTATACTATTTGAAGGGCAGTGTGTAGGTCATTATAAAGTTTGCAGGGCTATGTAGGGGTCATTATACAACTTGTAGGGCTATGTGGGGGGCATTATACTGGTTGGAGGGCTATGTAGAGGCCATTATACTTTTGCAGGGCTACATAGGGAATATTATACTATTTGAAGGGCAGTGTGTAGGTCATTATAAAGTTTGCAGGGCTATGTAGGGTCATTATACAATTTGTAGGGCTATGTGGGGGGCATCATACTGTTTGGAGGGCTATGTGGTGGCCATTATATTGTTTGGAGGGCTATGTGGAGTCCATTATACTGTTTGGAGAGCTATGTGGGGCCATTATACTGTTTGGAGGGCTATGTGGGGGCTAACATACTATTTGAAGGGCAATGTGGAGGCCATTATACAATTTGCAAGGCTATGTGGAGGTCATTTTACTGTTTTGAGGCCTGTGTGGGGGCTGTTATACTGTTTGGAGGGCTGTGTGGGGACTATTATACTATTTGAAGGCCTATGTGGAGGCCATTATACAGTTTGCAGGGATATGTGGAGACCATTATACTATTAAGAGGGCATGTGTAGGAACCATTATAAAATTTTTAGGACTATGTGGGAGACATTATACTATTTTACTATTTGGAGGCTTGTGTTGGGGCCATTATACAGTTTGCATGGCTATGTGAGAACCACTATGCTATTTAGAGTACTGGTAGGGGCCATTATACTATGTGTGAGTCATACAATGTGGAGGGGTCATCATATTATGTCGAAGGGTGTATGGGCCATTATAGTGTATGCAGGTCCATGACACTGTATGGAGGTTTGTGTTGGGGCCATCATACTGTGTTGATGTCACTGTGGGGGTATCACACTTTGAGGGGTGGTAGTAAATGTATGGTTATCAAACAATGCCTTTGGCGGGTACTATGTAGGAATTCATTGTCGGGGTATCATACTGTGTTTGTGAGGAACACTTTTGTTGGCATCATACTTTGAGGCCATTACAGGGGCTTCAATATGAGGAAAATTACTTTGTAAGCTCTGCAAAGTTGTAAGATATGCTTCTCTGTAACCTTGCTGAATATTTTTTTTTTGGGGGGTGGGGCGGCTCAGTTAGAACTTCTCGACATGGGTTGCCCTTGGTGTTCTTGAATGTAAGGGAAAAAAACTGAAGGGAGGTCTTTGTTAGGAAAGCACTTCACTATGTTTTTACCAGCTACTGATTTACTTGGAAATTTAGTAATTGTCTTTAGATTTAATACATGGCAGTTATTCAGGTGACATGGACTAAGCGGCCAGTCTAAGTTCTCCAGCTCTCTACTATGTTAGTAATTCCCGACTTTGGCTTAGAGTATTATCTCTTTCCGTAGATAGTACATGTAGACAGGGGTAGATACAAACGCTATACAGCAATCTGCAAATCATGAATACATGATTCTCACTATTGCTATACATGTAAAAAAGTGAAATACTTGGGTAATATTTATTTAATCAAAAATATATAATCCCAACCAGACCTCAAATAATCTGAATTAAAGATAAGATCCGATTTAGCACTTATTAGAACCTGTCTAGGAAAGACGGCTAGAAAGGGGGCACCGCCCAGTTTTACCCGTGTTTTTTTCCAGTCTCTTCAGCACAAGACTTCCACTAATATTTGGAGATATGAATCATTTCTGAAGTGTATTTGAAAGATTTAACCTGAGAGAAGTTAAACTCATCCCTGATCTTTATTAAATCTCTTCTGGATGGGCAACATGAGGCTATATTCCCAAATATGGAATGTTCCATGTATCCAAAGAGATCATTCACCACAATAAAATGTAATAGAAGTAACTCGAAAAGACAAAATATCAAACAGGTAATTCACTATTAAGGTATTGTATTTATTTGATGCATTAATATTTTTAGCAGAGAGCAGTCAATGGAATGAAACATGGTAGGCAAAAAAAACCAGATGACTGCATTGTATAATTGATTGTGACATCCATACCAGAGTTTGCCCCATTGTCACCAGGCACCGCCGCATTTACCCTGAAGGGGGTGCTGGACATAGAGAAGTCAGAACCAGAAGCTCTGTAGAGCGCACACCCTGCCCATCCACTAAGGTTAGAGTGGCTGGGACCTGCAGTGCTTAAAGGGATCCTGTCACCTCCAGAACGTCTCCTAAGCTACCAAAACATGTCCCTGCAGCATATTTCACTATTCTCACAGTCCTTTTGTCTCCTAAAAGCATCCTGTGAAAGTGCATAAAAACGTTTTAATACTCACTCATTAGTGATTATAATTAGCAGGGGCTATATTCTTTAGCCCTTAGGGCGTGTTGTTTTGCAGGCTCCAGGAACCACCCTCTCTCTCTTTCTCTGTGCTGCTTTGCTTATACAGGCTTTACCCTCCCCCCTCTCTATCACTCACAGAATGCAAATCATTAGTCCTGCCTTCAGCTCCACATCACAGCAGCACAGACAGAGAGAGGGTGGATCATTCGGAGCATGAAAATGAGCACCTAGGGAGGGCTTAGAGTCTCACGGGGGACGCCCTGTGAGACTTATTCAGGGGCAAGAAGTCTCAGATTTGTAAGTGCATATTGTTGCTTATTCCAGTGTTACAGAGCGCTTTTTTTTTTATAGAAAAGGAGCACTAAGGCTGCCTTCAGATTTGCAGATGCATCCGCAGCGTTTTGCGGAGGCATCTGCAAGCATCTGCATGCAGACGGCAGCCCTATGTTTATAATGGAGCGCACGGCGGTCTGCAGATGCTTGCAGATCGCCGTGCGCACCCATTCACTCCTATATGTGATCTGTGCGCAGGCGGATGCCTGCATACAGATCACACACTCTCGTCCGCACCAGGGACGCGACATGTTGCGTCCCTGGTGCGGGCGAGAGTGTGTGATTTGTGCGCAGGCATCCGCCTGCGCACAGATCACATATAGGAGTGAATGGGTGCGCACGGCGGTCTGCAAGCATCTGCAGACCGCCGTGCGCTCCATTATAAACATAGGGGCTGCCGTCTGCATGCAGATGCTTGCAGATGCCTCCGCAAAACGCTGCGGAGGCATCTGCAAATCTGAAGGCAGCCTAATACTGATATGTTAGAGTGCAGGGACAGGTATTAATAGGGTTGGGGGTGATTTGGAGGGGTCAGGTTCCCTTTAACATTCTGACAGTGTGTGCTGCCCAGCTGAATTCATTAACTCTCAAGCTTCAGCCACTCCCTGTGAATACCTTCAGCCACTTGCTGGAAGCTGCTGGAAATATTTTTTTATTTTCCCTGGCTAATGTCCTGTCTTGTATAGTGCTTTCCTGTGTTACCTCGACCTGTTGTTTTTGACGCTTCTTTTACCTCACAATTTTGTACCTTGCATCCTAATCAGTTTGACCTGACACCCTGACTTCTCTATTGGACCCTGATTTTGTCCTTTTCCCTAACCTCCCGGTTTTGACCCTGCTTGGCGCCCATTCTTTTCTCTGGACTTCTGCCCTTCCATAGGCTACAATCTCCTGATCCTGGTGTAAATCTAGATACCTGTATAGGAGTTAAGGGGTGTCAGGGTTTCTCTGGGATCTGCCTATCATGGCGGCTTGTTAGTCTGTCTGAGATGGCATTTTTTGCTTGTAGCCTCGGACAAATGTCACATTAATACGGGCATGAGATTATTAAAATTAACGTCTATGAATATGCTGTTTTTTAACTATTGTATTAGCAAAGCCCTGCCTTTAAATGTCAGCAGCCTTTAAAATCTAGTAGAGTTAATGAATGTAAACTATTTAAAGGAAAGCTATCATCAAAAATTATTTAAATCAGGTTTTTATGATATACCGTATATATATTTTTTTTCAAAGCTAGCAATTTTATTTTTTTACATATCACAATCTGCATTAAAAAATTAAAATAGAAATATTGCCATTTTCACAATTAGGCACTGAGACTTTCTTGATTCTTTATGTGGTTTCAGCAAATAGCACACGTACATTATCTACAATGGTCATACCGTGACCCTATCGTTTGTATTGAAGCATCTAATGATTATGTGAAAAGATAATGATGAAGGGAAGGAAACAGGGTCAGCTGTGCCATCGTTATTGGTGGATCTTGTGCTATCTGCTGTGACCTGTTATTGCAATCCTGCCTCTGGTGATAAGGAAACTGCTGTAAAATCTTTTTGAAATGACAGGAAGAATAATTCTAGAAAAGCCCCAATGGCCAATGTGGAAATTGCAAGATTATTAAAAAAAAATGTTAACAAAGATTGTGACCTGAAAAAATAAAAACATTCCCCCAAATTTTGGAAATAAACATGTATCATAAAAAAACTGATTTAAACAATAGGTAATTTTTGGATGATAACTTCTCTTTATGTAAGGCTAGGTTCACACCAAATGCAATGTTTGGCGAATATGATGGATAGAACTGAAAATATTTATAGGGTGTTATTGGGTGTATTAGTGTTCTTTTGACACTAGACTTGTCGGCATACCCTTTATTTTTTCAACCATAATGGAAAATGTAGTCAGCTATGATACAAAGGTTATCCTGCAAGAAATGTACACTGAAGTATTAAAGTGGTAGACTAAGACAAAAGTAACTTTATTGTTTCTGTATAGTTGATGTGTAGAGTCTAGGACAGGGGTAGGGATCTCCAGGCCTCGAGAGGGACCAAAACAGGTCATGTTTTCAGGATTTCCTTAGTATTGCACAGGTGATAATATAATCACCTGCACTGGTGATCATTCCAACCCCTGTGCAATGCTAAGGAAATCCTGAAAACATGCACTGTTTGCAGGACATACATTGTTATGAAGAAAGTAAGTTAACAAATGTTGAAACTTGATTCTTATTGTATTGATCATAGCTTAGTAAAGATAACTGTAAAAGCTACGTAACAAAGTACTAATACAAGGCACGTGGAAAAGATCATATGTGGTTTCTGAGCCACTGTTCAGTGACATTGTATTATATATAGAACAATAGGTGAGAGTTTCTTGACTACTCTCTCTTATTAGAAGGTTCCTAGTTAAGGTTAATCAGTGGGTCACAAATGCCTGTATGGTTCATCTGATCTCCGGATGTAACACAGCTTTTGACTCCCATTAAGCCATTTCTCCATTACTCGAAAATATGTCATCAATGTACCCCTAAGGCTACGACCACAAAATATGCGATTCCTTATTATAAGCACAGTATAAACCCACTAGAGACATTGGAGGGCATGCACTGTTCCCTCTAAGCTGTGTGCTCTGAAAATGATACCAGATTCTGTAAAGAGGTATATATGTAATTGGGCTTATCAACCTAATTTTCAGGCTGTTTAAACTGTTTTCTTTACAGATTGATAACATGTACTTTTGCCTTTAAAAGGGTTCTCGGGAATGGGATAAAAAGCTGTATTTTATCTAAGTCACATGTAAGGCTGCTTTCACATCTGCGGTAAAGCGTAATTTTCGGCAGATGTTGCCGCATCTGCCAGATCTACGTAATGGCCGACTTGCGGCACCACTCCGGCAAGCCCCATTCATTCTCTATGGGGCTTACAGTCGGGTGCGGCAAATGCAATATTGCCGAATCCGGCAGATCCAGCACTTGCAGCCGCATTAAAAAAAACGCTGCTAGCAGCATTTTTTTCACGGTGCCGCAAGTGTCGGATTCAGCAATACTTGCCGCACTTGAACGCACGAGCCCCATAGGGAATGAATGAGCCTTGCTGGATCGATGCTCCAAGTCGGCCGTTACGTGGCAGATCTGGCAGATGCGGCAACATCTGCCGGGAATTACGCTTTACCGCAGATGTGAAAGCAGCCTTAGGATTTGTTGCAACCTTAAGAAACACGGCTCGAGATTTGTCTCGACTGTCATTGGAGCAGCATCATGAAAAACATAATTGTTTATGCAAAACTTATCTGTTGAGTGAATGGAACATCTTTAGTCCTGTAGCGTGCTCAATCAATTTCAACATCCCGCTTTAAAGTTCATAGAGTGACTTGGATGAGGAGCAGATTTTTTCTCTCCTGTTACAGCCTTGCTCGGCAGCTGAGTGAGCAGATCAGTGATGTTGGTTGGAGATGCTGTTGCTCTGACAGTCAAGACTAATGTCTTTAGCACTTTTTCTTCAGGCTGCAACCTGAAGTGGCATAGGACCAGAACAGGGAGCAAAAGGTAAGCAATGGTATGAACTTTTGACTTTTAGTTCCATATCTCACCATCCACTACGACTTTATAGATGATCATCTTGGGCTATCTTGCAACTATTTAGCATATGATTACTACTGCAGATTAGTACTGCAAATTCTTGTCATGAATAACATGATAAGAATCTGACTAATTACTGAATATGCTAAATAGTTGCTAGTTAAAGTTATGTATAAGATGATTGTCTATAAAATTAAGGTAGTCTCATGCTCAAAACTATAGTGGATGGTGAGATATGGAGCCTGAAAGTCAATAAGTTCAAAACATTGTTACCCTTTTGCTCTTCAGTATATGTGATGGCGGCCATTTTTATCAACTTCTCAAAGAATTCCCTTAAGACACCCAAGACTCGGTAGGCTACCATTTTGATTGGTCTGCTTATATATTTGTAAGCCAAAAAAAGCAGATAGGGTGCCTTCACTTTTTTTTTTTTGCTGCATGTTAACACAGCTTTCTTTCAGTGCTCATATTGAGTTAAAGTGTCTAATGAAAGGTTGACATTTTCTGTCCTACAGAGATCAGTTTGAAAACTTACTTCAGAATTGCAATGAGAAGTAACTCTACTACATAGACTAAACAATATCTACCATTAATATTACCTAATAGTCACTAACTCCCTGCACAATAACCTCTGCACAGATCACTGAGTATGCGTGAAATACAAACTCATCCTACATTGTGCTTCCTATTTAAACCTAGTAATTGACAAAATATAACATAATGGTATACACAGTATATCCTGTTCTTAATGATTGATAGAAGAAGTTTCATGCACCCCAGATTATGATGTTCAACATTGTACAAATATGATTACTGCAAGGATGTTGTTTCTTTATAAGGATCCCAACTCCCCTCTCTCCCTTTTTATTTTTATTATGTCTCCATTATTCAGGTGGGGGGGTTCAGGTTTTTTTGCTGTTTTTTCCTCCTTTCCTTTGTACTTATTTGGTTGTCAAAGTTTGACCCTTAATGTTTGTCATCCTCTTATTTCACATCATACCTTAGTTATATTGTTAACAATTGAAAACTTCAATAAAAACTTTTTGAAACTTAAAAAAACTCTCCCATGAAAGTCATGAAAGCTCTTCAGATTAGGGTTTTCCAATAGCACATGGTGTACTGGACATCTCAGTTAAAAGAAAGCAAGAGTTGCTGCCACCCATAAAAATGTACAAAAATAGAATGAAAAGAAATCTAAAAAAAAATCAATTACAAGAAAAGAATAGGTAGAATATATGTTTGTACCGTGTTAGCCAGTGTAAGAAAAGTATTAGAATATGAGAGTCCTCAGGGGTTGATACCTTTTAATGGGTAACTAAAAAGATAGTAATAAATAGGGAACTTTCAAGACAGCTCAGGTCTCTTCATCAGGCACATGTATGTGGCACATCAGATTTTGTCTTGTAAGCCTGAAGAAGAAACCTGAGTTGTCTCGAAAGCTTACTATTTATTTCCAAGAAGAGAATATATATTGCTATCTGGCTTTACTTTTAATGGAAAATATAATAAGTGATATATTTCTTTAAAGTGCCTGAGTCATCATGTACAGCCCTGGGACCCCTCTCTAGGATGTATGTATGCCCTGATACTACATGTACATTGAGTAATTCTTTATGTACACCGTAACAGGTTGAAGAATGAGCACTTAGATGAAACATTATGATTTGTGATTTAGACATCATCAGGCCTTTGTGACTGCAAATTCATCATAAAATATAAGGTATGAACCTTCGAGATGAATCTATAGAGAGCCATTATTAAAGTATCTGTGGTTCCCAATAGTAGATTTCTTCTATCCTTAATAAGGGATGTCATGCCTTCTATATAAACTGTCTTCCTTGGTATTTATTGCCTTTCTGAAGATATATTCATACTTTACTACAGCCAATTTTTTCTATCCAAGACTTGTAAATGTCTGTTCACCTCTTTGACCTCGGTAAGTAACACATTCAACTTTAAGATCAGTCCCCATAAAACATTTTACTTGATAAAGCCTTCGTCAAAGAGCCATTTTCAAAGGTGCAGAATTTGAAACTCTAGTGTGGTCTTCCAGCAGATGTACTGTCTGGGGAGTCAATTTCCTCTGGAATTTTGCAGTTAAGCTCCTACATCTGCCGTGTGTGAGTTTGGAACCTTCCTTGACCACAAGTCCACAGATACCAGTATGTGAGAAATGAAAGTATTGTCCCAGAGCATGATTCAGGCGCCAAGTTTACAAACTACTCTTTTTCTTACATTATAAATGATTTTATTCGCTAAAGAGAATAGGATAATATTTGTTTAAACCTAAAAATAGATTATAGCGCCTTCTAGTAATACGCGGGACATAAGATTATGCTTTGATGTGTAATGCTGTGCACATGTAGTGCAAAAAAAAAAAAAAAATTCTACGTATGTACAGTAACATTCCTATAATCCAGAAACAGGAGAATGTGATGCTGTGCACATACGATCCGGAGACACTGCCTCCAGCACACACCGCATCTGAACCTGCGAGAATGCGCGGTTGCATGCAGGGAGAGCACAGCCACCCTGTACTCACGATCTGTGGTAGGTGCAGGGCGTCTCCTCCCTCTGTGCACCCAATGATAACTGCTCCTGACTCCGCAGCATGAAATTAACATGCTGCAAAGATGCGAAATTCCGGAAACCCGCACCGCAGCTGAAAACAGTTGCGGAGGGAAGAAGCACAGGGGCATGAGATTTCTTGAAATCCCATCCACTATGGTGGTGTTGCACAATGCAGCTTATTGGATGCAACGGCTATACACTGTGTCCAAAACGCTGTAATTCCTTATTGTAAGCACACACGCTGCAACTGGGGTGTGAAAACTGAGAGGCAATCCGGAGCCCCGTCACCGTCGCCGTGAAATTGCTACAAAATTGCGTCGTGTAATTGGGGAACCCGGCGGTGATTTTCAAAGTTGCGCCTGGTTGCGATTTCACTGCACTGCTCCAAATCCAGAGGCAACCATGAAGGGGAAATTAACTGCTTTTGGCGTGTGAAGGGGCGATAGGGAAGGAATAGGCGTCACCTACTGATTTCCCGGAGGCGTGCCACAGCGTGCTGGACACCGCGCCCCGTCAGCGATGATTGGTGGTGGCTACTGTATTTCCATTGGCAGTCCCTTCACAGGGCGCCATATTTCAACAGCTGTCCATTCACACTACACTATTGCAATGGCGTCATGTATTAGCCATCCTTCCTGTGCAGGCTGGCCAATCATGACACTATTGCGTTGTGTAATCAGCATGTTTGGGGCGCGGAATACACAAGTCTGTCACGCCTATGTTCTTGCGGCGCTGAACATGTGCGCCCACATTCCATTGGGGATTGCGGCGTGTGAAGTGGCATCGGGAGTCAACCGGATGTTTCCCACTGTTGGTGTGTGAACTTCCGGGATGACACATCGCCTTAGGTTGAGGGCGAAATTGCGGCGTCTAAAAGCGCCTTTGGCGTTCAGAAGCAACCATGAAAAGTGTGCAGCGCACGTTAGGTTGCCTCCGATTGCCGCCAAAAGTTGCGGCTGTAAAGGTACCCTAAGATGTGCTGGAGTATCTAACATTCTCCATTATTCAAAAAATCTTTCGGCACAGAAAAGTGCAAAAATCTCATTGGTACCGTATATACTCGCATATAAGCCAAGTTTTTCAGCCCAAAATTTGGGCTGAAAAGTCCCCCCTCGGCTTATATGCGAGTATACTGCCGCCCGCCACCCCCATCAGTATACATGCCCCCCCATCAAGATCCAGGGCCCCCCCCCTTGCTCGGCAAACCTGTAAAGTAAAATCATTATACTTATCACTGTTCTGTCGCCGCCGTCCCCGCCGCTGCCGACATCGCGCTCCTCCGGCTTCATGCGTCTTCTTCCGGCTTCCTGTGGTTGGCGCAGGCAATGACGTCATTGTCTGCGCCGACCACAGGAAGCCGGAAGACGCTGGATGAAGACGGAGGAGCGTGATGTCGGCAGCGGCGGGGACGCGGCGACAGAACAGTGATAAGTATAATGATTTTACTTTACAGGTTTGCCGAGCAAGGGGGGGGGCCCTGGATCTTGATGGGGGGGCCTGTTTACCTCTGGGGCTGCTGCTGTATATACCCCTGGGGCTGGTGCTGTATATACCCCTGGGGCTGGTGCTGTATATACCCCTGGGGCTGGTGCTGTATATACCCCTGGGGCTGGTGCTGTATATACCCCTGGGTTGCTGCTGTATATACCTCTGGGGCGCTGTATACTACCACTGGGCTGCTGCTGTATATACCACTGGGAAGGCTGCTGTAACACTGCTGGGGCCTGTATGTACCACTGGGGAGGCTGCTTGTATACCACACTGCTGGGGCTGTATACTACCACTGGGGAGGCCTGTATACCACTGGGGGGGCCTGTATACCACACTGCGGGGCTGTATACCTGTGCTGGGGTCCACCCTCGGCTTATACACGAGTCAATAGGTTTTCCCAGATTTTGGGGCAAAAGTAGGGGGGTCGGCTTATACACGGGTCGGCTTATACACGAGTATATACGGTATATTTTTTTCAGGAAGAAATCTCCAAATAATATATTCAGACATTTTTGCTTCCGAAAAAAGAAAATTATGTTTCATTAGTTGTTTGATTTGATTTTCATCTATTTTTTTACCTGTGCATCCAGTTTTACCAAAGTGCGGTGTTCATTTTTCTCATATGCAAAAAATAAATAAAAATGTAAGCTGTTGGAAATTGAAAATGCACCAAATTCATTAGGAGGCGTAAGTTTTCATTGATTGACTGGGCAGGTGCTGCCACATCCTGTCCCGTCCATGGGTCCTCCCATTTTGGCTGAGTTGGCTAGGATTGGCGTGAAAACGCTAAAAGTCAAACATTTTGTGAGTTTGTAAATTGTTTTATGCCAATTTCCAGGCATAGACACTTTGATGTATCAGCCACAAAATGTTACGAAGCGGGTCAGCTTTAAAAAATTGCTGGTAATAGTACTTCAAAACACTTGAAAGTTCTTCCTACTTTCTGGCCATATGTTCAGTTTTTCGTGAATTTTTTTGCTGCTTCAGGTTTTGAAAAACACCAGATTTGACAAAAGAGAGTGTTTGCCACTTAACTGACATGTCTCTTTATGGAATCCACTCCAAACTGAGCTCTGTCCAGTCAAAAGGCTTCAAAAAATACTAAATTTAAAAAACTCTTCCAAAATCTTTCTGTGATGCTAGCCTCTACTCATGGGCTAGCCGTGAGGGTGGGTAGTCAAGAAGTCCAAGGTCAGATACCAAGAGAGCTCGTCATAGACAATGGCGTATGAGGTCATGGTCCAAGGTCAGATTACCAGGAATGTAGCAGATAAAGACAAATGGGCTAAGGCTAGGGTCACACTTGCGTTTTTTACAAGCGTTTTTGGAGACCTGCGTTTTCAAAAACGCATGTAAAAACTCACCCATCGGCCCCCATGTTAAAAAATGCATGCCCTAATAGCAATAACGCATGTGTGACAGTACCATGCGTTTTTGGTGCATTTCCAAAAACGCATGCATTTTTTAACATGGGGACCTATGGAAAACGCATGCAAAAACGCATGTACAATTAGTGCCATTGAAAAACGCATGCGTTTTCCATAGGAACCCATGTTAAAAAAATGTAAATGTTGTGTTTTTTTTGCTTATTCTTATGAACATTTTCTGTAGGTGTCTGCACCAAAATATGCCATATCATCTTTTCTTGTTATTATATTTTGCTGTGTTTTGTTAGGCTGCTTTCACAGCTGCGTTTCTCGGCATTTCCGGCAGATCCGGCATTTTGCTGCATCTGCCGGTAGCTGGAACACTTGCTACAAGACTGTGTTCGACCTAATGTATTCCCTATGGGACTTCAGGACATGTGCGGCACTTGCGGTTTTCCACTTGCGGCAAGTCAGAAAACCGTTTTTTGTCCATTGCCACAAGTGACGGATTGGCTGGATCGCAGCATAACCGCAAGTACTGCAAAAATAGAAAAATAAATGTTTTTACCTTGTAGGAACATGGCCTAAATGTTTCATGTAAACATTATGTGAACATTTTTTGTGTTTTTTTGTGGGCAATATTCTAGTTATTTTTAAAATCCATTGAGCAATGAATAAAATATATTATTTAAGGCAAAATGCTTAAAGGAAATCTATCCCCAGGTTTTAACCACTTACCGTGAGAGTATTGTGATGTACAGACAAGAAACCTGATTCCAGCGATATGCCACTTCTAGGGATGGGCGAATTACTCGCTACTATTCGGGACTCGGGGGACTCGCTACTGCCGACTTTCCTTAGGAATTACTCGGGGGTAGCGAGTCCCTGTACTTTTGCAGTGTATCTATACAGATACACTACAAAAGTACCCTAAAAGTTAATCTAAGGGGTTAAAATCAATAAACATTAATACTCACCTCCTGTACCTTATGTACCGGGACCGGTACCGAAGACCTCCGGCTGTTACAGGACCTCCGAGACCACCGGGAGAAGATGGGGAAAAGGACCTTGCAGTTCAGCCAATCAGCATGTGGCTAGCGGTCACATGGGTTTGTCATGTGGCCGCAGTGCAGCCGCGTCACAACCCATGTGACCGCTAGCCGCATGCTGATTGGCTGAACTGCAAGGTCCTTTTCCCCATCTTCTCCCGGTGGTCTCGGAGGTCCTGTAACAGCCGGGAGGTCTTCGGTGCCGGTCCCGGTACATAAGGTACAGGAGTACAGGAGGTGAGTATTAATGTTTATTGTTTTTAACCCCTTAGATTAACTTTTAGGGTACTTTTGTAGTGTATCTGTAAAGATACACTGCAAAAGTACAGGTTACTATTCGACTTGCAACGAGTACCGAGTCTCGGACCCGGACTCGTTAGAGTCCAGCGATTCCGAATATTTCAGGATTCGCCCATCCCTAGCCACTTCCTGTGCTGCTTGCTGTAGTTCTGATAAAATCACTGTTTTATGAGCAGGAAATTATGACTAGAGGATCGGTAATTCTGCTGCCAGGTAGTCCATCCCTGCTTCCCCACTGATTTGCAGTTTTTTGCCTATGCACAGTGATCACATTGTGGAAATTGTTGTTATACAGCGCTCAGCATTCACTGATAAAACTGTCATTTCATCAAAAGTACTGCAAGCAACCACCCCAGTACATGGCTGGAATCAGGGTCTCTGCCCCTACATTACATTGTACTCAGATGGGGTAGGAAAAACCTGGTGAAAGATTACCTTTATCAGGCAAGCCCGGCCGCAGTATGAGCGGCACATAGAGCAGCCGCTGTCACAGCATAGTTAACTCCCTGCTTACCGATGCTGCTGTTACCGGTAAGCAGGGACGTAACTCCTGCGGCTCGTGTATGAGTCGGCTCATACATAAGTCACTGTGATTTCGCTGCTGCTCATTGTTGCTATAGTAACCGCTTATTGGTTACTATAGCAACGGGGTCAGTGGTGATATCACTGCTTAACACCCACAGTCTCTCATTCACAGACCACGCAGCACGGGGAGCGGACTTCTGCCCCCTGCTGTGTGGGGTACCAGAGATGTATCATTTGAAGGAGAAGACAGAAGAGAGAAGGCAGAAGACAGAACACCAGGATCGTTGGAGGGCTGTGTGGGAGTAATACAGATGGAGTCCCTAAGCATGTCTGTCTCTTTATTTTAATAAATATTTTTACTCTGTGTGGTGTCTTTTTTTAAGGTTTTATTGGAGATTCTTAATGGCTGGGCCTAACTTGGTTTGAAATGAAGAATCTTAGGCTTAACGCTGGTAAAACAAAGCTGGTATTAACCCCTTATTACCCAATGTGCCAACCGCCACCAGGGTTGCTGGAAGAGCATGGTAAGGCACCTGGAAATGGCAATTCTTATAAATGCGCCATTTTCAGGAGCAGCTGTGGGCTGCTATTCTTTAGCATGGGGGGGGCCCAAAAAACTCAATGGAAAGCCTTCACGCCCAGTGATGAAACAGCCCACATGCATGCCAAGGCTAAATTAGGCAGCTGAGGGTGGCAGCTTGCAGTTGTCCGCTTTCATCAGGCTAGACTTAAAAATACTGTGAAGCCACACGCGTTTTTTTTTTTCACTATTTATTTAACACCCTATCATGGCAGGTTGGTTGCCATACACTAATGTGTATGGCAACCAAGCAGAATCACTGTCCAGATTGTGAAAATCTAGTCTGACTACAACTGCCAATAACAGAGGCTCTCACAGAGTGTGAGCAATTCTGATTAGCTGTTTGTCTGACGGTGCAGTGAATGTGCAATTAGCTTAATATTCAGCCCTGGAAGTAACAGTGGGAGACTAATAAACCTGATCTAGTTATTCTATCCATTCTAACTTTTACCAGCATGGGAAAGTCCAATGCTACAAACTCGCATAGTGTTCTGTCTGGGTGCAAGATTTTCTCTCCCCCATAGACTTTCATTGGCCTACGCTGTAAATGGTGGTTTACACGTAGCAAGATCGCTAACGAGATCGCTGCTACGTCACCGATTTCGTGACGAAGAGCATTGACCTCGCCGGCAATCCCGCTGCATGTGACATTAGCAGCGATCAGCCCCCTCTCTGGGAGATCGCTAATCTCTATTGAATGGCCTGGGCCAGTTTTTTATCGTCGATCTCCCGCTGGCCAAGCTGCATCGCAGTGTGTGACACGCAGACTTACCAGTGATCCCCATTCTGCGCCCGAGACCCGAACAATCCCAATGACCATCGGGTGTCGGCGCATTGCTGGGTGATCGCTGGTGAGATCTGCCTGTCTGACATCTAACCAGCCACGCACCAGCGATCCCGGTCAGGCAGGATCGTTGTCGGGATCGATGGTGCGTCGTTACGTGTAAACCCCCCTTGACACTCGCCGATAATTGCAGCATCTGTGATTGGACTTGCATGAGTCTTGGAATGCGAGTTCTGCTGAGGGGAAACGCAATAATCTGTCCTGACAGATTGTTTAAAATGGTTCTGAGTTTTTCTCTCTTTGAACTAGCGCGCGAGTCTCACGCCAGCGTGCCTTCACCCTCCATGGGATTTGCCCATTTCATTTTCTGATCTGTCATCTGTTCTTTTCTTTATCTTCCCACCATCATTATGTAGGCTATTCTGTTTAGCTTGGATATATTACAACTGTTATTTTTTTCAGCAATAGAATCATATTTGTTAACTTGTCATAAATTTTCTTGTGGAAGACAATTTCCGAATGCAAGAATCTCTTTTTTTCTTCCAGAATACTTTGTAAGGCATGCAGCAAAATCACTTGGATTTTTTAGGAAATTGCCTTATCCAGACATTTCTTTCTCTTGTCCAAATTTATCATAATTTGATACCTCATTAAAGGAGCTATCCAGATTTCAGTAAAGATAAAAAGGATATCCCATGAATATTGTATCTGACTACAACATGTTCATAGATTGCAACCTTGGAGACATATACAGTAAATCTATGTATAGTAAACGGTAGGATCATTTTTTATGACTTTTTAGACCAGGGGTGTGGGGAACCCCAGGGCTGCATGTAACCCTCAATAACTTTTTCTGCGGCCCAGGGCAGGTTCCATGGGACCGCCGTGTTCAAGCTGACAGCCACATTTTGCTAACTTCCTACCTTTTAAATACAGCTCCCTAGTGATCTCTATGCTCCAGCCTCAGTCTTCCCAGTAACACGAAGCAATCACTGATCTCAGGAGACCAGTCCAAGAAAACACTGCAGGCAGCCGGCTAAAGCGTCAACACAGCGAATTCCTAGGCGCATTGCCCCCTGAGATGGATACCTGGCCTTGGTATTCCCAGCTCGTAAAGAGCTGGATATTGACTCAAAGGGCCACTTAATATGGTGTTATGGTGGTCTCCTCAAAGAGCCACCCCATGGCTAGGTCCTTCCCTGGAGGGATACCTGGCTAGTCCTGTGTTAAGACTCCTAAACGAGGCTCCACAGACTTTATTTGCATATCAATCTACCCAGTGACATATCTGCCCCCAGCCTCCCCTGTGATGTCTATGCCCCAGCCTCAGTCTCCCAGTGACATATCTGCCCCCAGCCTCCCTGTGATGTCTATGCCCAGCCTCAGTCTTCCAGTGACATATCTGCCCCAGCCTCCTTGTAATGTCTATGCCCACCTAAGTCTCCCAGTGACATATCTGCCCCAACCTCTCCTGTGATGTCTAGGGCTCTAGCAATCCTGGAAAAGCAGTTGAGAAACAACATGATCAATATAATAATAATTTTTTTTATATAGCGCCAACATATTCTGCAGCGTTTTTGTAGCGCCCCGCTAGTCAGCGCGCTACAAAAGGGTACTGCACCTCTAACAGAAAGTGCAGTATGCTTTGTCCTGGTAGGGGGTAATAGAAGCCTGGAGCTCCACAACCACACACATACACCTAGTGATAGGGGACCAATCAAACAACCTTTTACTAGGGTAACAGGTCCCGGTTGGAGGAGAGCTAGGTTATGTAGAGAGTGGCGATAGAGCGGGAAACAGTCAGTGAGTTAGTATGAGAAGAACAGACAAGACAGCAGAGTCGGTAAAGAGGAGAAGTAACGGAAGGGCACCTCAACCTGGTGGCCTAGACAGAGAGGGGCGGATAGAGGGTAACTGAATACCCTGGCCCAGTCTGAAACGGGGTACCGGCTTCGAAGTGGTATAGAGGACAATCCGTGAGCTGCAAACACAGGCATGGTCGACAGCTTCTTAGGAGCACGATCCAGCCCGACCTATGTACGGTGCCCACCAGAAGCACCAAACCGGGTTGAGCACCCCTTTGAGAGAGAAGGATCCTCATATCACCCGACAGGCCTGGCAGTAAGTGGGATTCGTGCAGGGCAGCGCAGGAAGTGTCGAGCCCCAGGCTTTGTGGGTACTCGGTATCAGGCTTCAGGGGTAGCGTTGCTGTGTGACGGGGAGTGGTGGCCGCGCTTGATCTCGTGTCCTGGGTGACACTTCAAAAAGGGGGTATATTTACAGGGGATTTTATATACATTTTATGTGACGCCACCTGTAGTCTCTGGTGATGGGTCACCAACGCCGCCACAGTCCGCTGGAGGTAGATGGTATTGCGGCTAGTTGGCAAAGTCCTCTACAGGTAGGGCTGGACACCAGGCAGCGTTCCTGAAAAGGGAACAAGTTGATGCAGAAGAAACACAGGCAGAGGCAAAGTCACTTTCTCCGGGTACTTTACTGGAAATTGTAGCAGCATCAGTTACAGTTCAAGCTCAGCACTTTAGATGTTACAAAAATAGGTAGCTTAATGGGTGGCTGCAAGTGATCCCAGGTGGTATGGTGGGACCCTTGGTATACCTCGTTAACTAACCCATGTCCATTCTTCCCCTCTTTGGATCAATCTTTACCCAGTAGATCCATGTAGGTAGTACCGGGAGTCCCCTCCCTCGTTGGTGAGGAAGCAGGCAGACCTCTCCGATGGCAGGATGCTGCAGCTGATGAACAAGCCACAGCAGCCGGTTGCCGACTGCAAAGCTGGACTTTAGCCAGTTCCTAGGGCCGGCGTTCCCGTGGGTGACTGGAGTATCCCCTGGAGTATGAACGCTCCACTCTGAGGATCTCCCTTTCTCTCTAGGGCCCGTACTTCTCTTGTCGGCCGCCCTCTTTCAGGACCTCCTCAAGGTCCCTTTTCTCTCCTCTGGTGCAGCTTGTAAACTCTCCTCTTCCTCCATTCTTAGTCAGAGACCAAAAGGGCAAACACCTCCTTGAACCCCCTAGAGGTGATTATATTCCCCTCCTGGGTAACCTCCCCCCCTCAACTATTGCGGGAGTGCTGGGAATGGTTCCCACCCACCATCCTAGGGTCCCCATGCAGCTGGAGTATTTACACCTCTTTTACGGGTGTGATACTCCTCTGTGACGCCTGCATCTGCGGGGTGCCACGGAAGAAGGAGTGTCGCAGAGGAACGACAGAGAAAGAGATAGAAAAGGAACATCACTGGAGCTTCAGAGGGACATTGCCTACTGCCAGGACCACCCAGTCCATCACCCTATCTGTAACAGCTGCATACCCTGTAAGATGCAGATTACTTGAGTAAAGTACCCGTGCAGAGTGAGCAAGTGTCTGTGTTTCTTCCTGGTGAACAGAGGTAATTCTGCACTGCGAAGTAGAGACTGCACTGCCCCTTTCCTACCGTGCTACCTTTTTCCACCATTAAATCCATACAGCCTCGGGGACCCCGCTCTTCCTGTAGAGAGCCACAACAATTTGCTGTGCCCATCACCCCGAGGTCACAGCGGCGCCGGTGCCATCACCAGATCTACATGTGGCGTCACGATGTCTACAAATTCTTATCCCTGTAAATAACCCCTTTTTATTGTCACCGCAAGGGCACAGACTCGGGCACCGACCACCCGTGACATCCTTGCACTCGACCGCCCGAGATCTGAGTACCTCAGATTCTTGTGGGCTCGACACTTTACAATTCAGAGGGGACATATACAGACAATATGAGACAATACAGAGTAACAAAAATTCAAAAACTGTTGCAGAAAAAGGTTCCCCACCCCTGCTTTAGACCATTGTAAAAAATATATATTTTAATTACATAAAATAGTGAAAAAATTGTTACAAGAAGGTAAAAAACCCGAATCAGCAACAGGTGAGTATAAACATAACTTTTAATAAATAATATTAAAACCAGCCTTTCTAAAACAGTGAGTGAATACACACCAACACAAATGTCTGGTTAACAACATATAATGAAATAGGCTGACAATCTTACAATGATGAGCCTCACCCAAGACAAAAATATCTGCAAGTATTCAGGATTAGACAACAGTGAAAGAATAAATCACCCATTTAGTGGAGTCTGCGGATTCATATTTGTTATCAATGATGTCTCTAATGCTTTCATGTCTCCAGGTTACAGTGATGAAAAGGGATTTTCTCTAAAGGGCCGTAGAGTTATCTGGCCCTGGTGTCTCCATCAGCTCTCGCCCTGGCAAGGAAAGTCTGCATCTAACCCGAATATCTAGGTGACCCTGAACTGTCCCAGGCAGGCGCAGTAAGGAACAGTCTAGTGTCACCCAGATATTAATGGATGTTGGGGATAGATGTGGACACTCCAGGATCACCCAGATATTAGATTAGATGTTATGGATAGATGTGGACAGTCCAGGGTCACCAAGATATTAGATTAGATGTTATGGATAGATGTGGATGAGTCGGTCGACAGGGTAGGGGGTACTCAGATACAGGGACAGGGGGTACTTCGATGGGGGATCACGGCAGGTCGGTTTCCGGTTCTGTGCTCTGGACCCTCAATGGCAGTGTGGGGGTGATGATGATGGGGGAAATTGTAACGTGAAACCACCTGTGGTACCTGGTAATAGGGTTACCAGCACTGCGGTCGGCCGCTGAGGTGATGTGAATGCAACTTTGGTAGTACAGCTCCCCGCAGGTGGAGCTTTACCTCAGGGCAGCAGGGTGGATGAGGGGAGTAGTAGTCCTCACCTCCTGTGATGTTGTAGAAGCCCTCCGAGCGGCGAATAACTGAGACTGAATCCAGATTAGCTCGAACAGTTCTTTACTGGTACCAGGCAGATGTTAAGGTACATAGTACAGTCTGGTTGAACAGGGTTGGTAGCCGGAGATATTGGAGGACTTTCCAGAGTCTTGCAGTGGTGCCTTCACTACGGCGTTCCTGGTCCGGTCCCTCTGTCTCTGTCTGTATTTGCTCCTCTTGAGCCAAGACTCTAGTCCTCGGGGTCTGTTACCTAAAGTCTCTTACTTGTCAGTGTCCTTGGACCCAACTGCGGGGACTGATGTTGGGCTTCTTTAGGGGTGCTGTGGCTCCCTTGTGTAGGGCCCTCAGCTTGCTAGTCTGCAGTTAAGGTTGGACCTTTTACTAGCTGCCTCAACTCCGGTATGCCGGTGGTGACCTGGGCCTCCAGCTGGCTCCAGCCAGTCCTGGAGTAACACCCTTCAGAGTCTGGGTCACCCCTCTCCTAAGAGGTGCCCTCCTGTTGCAGCCGCAGTGTCCCCTGCATCTGCCTTCCTGGCTCTCCTCACGCCGTCTGCCTGAGACTATTTCAAAATCCCGGACGGATGGCATTCTTCACGGCATCAGGGACGGGTAGTCTTGGCCCCTGTGCTGCGCTACCCTCGCTTCGACGCTCTATTATGCCCTAATGGGCGTCATTCCAGCCTGCAGAGTGCGGGTACAATTCAAATCTCGCACCCGCAACGTCACTGCTGCGACACGGTCACGTTACGCCGGGATCGCATCACTTCCGGTTGCTGCAGATCTCACACAGGCCGACTACAGCATGCAATCTGCGCATGCGCTTATTCGGCCTGTGTGAGACCTGCGGCGACCGGAAGTGAAGTGATCCCAGGGTCACGTGACCGTGTCGCAGCGGTGATGTTGCAGGCGCGAGATTTAAATTGTGCCCACGCTCTGCAGGCAGGAATGACGCCTATTAAGGTACCTTTACACGCCGCCACTGTGCCTAGCAACCGGTATCAACCGTACATGCACACGCACGTTTTTGACGGTTGATACCGATCGCCGATGCCGCATGTACACGCCGCCATTGCGTTATCAACTGAAGGTATTGTGTTGCCCGGAAGTTCCGACAGGTCCTGCGGATAACTTCCTGTTGAATACCTTCACTGCTTCACACGCCGCTATTCACAAAGGAATATGGGCGTACATCTTTCGTGCCGCAAGTACATAGGCGTGACAGAGTTGTGTATTCCGTGACGCTAATACGCTGATGGGACAACGCAATAGCGTCATGTTTGGCCAGCCTGCGCAGGAAGGCTGGCTAATACATGACACCATTCCAATTGTGGAGTGTGAATGGACAGCTCTTTAAATATGGCGCCCTGTGCAGGGACAGCCAATCATAACACAGTAGCCCCCACCAATGATTGCTGATGGGGCGCAGTATCCATGAGGCTATGTCACGCCCCTGGGAATTCACTAGGCGACGCAAATTCCATCCATGTGCCCGTTTAGACGCCATTACCATGGCAATTGTGCCTTTGTGTTGCCTTGGGTTTTTGAACACGGCTCAGAAACAGGTATCCGAGTCAACTGCAGGAAACCCGTTAACTTTCCCAATTTACACGCCGCCATTTTGTAGCAATTTCAAGGCAACTGGCACAAAAATCCCCATTGCCAGGCAGTTGCTACCGCGCAGTGGTGGCATATAAAGGTACCTTTAGGGCGCAGTAGAGCGGCGAGGCGCGGGGAGCGCGGCACAGGGGACCCGCCTACCCATCCCAGACACCGCGAGGAACCCCACTCCGTCCTGGATTTTGTAAGTTTGCAAACTACTTTATTCTACTCCTATATTACTAAAAAACGTCAGACAGGGATGGCTTAAATGTGGATAAATGTGGACAGTCCAGGGTCACCCACATATTAGATTAGATGTTAGGAATAGATGTGGGCAGTCCAGGGTCACCCAGATATTAGATTAGATGTTAGGTATAGATGTGGACAGTCCAGGGTCACCCAGATAATAGATTAGATATTAGGTATAGATGTGGACAGTCCAGGGTCACCCAGATAATAGATTAGATGTTAGGAATAGATGTGGACAGTCCAGGGTCACCCAGATATTAGATTAGATATTAGGTATAGATGTGGACAGTCCAGGGTCACCCAGATATTAGATTAGATGTTAGGATTAGATGTGGGCAGTCTAGGGTCACCCAGATATTAGATTAGATGTTAGGTATAGATGTGGACAGTCTAGGGTCACCCAGATAATAGATTAGATATTAGGTATAGATGTGGACAGTCCAGGGTCACCCAGATATTAGATTAGATATTAGGTATAGATGTGGGCAGTCCAGGGTCCCCCAGATATTAGATTAGATATTAGGTATAGATGTGGACAGTCCAGGGTCACCCAGATATTAGATTAGATGTTAGGATTAGATGTGGGCAGTCTAGGGTCACCCAGATATTAGATTAGATATTAGGTATAGATGTGGACAGTCCAGGGTCACCCAGATATTAGATTAGATGTTAGGATTAGATGTGGGCAGTCTAGGGTCACCCAGATATTAGATTAGATGTTAGGTATAGATGTGGACAGTCTAGGGTCACCCAGATATTAGATTAGATGTTATGGATAGATGTGAACAGTCTAGGGTCACCCAGATATTGGATTACATAATAGAGTTAGATGTGGACAGTCCAGGGTCACCCAGATATTAGATGTTAGGGATAGATGTGGACAGTCTAGGGTCACCCAGATATTAGATTAGATGTTAGGTATAGATGTGAACAGTCCAGGGTCACCCAGATAATAGATTAGATGTTATGGATAGATGTGAACAGTCTAGGGTCACCCAGATATTGGATTACATAATAGAGTTAGATGTGGACAGTCCAGGGTCACCCAGATATTAGATGTTAGGGTACCTTTACACGCGGCTACATTTCTAGGGTGGCTACAGGTAACTTGCTGGTTGCAGTGAAATCATGGAGACAAGGTTCTATCTTGTTGCTGTGTACAAATGGAATAATCTCTCCATGATTTCACTGCAACCAGTAAGTTACCTGTAGCCACCCTAGAAATGTAGCCGTGTGTAAAGGTACCCTTAGGGATAGATGTGGACTGCCCTTGTCAGGCCGGTTGCTGATGGAGACACCAGGGCCAGATAACTATAGGGCCCTTTAGAGAAAATCCCTTTTCCTCACTGTAACCTGGAGACATCAGAGCATCACAGACGTGATTGATACCAAAGATGATTCTACAGAGTCCACTAAATGGTGAGACCACTCTGAGTTATCAATGGTTGATTTATTCTTTTTGCTGTCTGTAATCCTAAATACTTGTGGATATTAGTGTCTTGTGTGAGGCTCGCCACTGTGCAATGGGCACATAATAGGACTGAAATAGGACAATTTCAGCCTATTTCATTATATGTTTTTAACCAGACGTTTATTCCTTTTGTGTTGCTTTGTGTACTTACTATTTTAGAGAGGCCAGTTTTAATATTTATTTATCACAGTTAAGTTTTATTGCTGATTTGTATTTATCTATCAATGTGCCAAGCCTTTGTGAAGGGGCATGACTAGTCCCTGTTCACTCCCCCCTTTTTTGCTTTTTTTGCAAGAAAGTGAAAAACCTTTAAGAAAGAGTATGAATGCCTTGAAAAGTCATGCACTCTGATCCTTTATACTCTTACCTGAATGTACGCACAGTTTAAAGGGATTCTGTCAGCAAAAAATGACTGTTCAAACCAAGCATGTGCTCCCTTGGTATGGCCAATGAGTACAGTTCACATTCTGACCGATTTGCTTACTGTCTATCTCAGCCCTTCTCTCTCCTATAGGGTACGGACACACTGGCGTGAAACTTGGACGACTGCAATGCGAGTTAGTCGGACCAATGTTACTCAATGTCTGACAGCACATTCGTGTCAGGTGTTTTTTTCTCATCTGAGAGACGGACGAGAAAGCAGTCACAACATGCTGCGACAGTATGCGATTCACGCGCGAGACTCGCCAATGCAAGTCTACGGGGACCTACAAAAGTCATGGAGCGCACACAGACCATCCGAGTCGGACATGTTTTTTTCACTGATACATTATCTTTCTGCAGCTGAGAACACTATAAAATGTTCCTGTAAATGACTATACAGTTACTTGCTGTTGGGAAAAAAAATGGATTGCACACGGACAGCACTCAGATGTGATCTGAGAAAAATGTTGGACAGTCGCATAGCAGATGGATGCAAACTGGACCAATACTCGGACGTCACTCATACGACTCTCGGATATGTCAGTCGGACTGTTTTTCTATGTGTTTCCAGCCATAAAGTCAGAAATGTCAATCAAGGAACGGGAAGGTGGAGACCTTTCATGCCAAGGACGTATTGAGCGACTGTGCCAGGTTTGAACAGCCATTTTGTGCTGTGCGAGGTTCCTTTTAAATGCAAACCATTCACCTATACACATTGCCAAATAAAATGCTATTCTTATTGGACACTAGTAGCTTAATCGACAGAGAGCTCAATGCCATACCAGGCAACATTTTTTCATTGCTGAGTATGCCAAGCAGGGCTGTGGAGTCGGAGCCTTTTTTGGTGGGGTCAGAGTCGGTATAAAATGGCCCGATTCCGACTCCTAAAATATATAATAAATTGGGTACAGTAGATCAATGCATAATGTGCTGATGATTATTATTATGAATTATTATTATTTGCTACCTATATATCTTGATTATCATAATAATGATTAAAGCCTGATGTTCAAATTTATCACCTAAGCCTGAGCTGTATATGAGGGAGTCGGAGTCGTGGAGTCGGAGGTTCGGCTTACTGACTCCACAGCCCTGATGCTCAGTATAGGATACGCAGGTATTGTCTTCAGATAATCTGTCACGAGAAAGACGCCGGACACAAATTTTGGAGTGGGCATAATACCATGGGAATAGCAATGTAATCTCCACTGTTCCCAGCAAAGTTCGCTCAATGTCCTTCATGATGATCTGGAATGCTGTTAGAGGAACAGTCTGTGGCCACATGAGAAAAGTCTGGAACACTTCGATATGTATGAATAAACATGATAAAAAACAAACTCATGCCAGCAATGGGATAGGTTTACTGCTGCCTCACAAACAGCTCAGCTAAGAACTCAAGATCTATCAAGGAGGCTTCATATGTCACCCATCAGAAGGGGCTTTCATTAGTAACTACGTGTCATTCCATTTTGCACTGGAAAGACTTTGGTGGAATATCGCTAGGTATGTCACCAATCTCAGATGGAGGGCTATCTGCCGTAACCAACACTGATTGGTAGAGTGAGGTAGTATTGGCGGGTTTTTCTTTTTTCAGGGAGTGCATATTGGACCCATTATCGCCAATGGCTGACCATGTTGCCCTAAAAATAAAAAAGCCAAATGGTGCTAAATGTGTAAAGCTCCTTTGCACAGCTATTACAACTTCATCCTATCATCAGTCAGGACACCGTGATTGTACATTGATGGCATATGATCATGACAAATGAGAAAACCCATATTTTTCGAATGCTTTTACAGTACAAGAATTTCCTAACCCTGTCAGCCCTGAGGTTTCGGGTGAGGAGCGGGGGGTGGGGAGTGTGGGGGGGGGCTGCTGTCAGGTCCGGCGCTCTGCTCCCGCTGTCTCATTACAGCAGCTGCGGCCGCAAACTTAGACTGGCCAGCCCATTTCATTAAAGGGGCAGCCCTAAATTAGGGCAAAACCACCAGCCTGGGGGGCACTTGCCCCCTGCCACCTGGGCCAGTCCACCCCTGCACGTGTGCCCATCCTCAATGCTATTGAACTATTTATTATATGAATCAGATACTAGGCTCATGATTGCTGGTGAATTTCATAAAAGATATACCTGCAACCATGCAGCCAGGATCTGATTCATCCTCAGACAGCATACTTGATAATTAATAAATCAAGATGCTTCAAAAATATCAGGTTCCATTTTTTCATCGTTTACAAATCATTAACACCTCTATTGATCTTGTGATTTCCATAACTCCAAGACTTTTCCTTGTTGGTGCTATAATTATAATATTGAAGAGTATACCTTCACTCTTATGTTTGTGCTTGAGAATGAATTTCTGCTAATAAAATTGCTATTTCAATTACATTTTAAAATATTAGTTTTGGAAAGGGTTCAACCAATGTGTCATGCTCCATTGGATTCCGTATGTATTGGGATATTTTCCCATGGAACAGAAGCGGTATAGCTAAGGACTGCTGCAGAACTCCATGGTTCTATGAATGAACTTAAAGGGGAACTCTGGGGAGAGAGAACTTTTTACTCCTATTCCTGCCCTCCTACATGGTAAAGCTGAGCTGTGCACTACAGTTCTAGGATCTATAGATCGCTTCTAATTCAATAAAATCATACCTGATCTTTTGCTCTCCCCCTCCCTTGTGGGACGTAGAATTTCAGACTCATGCTGCTGGTGAGAATAGGAGGTGTGTCAGGGGAATGGATTGGATCATTCTACATTCCAACCCGATCACATGTCTGTATGGGGATGGGGCATGGCCGCTGCCCCATGGTCACACTACAGTCCTGTCCCTGATATACCATCCTATGTAATGTGACAGGGGTGTTCTGTAATTTACAATACAAGTCAATCTGAATGCTCAAATGATAACAAGTCGTCTTTTTCAGTGTTTTTTAACCTCTTCACGACCTTTGAAGTACCCAAATGGTATAGGTATGTCATGGCGATTATGCGGGGCACAGGAGCTGTGCCTGCAAAATTCCCACCAGTAGCTCAGCATAAGTGATAGCCGAACTCCAGCTGCCCACACTGCCCTTGGCGGTTTAACCACTAAATGCCTTAATTAATAGTGATCACAGCATTTAAGGGCCACTTTACACACACCAACTTATCTGTCCAACTTCTGACCAACTTGCTGGTTGCAGTGAAATCATGGACACATTGCTCCATTTTGTGGCTGTGTACAAATGAAACAAAGTGTCCATGATTTCACTGCAACCAGCAAGTTGGTCAGAAGTTGGACAGATAAGTTGGTGTGTGTAAAGTGGCCCTAAGAGTCTCCCACTTGATCGGGATCCCTGTGACGTGATAATGGAGTCCCGATAGTTGCCTTGGCAAATCAAGGTCAAATAATGACCACCAGAACTGCCAGCTACTGTGGCCTGTTAGACTTTGCCAGCAGCATGGTCTAAAAGGTGTTCTATCAGTGTCACACTGACAGTTATTAATGATTGCAACGCATGTGCATGGCAATTGAATATACCAGTGATCAGACTAATAAAAATAATGTCCCATACAGGGACTAAATAAGAACGTTAAAACAATTGTAGACATTTTTTTTAACCTCAAATAAAACAACAAGACAACTGAAAAAACATTTTACATAAATATATGTGTTCATGAGCACAAACAAAAAATAAACAACAAAAAAGTGCACATATTAGTATCGCCACATCCGGAACAACCTGATATATAAACACATTAGTTAATCCTTTCAGTGACCACCATAAAAATAATAAATGTGGCAAAAAACTATGCAATATTATCATACAGCGGAAAAAAGTGGAATAAAACATGATCAAAGAGTTGGATGTAAATAAAAATTGTACGTCTGAAACAGTCATCTTGTTCCGCAAAGAATCAGCTGCAATACAGCTGTTTGTGGAAATATAAAACAGCTGCAGTTCTCAAAATAGAGCGATGCAAAAACAATTATTTTTCTATAAAAGTGTATTTATAGTGTAAAAGCGGCAAAACATGAAAAAAGTATATAAACATGGTATCGCTGTAATCGTTGACTGAAAAGCTTACACCTGAAGAAAAAAAAGCTGTTTATCAAGCAAACGGTGATGTGTTTGTCCAAAATTATTATATAAAAAAACATATCCAGAATACGTTTCTGATCATGTAGCCTCCTCAAAAATATGAGAACAAAAACCAGAATGTTATGTGACCCAAAAGGCATTGTGTGATATTAAAAAAACCAACCAAAATCGATGTAATCTAAAAAAGAGCCCAATATTATGCAAAACTGTGTAAAAAAAAACATTTTTTAGTGTGTGTTAGTAAAAAACCTACAAATCTGGTAATCTAAAAACCTATACCGCACAGTGAACAGGGTAAAAAATAAATAAAAGCAATTCTTGACCTTCTTTTGATTTATTCATTCTTCCTCTTAAAGATTGCATTAAGGCTAGACTCACATCCTGTGCTCAGCGCTTTACACAGCAATTACACTGGAGTTTACATGTAAATATCTGAAATACATGATTCAGACAGAACCCCAATGGAAAATTCACAATAATGAGGCAGAGGTAGTTATTTTGGACTGTGCCTGTACTATGATCCGGCGGTGTCCATCTTGTAAAGAGTGCTTAAAAGCACAGTCAACCAGTTCTGTGCACCTTTGAAAACAACACTGAACAGAGGCCATACAGAGTCCAGAATAACTCTGCTGCCACATTATAGTGGATGTATCCTGCAGAGTTTTCTTCTGAATCATATCATTAGGAGTTATAGAGTGCAGGATAAATGGGATCCAAAATTATATATAAAATGTTCCCAATAATAGTTTCAACTCAATCCTGCAAAAAAAAAAAAATGTCTCAACTACGGTATGTTGTCTGTTAATGGAAAAATCGGGGGTTTTCACCCACTATAATACAAAGGCTCTTAAAAAGCGCTATGACTCCCCCCAAAAAGAAATCTAGTGAATTCTGTGCTCCCAAATCCAAATGCCCCCCCTTTATTCTGAGCCCCACAGTGTACCTAAACCACACTTAGGATCCACTTGTTTGGCATTACCGTAGTGAGGAGAGCCTGCTTAATTTATAGTTTATAGGATGAGAGTCTGCAGAAGCATGAGATGGGCACAATACAATTTACAATGTGCTGGGCACTACGATGTACTGGGCACTATAATAGCAGATTTGCAACTTTCATCCATTCCTTTTTGTTTCTGGAAAACACCTATGGTATAAAAATCCTGACTACAACTGTAGAAAAATTTCCAGAGGGGTGTAATTTCCAAAAGGGGGTCACCAAAGCAGGATTCTGCTCTTCTGGCACTTAGGGGCTCTGTATAATGAGTATAAAAACTATTCTAGGAATATCTGTGCTCCAAGAGTCAAATAGCGCTCCTTTCCTCCGAGTCTTGCTGTGTGGCTAATCAGTACAGTACAGCCACACGTAGGGTAATGTCATGTTTATGAGAAGTTGTGTGACAAATTTTGGTGCCATTTTTCCCCATTTCCCAATGTGAAAATGTGAAACTGGGGCTAAAACTACATTTTTGTGCTAAAAATGGAATTACTTTTTTTATTTACTGCCCAATGGTATAAAATTCTGTGGTGTCAATATTATAATTGCACCTCTAGATAAATTCATTGAGGGGTGCAGTTTGTAAAATGGGGACACTTTTTGGGGGCTTTGCTGTTCTGGCACGTCAGGGCTTCATTCCGATGCTCTTCATGAGCCTCTCATGCTAATGGGAGAGGCGAAACGCATCGGGCAGGGTGCTAATATACCATATCATTGGTTATACATTGATAAAATCATCTGGTTTGCACAAGTATAGGACTTTGGACAGACGGTCGGGTTGGACCTACGACTCAGGAACAATATAGGGTATCTAACAACTCAGGCACTGAGCAGATACAACATTAACCAAGTGGGATTTCTGGACTGGCCTAGATTTTGGAGACAGAGTGTGTCCAAACGGGTCCATCCCTAAAACCGCATCAACCATACCAAACATCTAATATATTGTTACCCAACCCCAATTGACCTCCAAAAGTACCTAACTGTTTAGGCAGTTGTTTGTTTAGTGTTTGTTTGGGGGGTGGTTTGTCTATGTGAATATCACTTTCACTGTTATCACAAATCCACACGGGATTTTGAATTTAACAAAATAAAATACAAAAAGAAAGACAGAGTTTATCCTCCTTTATTGTATCAGTCTCAATTTGGATAACTTTAAAACCAAATTTCGGTGAAATAACGTCAAGGCTCTGCCAATGTGACATGGCACCCGAAAACCATACCGGCAAAACTTGCTCTGTAATATGGCACTCCTTCGCTTGCACTGTGCCTGAAAAGTAGTTCCCAATTACATGAACGGTATTGGTGCACAACAAACTAAGGTCAGTATTTTCCTATTAGTCCTTTTAAGAATTAAAAACTTAGGGTCAAGCAACATTTTAGTTATAAAAAGTAAAATTGTGCTCCTTCCCTTCTGAGCCCAGCCATGCATCCAAACAGTAATAATAATAATAATATTAATTCACCTAAATAGCGCTTTTAATTTCATGTGATGAGAGCAAATACCCTCGAGAAGGACATGATGCTTGGTATGGTCAGCGTCAGTAGAGGTTGCAGAAGACCTACAACTCGTTGGCTGAACACCATCATGGCAGACACTGAAGGATGCTGTAACAAACAGAGCAGCTTGGAGAACAATGGTTCACATGGTATCCAGTCGTTGGACATGACTGAATGGATGATATTGAATTGGAATTAATTTAATAGCGCTTTACATACATTTGCAACACTGTCCCCATTGTTATTTACAATAGAAACATCCTACCAGTAGTTTTCCACTATCTACTTATATAATCCGCAGTTGGGATTTCGGGCGTTGTAGCCGAATCCCAACATGCTTTGCGCGGGACTGCGAGTGATGACGCGCAGCGTCATCACGAGCCGCAGACCCGCACTACTCTAAAAAAAAAAAAAATCCTCACCTCTACCCGAGCCCGCGCTGTCTCCCGCCGTCTTCTGCCGTGTTCCGCTAGGCTCCCGGTGGCTGTGCAGGCTCCCGGTGCCTGCAGTGATCTTCTATCTACTGAGAGTGAAGGACCTGTGGTGATGTCAGAGTCACGTGACACCAGCTTACTCCAGGCAAATCGCGGGTCACGTGACTCTGACATCACCACAGGTCCTTCACTCTCAGTAGATAGAAGATCACTGCAGGCACCGGGAGCCTGCACAGCCACCGGGAGCCTAGCGGAACACGGCAGAAGACGGCGGAACACGGCAGAAGACGGCGGGGGCTCAGGGTGAGGTGAGCATAATCTTTTTTTATTTTTTTTAACCCCTGCCTTGCACGAGCGCACCACAGACACCTGTATACTCCACCACCACACACGCCTGTACACTCTGCCACCACCACAGACGCCTGTATACTCCACCACCACACACGCCTGTATACTCTGCCACAACACACGCCTCTACACTCTGCCACCACCACACACGCCTGTACACTCTGCCACCACCACACACGCCTGTACACTCTGCCACCACCACACACGCCTGTACACTCTGCCACCACCACACACGCCTGTATACTCTGCCGCCACCACACACGCCTGTACACTCTGCCGCCACCACACACGCCTGTACACTCTGCCGCCACCACACACGCCTGTACACTCTGCCACCACCACACACGCCTGTACACTCTGCCACCACCACACACACCTGTACACTCTGCCACCACCACAGACGCCTGTATACTCTGCCGCCACCACCACACCCGCCTGTACACTGTGCCACCACCACCACACACGCCTGTATACTCTGCCGCCACCACCACACACGCCTGTATACTCTGCCACCACCACACATGCCTGTATACTCTGCCACCACCACAGACGCCTGTATACTCTGCCGCCACCACCACACCCGCCTGTATACTGTGCCGCCACCACCACACACGCCTGTATACTCTGCCGACACCACCACACACGCCTGTATACTCTGCCGCCACCACCACACACGCCTGTATACTCTGCCGCCACCACCACACACGCCTGTATACTCTGCCACCACCACACACACCTGTACACTCTGCCACCAGCACAGACGCCTGTATACTCTGCCACCACCACACATGCCTGTATAATCTGCCGCCACCACCACACACGCCTGTACACTCTGCCACCACCACACACGCCTGTACACTCTGCCACCACCACACACGCCTGTACACTCTGCCACCACCACACACGCCTGTACACTCTGCCACCACCACACACGCCTGTACACTCTGCCACCACCACACACACCTGTACACTCTGCCACCACCACACACACCTGTACACTCTGCCACCACCACAGACGCCTGTATACTCTGCCGCCACCACACACGCCTGTACACTCTGCCGCCACCACACACGCCTGTACACTCTGCCACCACCACACACGCCTGTACACTCTGCCACCACCACACACGCCTGTACACTCTGCCACCACCACACACACCTGTACACTCTGCCACCACCACACACACCTGTACACTCTGCCACCACCACAGACGCCTGTATACTCTGCCGCCACCACCACACCTGCCTGTATACTCTGCCGCCACCAGCACAGACGCCTGTATACTCTGCCGCCACCAGCACAGACGCCTGTATACTCTGCCGCCACCAGTACAGACGCCTGTATACTCTGCCACCACCACACATGCCTGTATACTCTGCCGCCACCAGCACAGACGCCTGTATACTCTGCCACCACCACACATGCCTGTATACTCTGCCGCCACCAGCACAGACGCCTGTACACTCTGCCGCCACCACCACACACGCCGGTATACTCTCCCACCACCACACACGCCTGTACACTCTGCCACCACCACACACACCTGTACACTCTGCCACCACCACACACGCCTGTACACTCTGCCACCACCACACACGCCTGTATACTCTGCCGCCACCAGCACAGACGCCTGTATACTCTGCCACCACCACACACGCCTGTATACTCTGCCACCACCACACACACCTGTATACTCTGCCACCACCACACACGCCTGTATACTCTGCCACCACCACACACGCCTGTATACTCTGCCACCACCACACACGCCTGTACACTCTCCCACCACCACACACACCTGTACACTCTGCCACCACCACACACACCTGTACACTCTGCCACCACCACAGACGCCTGTATACTCTGCCGCCACCACCACACCTGCCTGTATACTCTGCCGCCACCAGCACAGACGCCTGTATACTCTGCCGCCACCAGCACAGACGCCTGTATACTCTGCCGCCACCAGCACAGACGCCTGTATACTCTGCCGCCACCAGCACAGACGCCTGTATACTCTGCCACCACCACACATGCCTGTATACTCTGCCGCCACCAGCACAGACGCCTGTATACTCTGCCACCACCACACATGCCTGTATACTCTGCCGCCACCAGCACAGACGCCTGTACACTCTGCCGCCACCACCACACATGCCGGTATACTCTCCCACCACCACACACGCCTGTACACTCTGCCACCACCACACACACCTGTACACTCTGCCACCACCACACACGCCTGTACACTCTGCCACCACCACACACGCCTGTATACTCTGCCGCCACCAGCACAGACGCCTGTATACTCTGCCACCACCACACACGCCTGTATACTCTGCCACCACCACCACACACACCTGTATACTCTGCCACCACCACCACACACGCCTGTATACTCCACTACCCACAGACCCACCTGTATACTCTTCTACCCACAGAGCCGCCTGTATACTTTACTACCCACAGAGTCACCTGTATAATCTCCTACCCTCAGAGCCGTCTGTATACTCTGCTACCCACAGACCCGCCTGTATACTCTGCTACCCACAGAGCCCCCTGTATACTCTGCTACCCACTGGCCCGCCTGTATACACACAATTCATTTCACCCTGCTCCCGATGCAATTGCATCGGGCCTTTTTACTAGTATACCATATGGTCGACTTTCTCCTGTTAACCCTGTGAGAATGCAAAATATGGGGCTACAGCTATTTTTTTGCTGGAAAAGTAAAATTTAAATTTTTCCCTCCACATTAATTCCTGTGAAGCGCCTAAAGGCTTAATAAACTTCTTAAATGTGGTTTTTAGCATTTTGAGGGGTGCAGTTTTTGGAACCCTCAAAGTCACTTCATATGTGATGTTTTGACCATTTTCAAAAAGTGGCTTTGAAAATTTGGTTGGAGAAATGAGAAATTACTGATAAACGTTCAACCCTTCCAATCTCCTAACAAAAAATTGTGTTTAAAAAATGTCTCTGACATAAAGTAGACTTTGGGAAATGTTATTTATTAAGGCCCCGTTACACCTGCCGATCTGCTGGAGATGTCGGCGGCGACTGGCGGGTGTGCGCACGTTTTTGACACCTCGCCAGCATCGCCATCCCCCATTTACATGGGGCGACACCTCCGGCGGCGCCCTGGCGAGCTGACAGGCGGCATCGCCGCCAGGGTGTCTCAAAACCCCAGCGGCGATGCAGGACAATGGGAGCCTATGGCTCCCATCGCCTGTCAGCTCACCGGCGGCTGTTTACATGGGGCGATGTGTGTACATCGCCCCAGAACGGCCGCCTGGTTTCACATCACCGATGTGAAACCAGGCTAGCTGTCAGAGCCGCCGACATTGCCGCTTTACATTAGGCGACGCAGGGATGATGTCGCCGCCGATAGGCCACGCCCCTACATCGCCTATGTATTCGCCGGCGATGTCGCCAGGTGTAACGGGGCCTTTAAAGATTTTGTGTTTAGGGACATAAAAATGAAAAGTTAAAAAATGTAAAATAAATGTTGTCAAGCTTTCTATATTTTCATAAATAAACACAAATGATATCAACCAATATTGACCACTAACATGAAGTACAATGTGTCACAAAAAAAAAATCTTAGAAT
>JARQOC010000002.1:80210796-80222073 GCA_033576535.1 Allobates femoralis
TATGTAGTGCGCCATAAATTGTAGCCTACTGCTTATCATCGTCAGTATGTCTGATTGATCACAGTACAGTCCAAGGCAATTTTTCTTATATATGTAAAGCTTTGAAAAAAGGATAAACCAGCAAATTTTTCCCTTCACTTTGGCAGTTTCTGAAAACATTCTATTTCCTCGTTCCAAAGGGCGGCTCCATTTTTCGGTGAAAGTTCTTTACTAAATCTTATTAACAAAATAGATGTACTTGGTTGTGGTTTTGGAAGGCTTCACTGAGAAATTGACATTAAAAGCAGGATTAAGGCAGAAATGTAAACCATTTTTGTATGAACATAGATGAGTGTGGAATGTAGCACTGAGCCAGATGTCAGCATCCACTTATTGTGCTGAAAATAACAATGTACAATTGGATGTCTGGTGTAAATTCTTGTAATTTAGTGAAACATACTGATTAATCATGGTATAAAGACTATGGACACCTTTTGATATGGAAAAAATATATTTTTACATATGTTAGTAATTATATTTAGTTAATAAACTTGCATTGCAAGATTCAGCCTGAAATCTTTAGTCCGTTATTGCATTTTACGTGCATTCTAAGTTTAGGATGTTTCAGTTCCAGCTAACTCCGCCTGTTCTGTCCCCTTCTGATGACTGCAAATCCCAAGAGCTCTAATCACCAGTCTTTTAGCTGATTGTATACTTGTACTTACATCATTAAACATTGAACAGACAGTGTCAACTCCATCGTCGCTGCAGCTGTAGAAAGACCAGGAGAAACGCTGTAGTTTTCTTCTAAATATGCATTAGTTACAATGGAATGATAGGTGAAAAGGAATAATCTTTGCAGGGTAGTACAAATGCATCTTCAGTAATGGCTTCTGCAGACTAACTGAGGAAAAAGGGAGGAGCAACCTAATGCAGAGTTCATCTACGGGTGGGACGTAGGATCAAACTTCATACAGTCTAAATTTAGCTAGCAACAACAGGGGAATTTCCTGACTGGAGGAAAATACATAATGCAGTGAAATATATACAACAGGTTGTTCCCATTTGTGGGACACAACACTCCTCGTCTGAAATCGTCAGATTTCACAAGTCTTTATATGACTATGAAGTCGGCTCTGTCCCTCAACGTCATGAAACCTGCAACGAGAGGAGAGAAGAAACATGCATGCACACAATAATGCAGTACTCATGTCCTTACTTAATCGATGTCCTTGAATGCAAAAAATGAGAAAAATGAGTTCTAGTTCAACAAACCCATATTCGAAACCCATATTGCAAACGTGCCAACTTTTCCACCAATCCAACAATCCTATGATGAAAGTTTAGTTCACTGGGAAATGTTCAAGTTCAGTTAGACGATAACAGTTCTGATTCCTGGTACGGCAGGGTATAAAGTGGTGCGCTCCCCGCCATGGCAGAGTTCAGCTGCAAGTTAAGTTCATGTGACTTCGTTCGAAGGAGCCAGCAGATGTTGAACCTAGAACGAATGTCAGCCTGCACAATGACTGACTAGGTTGGAAGGTGTCCAGGGTGATGAGATCTCGACTTCTGTACTGACGCTTGGACAAACAGCTCTTAATGCAGGTTGGTCCGAGATCCTTCCAGACTCTGGTTCTTTTGGTTCAGGTTCATAACTGACAACGGTGGGGTGGAGATTATTGTGCAGCCAACTTGGGAGTGATGACTGCGTGCTGTGGACAAGATTGAGTATTGACCTGAGTTTCTTTCTCCGCTCAGCTAGTCGCAGGTCAGTGGAGATGAGATGCCACTGTTCTGGTGTGGCTCTTTTGGTTTTAATCGTTAACGTAGCAGCACAGAGATTTGGTATGGTACATGCAGGTTTTCAGACAAGTTTGATCTTGTCCAGGGTGAAACTGCGATGCCTTTTTGCCGGTCTCTGACGTTTTCAGGGAGGCTGCTGCAGCTGTAGCCTTCACAGATGCGTTGTAGGAAATGTAGGCTTGTCTCCTGATGACAGCTGAAAGAGTCTTTGGAGAATCACGATGCAGGACTTGGAGTTGTTGTAAGGTGTTTAGAGACTTCTTCCCCGTCTCTTGCCTGTGTTGCCTCTGAGATGGCAACATAGTGTTATTGTTGGTGCCCTGAGTAGCAAGCTGTCTCAGCAATATCCTGAACTGCGATGGGTGTCCTGAACCCAAGAAGACCGTGGATGCTGTTTTCAACAGGCGAGGTTCCTCATTTAATAGCAAGTTCGTTACAGGGTGATGCTTGGGAAGTAAATGTGCATTGTTCGACATCTGGCAGTGTGTTGAGGCTGCGTTGCGTGGGGAGAGCACTAGCACCTCCAGAAAGTGGTAGACAGTTGACAGGAGGGTTCTCACTCTGAGCACTGAATTCTAGCACAGCTTCGACTTCACCAGGCTTGTGATGGTTATAGGCATCACAGATTGGGAAGTTAGCAGTTTCTTGCTGCGGATCTCTTGGTAAGAGCCCTTTCACATCAGCGTTTTTTTAAATTTGCGGCAGATGCGGTGAAAAAAACGCATTTGCCGCAATTACCGCATACCGGCTGCACTTGCGGCGCGGTTGCGGTAAATGCCATGCAAAGTATAGGCGTACTTGCGGCAGGTGCGGCAAGTGCGGTTTTGCACTTGCGGCAGGTGCGGCCGCGAAAAAAGAAAGAGAAAGTAAGGATCTACCAAGCTGTTGTAGTTGTCTCCAGTGGGTTTGATGCTCGTGTCCCTGATGATCACCTTGTCTTCCTCTGTAGGTTGTGAATTGTTGACCTGGTTTGCAGGGTAGAGTGCTGTTGACTCTAGGTTGTCGACTTGAAGATAAAGCAGATTTAAATTGTCAGGTGGTTGTTGTTGCCACCTAGTGTCATTTGGCTTGTCCTTTACCGGTAGTAGTGTGGATATGGCAGGAGAGACACGTCTTGGTCGTCTGACGTGATGAGCGTTCTGAAGGAGGAGATGTAGTTTGAGTTCCTCAATTGGTCGCCACAGACATTGCCCATGATGAACCAGCCTAAGTCCAGGCACAGAGTGAACAGAGCATCGGGTGGTCCATTGATTAATTGATGCACCTTATGCAGCCATAAGATGTCTCTGCCGAGGAGAATTAAGATGTCTGCCTTGTTGTCCAGGGCTGGTATATTTTCGGTTATGGAACTGAGGTGAGGATGGTAAAAAGCCCCTTCTGGCGTTGGTATTTGTTCCTGTTGAAGGGTATTTGATATGCCATATGGCTGGCAATTTGACGTGAGCGCGCACGTTCCAGGCACTTTTTTGCACATCGCCAGTCGCCCTGTCACACATAGAGATCTCGCGTGCGATGTTTGGCGATTCTGCGTTCTGGAAAAGCCTGGCGCAGACCGAAAGCAATTTGACATTCCCACGTCACACACAAATCGCCGCTTCACACGCCACCACCGCATCAGTGAAGTGGGCGTAGAGTGTGAGTACGGCGAGGAGACAGGTGGCCAGAGTGTTTTTCACCACCTACCGATTGGCCAACACAACTGCGTAACTATTGCTCAGCCTTGTCAGGAAGTCTGCACACTACATGATGCATGTGTCCTTTCTACTATATCGCTATTCAAATATGGCGCCTTAGCCATGGCCAGCCAGTGGGAACGCAGGAGCGACCACCAATCACGGCAGACGGGGCAGCCAAATGGAACGCTCAAGCACGCCTCTGGAATTGCTTCCATATGGCTTGAGCTCACTTTCTACATCGCTATTGCGCAGAAATCGCCTGGTGGTTATCGCCTGATATGACTGCAGTGCAGGGCGATCAGGGACGCTCCACCGGTGATTTCACACCGTAAAATCTCCCTGTCTCACTCCACTACGCACAGGTGATGTGGTTTCCACATCGCCGAAATACACAAATTTACGTCAATATGGAAGCCATATTGCCGTGTGTGACGGTACCTTAAGAGTGTGGGAAGTGGTATCTCGTTGAAGCTGAAGAGAGAAGTTATTATGAGGCTGCTGGCCTTTTTCCAGTGGCTTCTGTCACACCGCAGCATGTGCCCAAGGTGTAGGGATAGGTGTTTCCCTTTCAAGCCGAGCAAGTCGAAGAGTTTTGACCTGGCCAAGGATTTGTTACTCTGGTTGTCCAGGCTGACATACACCTTGACTGCCTTCTCTTGATGACCTTCAGGATACACCTTTGCCAAGCAAATCTTCGCGCAGGACTTGTAATGAAGAACTTCTCTGCAAACCTTGGTGCTCGATGAAGATACTGCGAGATGGTTCGTTGCTTTGTCTGTACTCTCCCCGCCATGGCCTGTGGTGGGGGAAGGCTTAGATATAGAGTTGGGTTGTGATAGGTGGAGCACTTGCATGTGGTCTTCGCTTTCGCACTCTAGACACTTGATGGTGGTGACACAGTCCTTAGCAAGGTGTTCGGTAGAGCCACAGCACCTGAAGCATACTCCAAACTTCCTTAAGAGTTCCTTTCATTATTCAAGTGGTTTCTTCCTGAAGCCGATACATTTCTTCAGGGGATGGGGCAGTTTGTGTATAGGACACTGGCAGTTCGGGTCTTGTACCTTCTCGCCTTTACTGCCTTTGTCTGGCGCTGATGTTGGTGAAGGCAGAACTTCAGTCCCTTTTGCTGACACCGGACTGCTGCGATTCCTGTCTGGTGATAGTGTTGGTGTAGGCAGGACCTCTGTCTTCTTTGCAGACACCTGACTGCTGTGATTTCTGTCAAGAGAGTGTGAACTCTCGTATATAGGAGATGACGCAGAGCCGCTGGGTTCTTGATAGTAGAAGCTGGGGTCGGTTTTGTACTCTGAATCTCCTTGATGAAGTCACAAAATAAGAAAGTTCCTGGTATTTTGAAGCATCCTTGCCATATATTTTGAGAAGTCAAATAGTTGTTTGAGCAGAGCATCTTTGATAGCTTCAGGACTAACAAAACCTTTCTCTAGTCTGTCCCATGCAGTTGCGAGACCTGTTGTTGGGTCGCTGATGTAAACAGATCTTAGTCTCTTGATTCTCTCTGTAGATCATGGGTCTAGTCACCTGATTAGCAGATCAGCAGCAGTAATGCCATGATCACCGGTCTGCTGCATTCAGGCAAGGGGTCCCCCATGTCTCTAGCACCCCTGTACCCCGAGATAATTGAATTTAGAAACTTACAATGTGGAGCCACAGACGTGGGGTGTAGTGGCTGGAGCCACTGCTCTTCACAGGGCAATTTCACGCCCCCTGTATATAATATCCTCCCTCCTGTCACTCATGGTCTCCCTCTCCTGTATGAGAAGCTGGACGCCTGCCCCGCCTCCTGCGATGACATCAGCTCCTTTCCCTGCCCTGCTCCATGTTATCCACCGAGCAGGGCCGGGGAAGGCGGTGACATCACTGCAGGAAGCAGGTTGCTCCGCCTCCTGCAGTGACGTCACCGCTTTTCCCCACCTTGCTCCATGGATAACATGGAACAGGGAGGGTAAAGGAGCTGACGTCATCGCAGGAGGTGGGGCAGGCGTCCAGCTTCTCATGGAGCAGGTGCAGGAGAGGGAGACCATGAGTGACAGGAGGGAGGCAACGGAGGGAGGATAATACATACAGGGGGCGTGAAATTATCCTGTGAAGAGCAGTGGCTGTAGCCATAAGACGACACTCTTTGGCTCCACATTGTATGTTTTTTAATTCAATTATCTCTGGGTACAGGGGGCTCAAGGGATGGGGGACCCCTTGCCTGAATGCAGTAGACATGCTGCATTCAGTGCTGCAATTAGATCAACATGTATGGGGGGGTGACAGGTCCTCTTTAAGGCTGGCTTCACACCACGATTTTCAGGATCCTGGGCTGTCCGGTGTGAACCGGACAGCCCGGATCTAATATTGGCCCCATCGTATCCCTATGGGGCTGGATGGAGCCGGATGGCAGTCATTTGCCATCCGGTTTCCATCTGTCTGGGAGGATCCGGGAGAATTCGGGTTTTTCTTCCGGACACAAAATCGCAGGGCACCCCTAACATGGGGGTCTATGGCGCTGGATTGCGCCAGATCCGACAAAAAATCACATCCTGCTGCCGGATGCCTAGCTCATGAACTTCAGCACCGTGGAGAGCTCCCCGTTGAGATTACAGAACCGCAGCTAGCTCCCCGATAGCCTCGATTTTGAGATTTCAGCAACTGCAGCTGTGATCTGTCAATTCCGGCAGATAACAGCACCAGAGGGCATATTTGTCCTCCGGTTCTGTTTGTCTGGGGCATCAGGTTCTGTCCAGTGCTTCCTACAAAACACCGGACAGAACCTGACAGCTCAAAAACATGGTGTGAAGCCGGCCTAAGAGATTTAAAATAAGAAGCGTCTAAATGGAAAAGAGAACATTTGGCACATTTTCCAAATTTGTTTGAATTTGGCCGGGAAATTTGATTCTTCAATGCAAATTGCATTGCTGGTAAAAAGCAATTTATTATGCTCTGATGTTCACATTAGAGCCAAGATCATAATAAATGGATGGGTTAACAAAATGTACTTACTTGACCCCTTACCTGTTCAATTGCCATAGCTCCCTGACAGTCCACTATTGGCTCTCCGCTCTTCTATGCTTCATCTTTTCATTCTTTGGCCTCATGACATTACATCACTTGAGATCTAGTCAGCAGTTTGGAGCCATTGCCCAGGACAAGTTGAGGGGCAAGGAGAATATTATGTTTTATTTTTTGAACCCCTTCCTGACACTCAAAACAGTGAGTAAAACAGCAGTCAGCAAATCAAATTATGAAATATTCTGGTTCTGGTGGATCCACATATTTCGTGAAACTTGAAGCAAATTTGATTCTTCAAATTGATTCACTCATGTCTAAGTGCCTTTAAGATGAGGACGTGATGTTAACAAAACATCTAACCGTGAAGCCAATTAAGCTTTTAATGTTTAAAGCCCTTGTTTTACAAAAATGTTTGATATTTCATAAGACATGGCAGGTTTTAATCGGTAGATGATGTGACCCCCACAAATCACTAAAACAAAGGTAAAGAAGCATGTGTAGCGCCCCTATGGACCAGTGGCCACAGAATTAAACAACAGCTGAGATGGTGAACATGTACCCCAAAACCAAACACCCAACACGCTTCCGAATCCCTATACCTAGGACTTAATGCCAGGCAAGGGAGAGGTGGGAGAGAGCTGAGTGGTGGGAGGGGCTTAGGGGAGACACCTGTGGAGGGGGAGGAGCTACAGTAGTTACCTTATGGGGAGAGTGAGTTAGTTGGAGCTGGAGCAGAGGAGACAGGGGGAATGGGACAGAGGTGAGGACAAGAGACGTTAGGAGGGCTCGAGGGTGAGCACAGGTCCCCAGTTCCTGGCGAGTAAAGGGAGGTGGAGGAAGCGGACTCCTAGCTGAAACCCCTGACGTAGCTGAAGAGACTGACCAGGTGTAGTAGAGAAGGAGTCCAAGGTGGAAGACCGGCTTTACAGAGACACCGAGGGACTGGGTCGACTGACAGGGTACCGGCCTGCAAAAGTGGTTGGCTGCTATATGCCCTGGCCACTGATTAATTAATTGGTGAGGTGAAGGGTCATTATGCCCGGACCCGAACAGACTGTCACACCAAAGGAAAAGCCTCACATAGGACTAGGTATCCAAAGGAAAGATGCCCAGGAAAGTCCCGACTGCTAGCCCTGAGGTAGTGAGCAGTGCTGAAGAGAGACCCGAAAGGAATTAAGAAAAGGGGGTGTTTTGGTGATCCATCTCAGCTACTGGCTACTGGTACGCTCACTGCAGGACTGAACTGTACTAGCGTGAATTAAGAAGTGAGTAAAGTACCCGTTGAAACTTGCGACTTGTGTGAGAAATTTATTATGCGTCCTTGGTTACCAATTGAGCACCTGAGAATTGAGCACAGCTGAAAGTAGTAAGTTGCAATTGCACCCTCACAACCACCCCAACACTAGACTATTATCACCCGCCCAGGGGATAAACCAGCCCTGCCTGTGGAGGGCTCATCACATTGCTGCGCTACACCACCATCCCCCGGAGCTAAGACAAGCAGCGGCGGTCATCATCTGGCCAGCATACACGGGTGGCGTCAGTGACAGTCCTCCAGGCATGGAATCGGTCCACGGCCATACCGTGACATACCCCTGTGACCAGAAAAGCAGGGACCGGTTCGAGTAACCCACGGCCCTGGTGGGCGATGCGATATGCAGCTCAGCGCTATCCTCCAATAACCCACCCCAAGGCCCTAGGCACTCGGATCCCGGGCATTGATTACGGTTGTTGTCATGGTGACCGGTTCCATGGTCCTTGGTCGCTAAAGAAAATGTAGAAAAGAAAATAATAAATGTGTATTGTTTGTGAAGCCACCTGTCTGTATCTGATGAAAACACCAGCGCTGCTGTCAGACCTCTGGGGAATTATGTTACTGGAGCTAGTTGGCAGGTGGAGCAGAATCCCCAGGGCAGAATTGCTGTACTCGTTGTCATAGTCAAAGGCAGGATGTGTGTTGGACCGGGTCGTGGCTATCTGATTGCCTACAGCCCTCCGGTATGGGCAGCTCAGGGCTGAACTCACCTACACTGCTCTTGGAGCCGGTTCCCTGCTATTTGGACTGGGCTTCCCCGCAGACCGGGTATCAGGACAATCTGGCACCTGGTGTTTACCAACACCCCTGGGCTCCCCCTTCTGTCTGGGTGGCTGTTCCTTTTCAGGCACCCTCTTCTACGACTCTCGCAGGGTCCTCCTTTCTCAACTTCCCTCAAGGTCTGTCTCTATGTTCTCTCTTTTCCCGCTATTCACTCCCACCTATATAACCTCCCACTGGGACTGGTTACCCTGGTAACGGGTTTAGCCAATTGGCCCCCTGTCTCTAAGTGTGTGAATGCGTAATGGAAGCCACAGATCAACTCCCCATCCACTGGTCACTGGGATACCGCACACACTGGTCTGTGTGCAGTACCCCTTCTTGGCGCACTGTCCAGTGGAGCGCCACACCAACACTTCTGAAGACTATCCTGAATAGACATTGCATTGAGTCTGTATTTGGTGTCAGAAGAGTAGCATTTGGCTGAATGCTTCTGTTCCTGTGTTTTGACGATCGTTGGGGGTCTCAGCACCTGAGCCTCCCAAAAACCTCAGTTAAGTCTCTGGGACATTTCAAAATAATAGTGACATTTTTAGGGCCCCATGCTTTGTATCTACAGCGTGGGGCCCTAAAAAGCAACCTTGTCATGATGCCGATTGCAAATCCAGGATATTCATTGGCAGCCACCATCATTTATGACATATCCACAGGATAAGATGACCAGATAATGCCACGTGTCTTACTAATTTGCTTTTGAGAAAAGATTCTCAATTCACATTGCTCACAAACTAATAATAATATTAAAAATATGTTTTAAGCAATGAGAACTCCAAATCCGGAACACTTTGGCATTTGTGCCAGTTTAAATATCTTAGACATTGCATGTGTCTGAGAAAGGATAGTAAAGTGGGTGTGATTTAGTTCCCAGCATTTACAATCTCTCTGAGCCAAATTTCTTTCTAAAAGATTGTCATTTGTTTTAATCTTTGTCCAATCGAGGTACACAAGTGTTTTCATTATATGATTGCCATTTGTCTCCTTGTTTGTAAGGGTTGCACATTATCACACAGATGTTCCTTCTTGGCCATACACAAGTACTTTTCCAGTAATGTCAAACTTATATTTGGGTGTATTGGGTGTCCTACTTATAGCTTATGGCTATTGTATATTTTATGTTCGATGTCTCGCACAGTCATATCTATATTTAAAATACTCCACTGAAATAGGTTTTCAACTACTAATGTGATCCCCTTTCTTGTATGCTTTCTTTTCCTAGCTCTTTCCCAATATACATCTGCTATCCACCTGCTCCTGTAAGCTGATCTCTAAGAAATGCAAAAAAAACTTTATTTTTGTTGTAGCTTTGATCCTTCAGACTGGTGACTGGATTCGGACCAACTGAGCAGGGCATGTCACTGGTGGAGGTGGGTCTGCCTCTCTGTGGGTGACCAGGTATTTTGGACTAAGTACCTTAATGTCCGCGCTGCTACCAGAGAGGAACATACACCAACGACACTGGGACGTCTGAGTACTGGTAGTAGAGGTTTATTTCCAACGCGTTTCGGAGCCACGTGCCGAGCTCCTTCCTCAGGGAACATCCCTCTGTGGGTGACAGCAGTCTGGGGATGCAAACCCAGATCAGATCACTCTCCTCTCAGCCCCTACCAGTGACGTGTCCTGCTCAGTTGGTCCGAATCCAGTGTATATATTCACATCAGCACTCAGAGTCAATAAGATACTTTACTGCTTTTAGTACCTTTATCATCTCATAACCTGCAAGGTTACAATATAAGAGAAACTGCAGCTGTCCACCCCTCTTCCCCCTCCGCTTTACTGTTTTACTTCAGATGGAATTTCTAGGTACTTAGAATATGTCCAAATGTGTAGGAGTGTCAAATGAGATTATGTGCATTTGACAGTTTCATATTTTCTTATGTATTACTGATGTATTCAGAGTACAAGTATAATAGTGAGAGGAACTCTCGAAAGCTATTTGAGTCTGAAAAATGCATAAAAAAATTGTCACTGGCAATATTTACACTTATTTATTTAATGCAATAGTATGTATTGCATTCTAATTGAGGGTACCCCTTTAATGACCCAGAAATATGTAGTTGTATGTGCTTTTAGCTTTTTTCCTTTCCTTGTTCCAAGAGCCAAATAAAAACATTTTCTGCTCTTTCTGCCAACACATGAGATTTTTTGGGAAGATCTAAATGTGGTAAAGTGCAAAAAAACCTTAGTTCTAACTTTGTATTTTTGGATTTGTTTTTATAGTGTTCATTGTGTAGCATAACTGACCCTGTCAGCATGATTTTCCAGGCCAGAACAATTTCAGAGATACCAAATTTCTCCAGCTTTTTCATATTACCAATGAAAAACAAGTCTGCAAAATGTTTAAAAAAAATAAATACACTTTGTTTGTTTTGTTTTTGTTTTTCCATTGATGGAGCTTTGGGTCTTCTGTTATATAATATATTTATTTTTGAAGAGGGGATGGCAAAATTTAAGCTTTAATGTGTTTTCTTTTTTTTTTTTTTTTTTTTTTAAACTATTTTTACAAATGTTTGTTACTTTTTAGTCCCTCTAGGAACTGTATGAAGCTAGACCACAGTTCTCCTATGAAGCTCATCCTCTGGCTGAGCTTCACAGGGGACTAGCATGGCAGCTAGTGGGGACCAGCACTAGGCCCCTGGCTGTCCATCCATTGATTTTCCATGATTGTTAGGGCTCCTTCACACAGAGCGTTTTTGTGCTCCATTTTTGTTG
>JARQOC010000002.1:80222173-80300173 GCA_033576535.1 Allobates femoralis
AAAAAGTCGACATCATTACTGTTGAAATCTGTTTATTTTTTCAAAGCAGAAAACTGCAATTCCCTCTTCCCAACACTTTAATCTGTTTTCTTACATCTACTTCAAATTTTGTTTATTAACATGTACAATCGGCACAGTCAAAACAGCCCGGATTTGGATTAATGGTCCAAATAGCCGGAGAAAACTACAGACAAGTAATTAAAGACAGAATCTGGTTGATTAGCTCGTCTGGGATTATTGTCATTGATTTCCAGCATTTTATTCTCCTGCGGTTTCCAAACATTTGGTGATATTTATGAACATCTGTAAACCTGATGTCCGTGTTCTGCTCCAATCTGATCATCAGCCAGTCTAGTCTCCATCTCCGCCAGAATAAAATTAGAGTCAGATACAAATTTAGAGCTGATGTGATTGATGGATATCTAAATAACATATCTTTTTTAATTATTGTTCACTATTACAGAATTCTTTCAGAAGTTTTGGAGGACATAAACTTTTCAAAAGGTTACCATTGGGTCCAGACAGGAAACTTGTTAATGCAACAATGGAAAAGTAGAAGGAAACTGATTCCTTTGTCCATTGTGGACAACCAGTTACCATATAATAATAATAATCTTTATTTATATAGCTCCAAGATATTCCGCAGCGCTTTACAATTCAGAGGTTCATGTACAAACAATCAAGAGTAAACAATTATAAAAGTACAATAAAGCAAAAATAATGACAGCCCTGCTCATAAGAGCATACAATCTACAATGAGATGGGGGTGACAAAGTACAGGTGCTTATTTACAATGCCAGGCATCTTGAAGAAATTGGGGATATTTAAAAGCTGCGTGAGCCGTCACCAGCCAATCTTTGTAATGGTTTTGAATGTGGTGGAGCTTGACAAAGAGTTATGTTCAGGCTATATATAATAGACATTGATTAGGGAGCATGATAAGCCGCCTTAAAAAGATGTGTTTTCAGAGAGCTTCTGAAACTGTGCAAGTTATGGATAGTCCTAATTTCTAGGGGTAGAGCATTCCAGAGAATTGGTGCAGGTCAGGAGAAGTCTTGGAGCTGGGATTGGGAGGTGGGGATGTTAGTCGAAGGTCACTTGTAGAGCGTAGAGAACGGGTGGGGTGATCAACAGAGATAAGGGTAGAGAGGTAGGGTGGTGCTGCACTGTGAACCCCTTTGGGGTATGTGCTCACGGTCTGGAGGAGCTGCGTGTTGGGCGCAGCTCCTCTGGACCTGAGGGAACCCGCGGGTGCCCGCAGCTACCCTATACCCATCATGTGCGGCAGGTGCAGGGCAGCTTCTCTCTCCGTGCACCAGATGGGAGCCGCTTCCGACTCCACAGCATGAAATGAACATACTGCGGAGGAGCAGAATGCCGGCAACCCGCACCACAGCTAAAAAAACGCTGCTGTCGGGTTAAGCATAGTGGACATGGTATATCTTGAAATCCCATCCACTATGCTGCTACTGTACTATGCAGCATTTTGGACGCAGCGGCAAGATGCTGTGTCCAAAACGCTGCGTACACTGATCGTGTGCACACACCCTTATATGATCACATGGTTCCAGCATGCTTTGCTGGAGATTGAGCATTCCTAGCCAAACGTCCTGAGGAAAAGGAGGTTTTCTGGAGAGCTGACTACTGCTAAGCTGTTTGCTGCCAAGGAACTAGGCAGCAAGCGTGAAGTTGCCCTGTTGTTCCTCTGCCTCCCCTTCTCTATTGCTGTATTATTGCAGTGGTTGGGACTAGTGCTCCCACAGGTCATTCCCTAGTGAGGACTAACATCAGAGCCAGCGAGGGTCTTGGTATCCTGCTCAGCGACGAGTTGAAAGAACTCATATAGGGACGGTAGGGAGACCAGGGCACAGCTGCAGGTGAGTGCAAGAGGTCATCTCTCCCCCGTTCCCTATGAGCAGGGCCCTCTGCTATATTTCTCCCTGCCCCCGGTGTCTCATCCGTTCTTTTGTGTTGTGTGCCGGACATCGTAAGTCCGTGCGTCACTGTCATGCATGGTTTCCGCACATCCCCCTTAGTCCAAGCGTGACAGTGGGTTACCATCTGTATGTTTTTCATGGATGGCTCAAGTGGTTAGCACTGTAGCCTTTTCAGCACTGGGGTCTTGAGGTCCTGGGTTCAATTCCCACCAAGGACACTAAGGACAACATCTGAAAGGAGTTTGTATGTTCTCCCCGTGTTTGCGTGGGTTTCCTCCGGGCACTCCGTTTCCTCCCACATTGTAAAGACATACTGATAGGATGTTTAGATTGTGAGCTCCCAAGAGAGACAGCATTACTCATGTATGTAAAGTGCTATGGAATCAATAGCGCTATATAAATGAATAAATATTATTATTATTATTATTATTATATATCACAGTTGTTAACTGTATTTGGGCTTTTTATTATTCATGTAAACCAGATATCACACGGATGCACAAAAGGGTCATTCTGATGGCACACAGATGTTATAAATGGACATATGGATTACATGCAAATATCAATACAGATTATAAATTGTCAGTTTTCTAATTGAAAAATGGATGATTTTGCATACACTTGTTTGAACCCGGTCAAAGGCTAATCTCCAATCTGAGAAACCAGACATCTCATCTCCGCATCTCTTTATATCAGCAGCTTGCACCTAACCATGCATATTCTTATTTTATGGTTCTCACCTACCTCTCTGCCCTGACTCCAGCTAACCAGGGTTCACAGATTCCTTTCTCACTTTCAGCTTCATTAGTGCATTAAATTGTGTCACACACATGAAACGAGGGGCCGCACCACCGCTAACAATAAATCCAATGGATATGTATGCGAACAATCCACGCTGCCGTGAGATGAAAAGGACCACAAAGGTATACAAGGAAGGAACGGCGACTTTATTCTACACGTTTCAGAGCTATATCCTTGCTCCTTCCTTAGGAAACCAACCTAATTACCAATTGCCATAGTTTATCACAAATATAGGACCCTATTTGCACTTTCTGCATTCTCCATATTTTGTTCCTGTAGTGCAGGGGTGGGGAACCTTTTTCCTGCCGGGGGCCATTTGGAAATTTCTACCATCCTTCAGGGGGCCGCACAAAATTATCGACTTGAAAATGACCCTCTCTATTTGGTTAAACAATCAATTCACCCCTACTGTGGTGGCTGTAGAGGCTTCTCCTTCAGGTGGCTGTGATATTAGGTGATATTGATCATGTTGCTTCTCAACTGCTTTTCCAGGTTTGCTAGAGCCCTAGACATCACAGGAGAATCCAGGGGCATATACATCATTGGGAGGCTGAGGCTGGGGCATAGAGATCACTGGAGAGCCGGATTTAAAAGTCAGGCAGTCGGCAAAACGCGTCTGCCAGCCCGAGCACTGCGGTCCCCAGGAATCTGCCCGGGGGTTGCAAAAAAGTCATCGAGGGCCGCATGTGGCCCTGGGGCCTAAGGTTCCCCACCCCTGCTGTAGTGTGATACACTCACAAGCTCCAGGAGAACACCATCATTTCTCTTGTCCTGTTCTGCAGAGGCGAGCGGGCAGGGACCACAACAAGACAGGACTTCTTTCTCTGAACAGCTTGTAACAAATGAGTACATATCGGACATAGTCTTGCTTCCACCTGCACTATTCTTTAAGGCTGTTTCCTTTCTCCTTTCAGACTGACATGGTCCTGACCACTTCTCTTAATTATCAGGGGTCTCCAGCTCAGGTTTCTAGTACCTCCAGGGTCCCGCACATCTCGCGTGCAGCACTCCTTACACCTGTACCCCTGTCCGGTCGGGGTGGTTCAGATGCTGCTCTCGGGCCACCTTAATCAAGCCTTCTTGCCCCAGACATTCAGGGGAGTCTGCCTGCAGAGGGGTGGTCTTACCCAAGTACTCCAAAGGTATCTACGCACTAGTACTACTCTGGAGAATTATATTGCCAGCTCAGTTTTATGATATAGTGAACATGATAAATAACAAAAAAAGAAAAGCAATTGTAGAATTGCTAATTTTTTGCAGTTTCACCACAGCTGGAATTTTTTGCTCGTTTTTTTTACGTAAGCTGAACGGTAAAATGAATGATGTCGTTAAAAAGTATGACACTCGCTCATACGGCTATAAAAAAAAAAAAAAGGTTATGCCTCTTGAAAGAAGGGGAGGAAGAAAAACAAAGTGAAAAAATTAAGGTGGTGAAGGGATTAATATTGTACATTTATTTTAGCACATTTCTTGGAGAACCACTTTAAGGATACAGATATGCCCGGGTTAACCAAGTCTGCATGTATTTGTCATTGAAATGAGTGAGCGACCAACAGCTTGTAATAATGTCTGTCCACCTTCAGAGTATGAGAATCCTCCGAAAACATCAAATTTAATCCAGAGATCAGGCTTTCTAATTCCAGACCTTCCGAGCGTGTACAGTGGATTGTGCAGTAAGTGTCAGATGTAAGCGCTCTGGCAGACTGCAGAAGTAAATGGTTACCTAATTCCCAGCGAAGTAAAAAGGTGTTATTGTTTCATAAGCAGCTACTGTGGTAGATTTGCAGATATTTTAAGAGCATTAGTTGATGTAGATTTCAAGAAAGGGGGTAGAGACAATAATTCAATACAAGCTGTAAGAGGAAAAAATATTACAAAAAGGATTACGTAGCACAGGACCGGCCTGTTCTTTTCTGTATCTCATTCAACTTTCACTATGTTGTTATTCGAATTAATCATCGGTTATTTTTGCTGTCATGTTTATACATTAATTTTTAGACTTATTCGAAAGTTTATTGTTTATATAAAAAATGTACTAGCACTTAGGCATCAGTTCAGAAAACAAGCAAGATCTGGAATAACCGGGGCAGTGACCGGACCCCAAAATCTACACAATACTGACTTCATGTACGAAAGTGTAATAAGAGGTTTGAGGATGCAACCACACAGAAAAGGACAATGCAGTAGTGACTCGTAAATGAGCTTTATTATTAAATCAAGGAGAATTTCACTGAATGTGTGGTGCCCCTATGGTAGGCGCCACAGGGAGATACTGCACCCCAAACAGAAGGTGTTGTGCCTCCGTAGTCAGGATATGGAGTTTCTTACAGAGTCTGTCATAAGTGCCCATACAATAGGTCACCTTAGGATAGGGGACCATATATTCAGTAGGTCCCAGGGGGGTGGAGCTCAGAATAGAGCAGGAGACTTAGAGTGACAGTTAGTCAGAAGATAGACGGTGGTGAGGAAGCAGCAAGGGCGGACATCTGGAGACTGTCCCATGACAGGAGGGCACCTCTTCAGAGAGGGGTGACCCAGACACCAGAGGGGACAAACCAGGACCGGTTGGAGCCCGCTGGGGAAGTCCGGGATCGTCACCAGCATACCGAAGCCGAGGCAGTCAGTTGGTCTATCCCTGACTGCAAACCGACAAGCTGTGGGACCAACATAAGGAAGCCATAGCACCACGGACTGAATCCCTACCTCTGTCCCAAATTCGGGTCCAGGACACTTTAGGGAAAGGACCGAATTCCGGTGGCGGGAGGATTAGCTTGTTGTCGCTCTCGTCCATATCAGTAAGAAACCGACTGTACCTAAGAGTAACAGACCAGGGAACTGGTGAAAGGGCTCTTCAGTGTGGTTAAAGAGAGTTAAAGAGGAACCCATACTCAGAAAGCTGTTAAAAAGGTACCACCGAAAGACTCTGCAAAGTTACCTCAAATCTGTGCTACGCCCGCAAAGCGACTGTACTGCATACTTCAACATCTGCCCGATACCAGTAAAGAAACGTTTGAGTTGAAGTGGTGTCTGTGCTCCTTTCCTCCATTGCCCCGAGAGCTCCCACAGCATCAAAGAGAAGAGGTCAACGACTCCCCTCATCTAGCCCGCTGCCTGAGGGAAAGCTCCACCTGTGGGGAGCTGTACTACTCTAAGCTGGTACCCCCATCACCTCAGTGGCCGGCTGCAGCACTGGTATCCACGTTACCAGGTACCACAGGTGGCGTCACGTTACCATTCGTCCATTCATCTGTATCATTCCCCACCATCACTGCCATTGAGGGTCCAGGGCACAGAACCAGGAACCGACCAGCCGTGATCCCCCGTCAAAGTGACCATCTGACCCGGTATCCGAGTAGCCCCTACCCTGTCGACCGACTCAAATACAAGGCAATCAAATTATGAAGAGAGAAATCACTGGAGAAGGACATCATGTTCGGAAGAATAGAAGGAACAAGGCGAAGAGGAAGAGCAGCAACCCAATGGCTTCATACTGTCAAGATAATGGAGGAGAAGACCTTGGTGGACCTATCTAGGCTGCACAACGTTGATCTTCCTACAGAGCCATCAAGTCGCCATGGCTCAAGATCGAACTAAAGGTTGATCATAAAAATAATAACAAGGGAATCAGCAAACAATGCAATACCTCACAGAATAGCTAATGGTCGCACAAGCAATGCAGAAACTTTCATTTGTATAGCAAAACATTACAACTATGCAGACAATATATGGTTTTCTAACATGTAATTAATTCCCAAGTTAAACTTCCATTTGTATGTGGGTAGGTCAGCAGCACTATCGAGCACCGATAATCGTATTAAAGTGAACCTGCCACTAGTTTTTTCACACATAGGCTGTGGTCACCACCAGTAAGGCCTTATATACAGCATTCTGGTTTTGGTCCCACACCTCCTTTATTCATGTGAATGCCGTCTTCATTTTCAGCTTTTGTGGATGACACATCCTTCATCATCCACTTACAGTCTCTATTGTGCTCCTGCTACGCATACTTCTCTCTGCTCAGCTAAGAGCAGAGCAAAATACTGTAGCGCGCATTGTAAAGGTCAAAGAATGCACGTACGTGTATGTGCACTATGTGGGCATCCTTTAACCTTTACCTGCAACGTACTCTACAGTACTTTGCTCTGCCCTCAGCAGTGCAGAAAGAAGTATGCGTGCACAGGAGCCCAACGTGAATAGATCCACAAGAAGCAGTGAAAAGGATTGTATTCACAGGAAGAAAGGACCAAGACCAGCAACACCCATCGGACCAGATCATTCCCCAGTTATGTGTAATATAAGCTATTTTTTACATTATACAAATTGGACGGTAACTTTTATACAGCATTCTAGAGTCCTTAATGGTGGTGGCCGCACCTTATATGTACAAAAGCCTGCTGACAGATTCACTTTAAGGCCTGCTAACCTCTAGGATGCTAATTTAAGCCAACAGTAAACCATTTACAAATTAACCCATTAAAGATAGAGTTCAATTAAGTTATACACTTTACATCTGTGGGTACCACACAGCCAAGAGGAAGCAACAGTCCAGCTCACTTGGGTCATCCACGGAAGTGGCCCCTCTCACCTCCAACTTTAGTTACACAATTGGGACTCTGGGTATTGACCAGCGAGGTCTGCAATTGACCACATAGTCAGGACTTTGGTTCTTGTCCACAAGAGTCTGTGGCTTGAACTTTTAATCGGACCTGAGGGGTACTCCTTGAGAGTGGTATCATCAATGGGTTTCAGTCATTCGTCAACCAGGCAGTGTATGCTCTGTATTCTTGTTTGCAGGTCTGCTCTATACTCCCTTTTGGCTTCAACTCCACGTCACCTCTGACACTGGGCTTTTATAGTTTTATGGTGCACCCCAGCCATCACCAGACCTGGTGCTATCCTGAGACTCTTCCCTTGAGGAAACAGGTCTGTGTTCTATCTGTATCTGTATCCTTAAATAATGAAAATCTATTTTCTTTCAGCAACATCCTTAGATATACTCGTAGATAGTGCCTATTGTTCCCACTCTTTTACAAAAGAAGGTGCCTGTACACATTTTTATAAATATAGGCCAAAACAATTAATTTTAAATAGAACATGTCACAAGCTTCATGCTGCCCGAATCATTGATAGTATGAACCAGGCCTGGCTGCATCGATTGTAGCCAGGAATGTTTCACTCATAGAAAATATAGTTTGGAAAGTATTCGGGAAATGTAGGGAGACACGGTTGCAGGCCAACTTCTCCCCACTTTGCTCTAGTTGATTTACAGGTTTCTCCCATGTGTGGACATAGGAAGAGAGATGTCAATTAACTGAAGTTGGGTTGGGAGACTGTGGCCAGGGACCATGTCTCCTTTTGTTCCCGAAACAGCGTTTCAAACTTTTTTCTCTGAAGCACTACTGCGTTTGAGTAAAACATACCTGGCTGCAATCATACAGGAGGAAGGCTTTGATTCATGCTACCTGTGGTTTGGGTAGCATAAATTTATTGACAGGTTACCTTTAATATACCCAATGCTTTATGACCAGTGGTGATGGCATAGGGGTATTGCAACAGCTTATATTTGTTTCACCATTTAAAAAGTCATGCATACTTGTGCAAGCTGATGATTGAATTTACAACATTTAAAAATAAAGTTAGTATAAATAGTTTCCTTACGAATGAGCAAATTATGAAAAACGGGTTAAGTTAAAATATGATTAATTCTCCTTTTTGCTTTATTTTGCAGCCTTGACCTTAGCCATCCCTATATGTTGTGGGTTTGCATCAGAAGCACTTCAGGATATACGAAAGCAATCTTTAAGCAAAGAAAACAGTACATTTTCCGCTATTTGTGGATAACGATATGTGTTCAACTTTGATCATTAATTAAAAAGGTAAATATTTATAGACCTGAGTTACAAAATTCTTGATTTCTTTAATCCTCAAAGGACTCTTTCTACTCTTGCAACATTGCTGGGGAAAATATCCAGGAGTTGACCCACTGGGCCTTGGCACCGATCTTGGCCTGGAGTATTATTATTATTTATTTATATAGCACCATTAGTTTCCATGGTGCTTTACATGAGGAAAAGGCAGACAAAGACAAGTACAATAAATGTGGACAATCAGGTCATACAGGTACAAGAGGGGAGAGAATCCTGTCCGCCAGGGCTCACAGTCTAAGAGGGGCGGGTGGGGAAGGGAAAATGCCGGTTGTGGGTCTCATTGCAGGTTGTAGGCTTGTTGGAAGAGGTGGGTCTTCAGGGTTTCTTTTGAAAGGTTCCCAGGGTAGGAGAGTGTCTGATATGCTGGGGCAGAGAGTTCCAGAGAATGTCAGATGCACGGGAGAACTCTTGTATGCGATTATGAGAAGAGGAGACGAGAGGGGAGTAGAGGAGGAGTTAATTGGAGGATCGCAGGTTGCATGAGGGTAGGTATCGTGAGATCAAGTCGGAGATGTATGGAGGAGACAGGTTGTGGATGGCCTTGTAGGTCACGGTTAGTGTTTTAAACCAGGATCTCTGGGAAGCGGGGAGCCAATGAAGGGCTTGGCTGAGGGGGGAGACAGTGGAATAGCGGGAGAAGAGATGGATTAGTCGGGCAGCGGAGTTTAAGATAGATTGGAGAGGTGCAAGGGAGGTAGCAGGGAGGCCGATGAGTAGGACGTTGCAGTAGTTGAGGCGCGAGATAAGAGTATGAATAAGTGTTTTAGCTGTGTCGTAGTTAAGGAAAGTGCGAATCCATGAAATGTTTTTAAACTGGAGTTGGCAGGACGTGGCGAGGGCCTCGATGTGGGGCTTGAAGGAGAGTGAAGAGACAAGGGTTATCCCGAGGCACTTGGCTTGGGGGACTGGGGAAAGTGAGCAGTCATTGACAAGGATGGATAGGTCGGGTAGTGGTGGGGAGTTGCTTGAGAGGAAGACGATTAACTCAGCTTTGTCCATGTTCAGTTTAAGGAAGCGAGCAGAGAAGAAGGATGAGATGGCGGACAGGCATTGTGGAAAGTAGGGAGGTGATGTCCAGTTCAGACAGGTAGATTTATCGTCGACGTAGAGGTGGTACTGAAGGCCGTGGGACTCAATGAGTTGCCCTAGGCCGAAGGTGTAAAGGGAGAAAAGTACCCAGAGTAACGTACCCGGTGGCTGCCAAGTCTTCTCTAGTGCTTTGAGAGAGGTTAGACTTGTGCGGGTAAGTTGCCGCAAGGTGCAACTCCAGGGGATCTAGATACCATTCTATCTGGCACCAGAGGTCTGGAATGCAGCCAGGCACAGTCTCTGGTGAAGAAGATAGGTGCAGCCGGATGACTGTTAGGTCAGGTGCAGCAGGTATGGCAGCATAGTAGTTCAGCAAGAGCAGTAGGTATGGCCGCTGGATGGATTTAGACTGGCACAAAGGATTAGGTTGCAGGCTGGCTCTGTGGGTATGGCAGAAAAGCAGGTTCTGTCTGGCAATGATGGTACGGCAGCAGGCTGGCACTCAGCGTAAGGCAGCAACATAGGTTCAGGCTGGCACACATGGTACAGCAGCAAGGCTGGTGTGGACAGGAACTGGTATCGACAGGTACTTGTGGATGTAGCGGTATTAGAAAACAGGCATGGGTTAAGTAAGGCATGTGACTCAAGAATAGCAAGGCGACTAGCAGTTTGTCTCTGGGCATAGACCATGTTGCTCAAGCACTTCCCATGAGGTGAAGGTGCCCTAAATACTAGGGCTAAATGTGACACTCAGCAGGCTGATCTGTAGAGTCACACTACCAACTTCTCTGTTACTCAACGCTTGAACTCTTGACTCCTTAAATGGCTCATAAGTAATACTATGTAATAACAGATTTACTGTAGTGTCTTGTTAAAGAGAGGCGTTAGAGTTATTCCTGAAATCATAAAAGACTCAGTTTCACACTGGTCTTCAGCTATGACCTCTTTGGTTGGTCTTTCTTTACCCTCTGTTGCCACTGGATCCATCCTATTAGTCAATGTTTCTCAGATGCTTCTAATGACTTTGCATATTAAACCATCTGACAGTCAGGTTGTAGCACAGCTCAGCTATGCTATGCCAAAGATCCCACAGAGACCAGCTCCATTTGCACCCAATGACCCTGTCTGATTAATGCAAAACAGATACACCTAGAACTGTGTCTGATAAAACTTCATCCAGAATCTTTTTTTCAGAGCATATTCATTGCCCTGGCAGCCATGTTGTAACACAGCTCAGCTATTCTATGCTCAGCTCTGATTTACATATAGTGAATAGAATCCCCATGAACCATTGAAATGTGAAAGCTTATATATGCAGTTACATTCAGAAATATTTGAAAAGTGACACAAATTTTAGCATTTTAGTTGTTTAACAAAACATATTCAAGATACAGCTACCGTGGGAAAATAAGTATTTGAACCCTTGCTGATTTTGTAAGTTTGCCCACTGACAAAGACATGAACAGTCTATAATTTTAATGGTAGGTTAGTTTTAACAATAAGAGACAGAATATCAAAACTAAAATCAAGAAAATCACATTGTCTAAATTATATAAATGTATTTGCATTTTTCAGAGAGAAATAAGTATTTGATCCCCTACCAACCATTAGGAGTTGTGGCTCCTACAGACCAGTTAGACGCTCCTATTCAACTAGTTACTTGCATTCAAGACAGCTGTATTAAATTGTCACCTGTATAAAAGACTCATGTCCACACACTCAATTAACATGTTCTCAAATCTGTGATCAACGATCCAACGATTTTTCGTAGTCATATCGTGGTGTTACACGCAACAATGTACTAACAATGTCATTTGACTGACTCCAAACCCGTGACGGTTAAGCGATATCGTTAACAATCTCGTACTGTGTAACGGTACCTTTAGGATGTCAGGGAAAAGATCCTAGACCTGCACAACGCTGGAATGGGCTACAAAACCATAAGAAAGACGGTGGGTGAGAAGGAGACAACTGTTCGTGCAATAGTAAGAAAATGGAAGAAATACAAAATGACTGTCAATCGACATCAATCTGGGCCTCCATGCAAAATCTCACCTCGTGTGATATCCAGGATCATGAGGAAAGTGAGAGATCAGCCCAAAACTACACGGGGGGAACTTGTTAATGATCACAAGACAGCTGGGAGCACTGTCACCAAGAAAACCATTGGTGATACATTACGCCGTAATGGATTAAAAAAAGTATGGAGGGAGCTGAAGCTCTGAGTTACCAAGTGACAGCCTCAAAATCTTAATGATTTAGAGATGATCTGCAAAGAGGAGTGGACCAAAATTCCTCCTAACATGTGCGCAAACCTCATCACCAACTACAAGAAACATCTGACTGCTGTGCTTGCCAACAAGGGTTTTGCCACCAAGTATTAACTCTTGTTTGCCGGAAGGATCAAATACGTATTTCTCTCTTCAAAATGCAAATAATTTATATAATTAAGTCAATGTAATTTTCTGGGTTTTATTTTTGTTATATTATCTCTCACTGTTAAGATTAACCTACCCTTATAACTAAAGTCTGTTCATGTCTCCGTCAGTGGGCAAATTTACAAAATCAGCAAGGGATCAAATACTTATTTTAACACTGTATATAATCAAGATAGGCTTAAAGTGCAGACTCTTAACGTTAGTTTGAGGGTATTCAGGTCCTAATTGTAATAAGTCGCTTGGTGCATGTAATCTAGAAGTAGATTTAATAATAATGTATAGGTCTGTGCCATGAAGGCTCCGCCTGCTCCCACATAGCTCCGCCCACTTTTCTCACTACTCTGAAAAAAGATAAAAGTTGCAGATGGTGACAGAAGTATGAAGTGCACCAAAGTTTGTGACTTTTTAATGGTGGAAAATTGGTGCAAAGCTGGTAAGAAATCTTCTCTTAAAGCTTTACGGGGCATAATATTTTATAAACCATTCATCAGTATTTTTTTGGTGTTGATAGATGTCTGGAACCTTCTTTATTGCAGGTGCTGATTGGCAACAGAGATTTCTACCTATATTTTTATGAAAAAGAGGATTTTCTTCAGGATCTCAAAGCTTAAATGTAAGATTTATAAATGACTATACATGTAATATGTAACCTATATACTGCCTGACTCCTGACACTCTTGAAAAACAGCTGATTTAGGCCAGAGGCAAGAAGCAGCCAACCGGGGATAATCGCTGCACTGCCGGGGCATGGACTTTTACATGCCATCCATTTTAGCTTATGTAGGGGAGGTTCTCAGTGAAGGACCCACTGTATTGTGTCCATATCAGGGGCTGGCTGGCCCAGGGTGGCAGGGAGGACATATGCCCCCAGGCCAGTGGTCAAGCAGCAGTTTTGGGGCCACCCAGCCATCTGTCATGTTGGTCTGGGAGGCCGCTCTGTCCCTGAAGCTCACTGCTTATGGGCCATTGCTGTGTGCTTCCGCCCCGGCCAAAATTTGCCAGTCATTTCCTGGTCCATATACCCTAACAAAGGCTGCGGACCAAACTGGAGAGAGAAAAGAAGCGCAGATAGGGTCTTATCCAAGATAAATTAGCAAAAGTCAATGAGAAGACTCACCTTTAGTAGTTGTGAAAGTCACAACTACTATATAAGCTTGTAACAAGGCTGCTGTGGCCACCCAGTGGGAGATCATCAATGCAGATGAATGAAAGGGTTAAAAGTCATGCTGCTGTGGGAGTAATATAAAGTCCAAGCTGATAGACATTGGGATCTTTATTTGTCAATGTGTTTCAGAGACTATTCTCCTTCAGGATGTGACTTTTGTCCTGAAAAAGGAAAAATTGTCTCTGAAACACAATGACGAATAAAGGTCTATGTATATAGCAGCGTGGCTTTTAACCCTTTTATCCCTCTGCATTGATCATATACCTTTAGGTTATGTGCCCACTGTGCTTTTTTTTGTCCTGCGTTTGTCATCTGTACAAACACAGCTGTCTATAAACAATAGCAGCACAGACCTATTGCGTTTGCTGGGTTTGTGCACATATAAACGCAGCACAAAAGCGTAGTACAATTAATGGTACACCAAAATACTGATAGACACACACACAGAGACAGACAGACACGTACAGACACTTTCTCACCCTCCCGGGTAAACCTCGGAGATCACCGGTGATTCTTCCTCTGTGCAGCAGCGGGAGATGTCTTTATCTATCTGCCAGATCCTGCGCACCATGTGACAGGCTGACTCACATGGTGCAGGGTGCTGGAAGATAGATAAAGACATCTCCCGCTGCTGCACGGAGCAAGAATCACCTGGGATCTCCAAGGATTGCTGGGGAGGGTGAGTATTGCATTTTTGTTTTGGAAATCGTAGGAAAAACTCACCACAAACAGACTTTGGGAATACCCATCTGTTTGTGGTGCTTTCTAAGAGGGTTCGAATGGAGTCAATGGGGAAAATGAAGCCCAGAAACGCAACAAACACGCACAATGGGGACTTATTTTCATTAGAAACTTATTAATGGACTAAGTATCTGTGAAGAATTTGCCCCAGTTGATGTATGTTTTCACAGATGGCTTTTTGAGTAGAACACATATATAATAAAAAAAAAGACCAATAAATCTAAAACCAAAATGTGCGATCAATAAAATTGCTGGTGGATTAATATGAGAACAGTTTGGTAGTTTCTTTCCAGCTGCATCTACAGCTGCGAAGTCAAGAGCCTGGACAATAACAAGTACGTCATGTCCAGTGGACAATCGACCGGAGATCAAGCTGCTGAGATGTTTGGCCAACTTGATGTTCCTCGTCTTTATCCTTTAATTATTTGGATAGATTATGTGTCTTACCTTCTGCTGATGATCAGATCACTAATTGTTTATTCACTTACATGCTAAGTAAATACTAAGCGTGCATGTACTCCTCCATACTTCTGTCTGCTTTCCCATTGGGGAGATTAAGCTCATCTTCTGCCAATGTCATCAGAGGGCACTCACAGCTTGTTAAATAGACACAATGATGTCATTAGATAACTTTGCTTCTACTTAGGATCCCCCAAGGACATATTATGAGCTTGGTTCAAACTTTTAAATAAAATAATTGCTAGAATAATGTTTGAATTTTCCTTAAAATATAGGACACGTAATACTGCAAAATAAACATTGTCTGGCTTAGAAAAGCCCTTTTAACCCTTTGCTTTCACAGCCAAGTTTTGTTATTACATTTGAAGTATTTCCTCCTCTTCTTGTTTTTTTGTGGGATGTGTTAGTTTTTAATGATACTATCCATTTTATCATACAATAATGGGGGGGGAGGGGGAGTGTGATTAAATGGTGAAAAAAATAATATCTGCCATTACTTTCTGGGTTGTTTTTTTTTTACAGTATTCCTTGTCTGGTGGTCAGTGTGAACATGCTCTACATGCTCTGAGGCTGCCTTCACATTTGCGTATGGGAAGGCAGCGTATTGCTGCGTTCCCATACGCAGTCAAACGCATGCGCACTGCGTTCCTATGTTTAACATAGGAACGCATGGTGCCTGCGTTTGCTGCGTTCGGGTGCGGGTGCGGATGGGGACGATATCTGCTCCTTCCGCTGTCCAGCATCCGCACCCGGGACGCAGCATGTTGGGTTTTTTTGTGCGCTTGGGGACCTTGGAAAATCAGCAAGCGTCCCCAAGCGCACAAAAAATGCATTGGCTTCAATGGGTCCGCAGTGTTCTGCGCTTGACAGCGCAGGAGAACGCTGCAGCCCCATTGAAAAATCTCCCGGTGGCCGGCGGTGATGTCACAGGAGCTCACCGACGGCCACCGGGAGATCAGCTCAGCCTCTCATGATCTCCTTCTCCCCGCCGCCGATAATCTGCTAGCGATGTCGGCGGGGAGAAACAGCTGATGTGACAGCTGTTTGAATCTTCCCGCGCCGACATCTCCTCTCGGTGTCGGCGCGGGAAGATTCAAACAGCTGTCAGATCAGCTGTTTCTCCCCGCCGACATGTCCTGGAGCTTACCGGCGGCCGGGAGGCGGAGATCTCCGGCGCTGATCTCCGCCCCCGGACACCGCTGATTGGCTGCCGGGCTGCACAGTGATGTGTCCGCAGGCGGACATTCTCCGCTGCGGACACATCAAAATGGCCCTGCTTTACACTGCGTTTGTGTCTGCATGCGATCAGCATGCAGACACAAACGCTAATGTGAAGCCAGCCTTACACAGTCTTTTGTTTTTTCATTAGTCATTGTATAGTATAAATTACCGTACCTGATTCTCGATTATGGTGATATCAAATTGAATAGATTTGATTTTTAAAGGGAACCTGTCACCCCCTTTGGGCATTTTAAACTGTGCCCACCAGCTTACACATAATGTAAATGGGGCTCTAGTAACCCCTCTATGTGCCCAGACTGGCCCCTCATCCCTGAGAAAATAACTTTTATTGTGTCCAGCGCTGGCCTCCTAAAAGGTCCGGGAGGCTGCTATATGGTCCTGATGGATTAGGTCCTCCCCGCCCCTCTGCCTGCATTTTTTAAAATTGCCACCCCATCTGTGACCAGCGCTTGAGTGACAGCCGCACTCGCGCCTGCGCTGTGGAGTGGATGTCCCTGCTCCATTGAACATAGTGCCAATGTCTCGCCAGATTTGTGAAGACCTCGGCACTATCTTCAATGGAGCGCGGACACCAGGGTGACAGGTTCCCTTTAATGTATGTGGTGAGAAAAAAATTCAGACGTTTGTAAAAGAATAAAAATTAATACCATTTTCTGTGACTCATAATGTTTACATTTTTCTTTTGGAGCTTTGTTGGGACTTGTTTTTGTGTGTCAGGTTGATGGTTTAATTGATGCCAATTTTATGTAGAATGTTTTAATTGCCTTTTGATTCATTTTTTTGAAGCTGGAGACACATGCTCGCTGCCTCTCTGGACAGGAGCGAATCAGCTGTGTGAGTTTCTATGAAGCTGACGCGCTCCTGTCCAGAGAGTCACTGGCCGATCCGGGTGAGTCATGCGAGACTCATGCGTGTATCTCACATGCATCTCACTCAGTTTGTCTCCAGTCTAAGGGCACCCGGGTGACTGAAAACCGTAAATTGGCATTTTGATATTTTTCTCCTTACTGCATCTACTGTGTGGGTTAATTAATTTCATTACGTATGTTTATTTTTAACATTTCTTTATTTTTTAAGAATATGGTTTACATTTTTATTTTTTTAAATTTTAGTCCCATTAGGTAAATTGAACCTGTGATCTTCTGATTGCTTATACTGTATACTTCAATGCCACAATATTGCAAGATTTAATACAAATCAAGGTCTTTTATGAAGTTCAGCCCATGGCTGAACTTCACATGAGTGCCAAAATGGCTGCAACAGGGACTGATGGGAGCCATTGTGTGCAAGCACAAATGACCACTGAATGCCACTGACAGATATCAACAGTGGCATGAGTGAGACAAATTTAGAGAAAGGCAGGGGTCAAGTCGGCTCGTGATTTCAAGTATGCAAACGGAATACATACAGTCATGTGACTGTCCACACTCACCGGCAATGCAACGACTCGTAGAGTGACTGCAAACTTTTCATTTCAGCCCAGACAACCCCTTTAATGACCTTCTTAGGAAACTCTCTTATCTTATAGAAGGAGATCAACCTTTCAGGACACTCATCTATCACTTTGGAGAGCAGCTTCAAAAAGGTGGTCTCATTCCTGGATGCCCATTCCAGCTCGTAGCCCGCATCCTTCCATATGCCCACCCGATCCCCAATTGAAATAAACGTTTAAGCACATATCATCGGTGAGTGCAGCTTCTTTCTATGTCTTATGGATGAGAGGTTTTATCGCTAATATTAGTGTATTTGGACAAAATCATTGAGAATTAGAAAAACCTATTAGTTCTGATCTGGCACAAATCCTAAGTCATATTATAAGGCTTGTTAAAGAGTCAATTATGACTTTTAGGATTGCTACCTTTATTAGTTGGCGTTAGAGTTCGTCTACTTCCTCACTGAAGTGACAATTTGCAAAAACCTGTTAGGACATTTGGAGGCCATAGAGAATGGTAATTTGTTAAGGAGATTATGTAACAGTGGAAAACAGTGGCCAGATGTGGTTTCTGCTGTGATAACAGCTTGACTATGGTGGTTATGCCAGCTTTGCTCTAGAAAGAGCTTTCTTCTAGATGAGACAACTCTTTTAATGAATAAGGGTCCAGAAGGATCTGGTTGAGTCCCAGCAGCCAGTCCACGACCATCATGACTCTTCTGATATGTCTGATTGGCGTCTCTTCCTGGAGAACCCTCCTCTGATCAGTAGATAATTGCTGATTCATGCATTTCCTTCTGGAAGAAAGAAAAGCCATCTCCTCTGCTCTTATTGATCTGCCTGAATACATTCAGCCATAACATTCACAACAATCTCTCTACGGAGCAAAACTATAAACTGTTTCTTTTAAGAATGACAGTATAGAAACAGAAAGCACTTTATGGCAACATTCCTGAAATGTAAGACAAATATCAAATGTGTAAGATTTGTTTTTATTTAACATCCTCAGAATATATTCCGTCTGCCGTGAAGTCCCACATACATATATCTCGGAGTGTTATATAAACACTTCTTACTCATACATGTTCTGTAGCATTCTTAAAATATTAGCAATGTGTGTCTAGAGTCTTACTTTAAAGGAGGCCATAAACGTCTCCTTCGAATGATGGAGATGGTGTTTCTTTGATTATGTCTACAGACTATAGTGTAAGCTCCAGGAATTTTCACATTCCCGCTAGTCTTTCAGCACACACTGTGAAGTTTGCTTTGCTAGGGCAAGGTAAATTTTGCATTCCTAAATCCTGAGACCCATTCCTTAGTTTATGGCTGTATTTAGTTTGGGAATGTTTCCCATGAATAGTGGCCCCCAATCCTCTAGTGACAATGGAGGTAAGTAATGGGCTGTAATAAAGAAACCCATAGGTCAGAGGTGTGGAGGGTAAGTATAGTAAAGCTTTGGAATTTGGGTTGAATGGATCATTGTGTACCTCTAAGTTGGTTGGTAACTACCTAGGTAGAAAAGGGGGGTTGTATGAGATTGGTGAATTGTAGTTGCCCACTTGTAGAATTATTGCCACCCTTCTCCTTATGGTGGTCAGGTATGTATCTCGGCTCCATTTACTTACAGGGAACTTGTCAGGTGGATTCAGGCACTGTAATATCTAGTTCATAGGATCTTTGGGTTAGATGAAGGATCGTGACTACTGTACAATAGGTGCAGGGGTTGCAATCGGCCTACGGGGCCCCAAACGTCCCTTTGGCCTATAGAAAAAGAGCATTGCTATTAAAGATTTGTAATAATTTCACATTGGGGCCCTTGAGCTTCAAATTATGCGACTGGTTAGATGGTTGGCACATGAAAACGTCCAGTAAATTTTTCCCATGCACAGTAATTAGGCAACAGAGCAAAATAAATCCTAGTCTCTTCCAAAGCTTGTGCATGCGTCTTGTACATAGTGGGTCTACTTTGTACTTATATTACAATTGTAATGTATATGGGCACCATACACCTCACTCCCGTTGCATGCCTTTTAAGAGTAAGGGCATGCACAAGATTGGGAGTATGTTGTTATTAATCTTGAGTCATTGGATATTAAAAGAAAGCACCAGCACTTGTGATTGAAATAGAGGGCGTACAGCTCTATTGACTTGGATGGTTTATAAAAGGATCATTTCACTACATTTGCTGCCTTAATCTCTATATTTGTTGATTGAGTGGATGGAAGGTGTCAATCCATCTAGGAATGTTGGAGATCCTGAACTAAGTAAAGATACCGTCACACAGCGAGCAATATTGCTAGGCAATTTCAATGGCAATTTGCTGGTTGCAGTGAAATCATGGACAATTGTTCCATTTGTACACAGCAACAAAATAGAACAATGTGTCCATGATTTCACTGCAACCAGCAAATTGCCAGTGAAATTGCCTAGCAATATTGCCGCGTGTGACGGTACCTTTACTCTTCTTCCTGATATTGTCACAATCCAGATTAATCTTCAGTGGTAACTTGCTAGCAAATTGCAGAATGTTAAGTGATTTTTGTGATTTGGTGGTATCACATTTAGCAAAAAGAGGTGTTAGGCCACTTTCACATTTGCGTTCGGAACGCACCGTAACCGAACATAGCTAAATGCATGTGCATTGCGTTCCTATGTATAATATGGGAACTCATAGTACCTACGTATCGCTGCGTTTGGTTGTGTTTGCTTTCGGATGCATTTTTTAAAAGCACCCTCCAAACGCAACATGATGCATTTTTTGTGCGTTCGCGGGTGCTTGTTTTATCAGCAAGCGTCCGCAAGCGCACAAAGAGTGCATGGAAATCAATGGATCCTCAGTGTCCTCTGCATGACAGCGCAGGCAAGCGCTGCGGATCACATTAAAACCTCCATAAAAATGCATTGTAAATGTGCCCGGCCACCCAATCAGCGGTCTTGGTGGTGGCCGGGATGTACGCGGTGGCCCCCGGGAGATCAGCTGATCTCCCGGCAGCCACCTCTGAGCTCCCGGTGGCCACCGCTGATCTCCTGGCCGCCAAGATTGCTGATTGGGTGGCTGGGCACCATACTATGTGAATGCATACGGAGAATCCCAGCTGCATTCACATCAGTATGACTGCGTTTGCGTCTGCATGTCAGACGTATGCAGACACAAACGCTACTGTGACCCCAGCCTTAGCCATTGATGTAAGAAGGTATTGTTGCTGTTTAGGGTCCTGAAATGATCTGACAGGTTTTATTTCACATTGCACTGGTGAAACTCAGACAAAACATTGACAAATGTAATTCAATAGTCTTGTTGTGTTCAGGTGACATTTTTCTCACACGGACTGAGCATCTGTATGAACAAAATTGCAGTTTGCCAAATTCTCTTTTGTACTTTGGGTGAAAATTGTCGAGTCAAGTCTACAAAAGAAAGGAAACTGCATTTGGTCTTGTAAATTTTAAACTGTTGAAAGATAAATGCAGGTGCAAAGAAACTAAACACAGATGACAGTGTGTATTTTTCTGAATTAATGATAAGACCATTTTTCATACTCTTGTCTGAATTCTACCTATTGCTACATTTGCACATCCATATAAAATGTTCGACTGCGGCCCAGGGAATGCCCTCCTGACTCCAAAGCAGTGAGTTTTCCTAACGCTAAATCTCAGGGTACAGAGCAGCCAGACACATGGGGGACCCTTGCCTGAATGCAGCACACATGCTGCATGCAGTGCTGCATTTAGATTGCAATCCAGGAGGGAGGGATGACAGGTCATCTTTAAGACTTTTTCTGTCTATTTGTTTTTGTTGGGTGCAGCGGTCCACACACAGACCAATGTCAGGCGATGTGCTAGTACCTCAGGTCCAATGTATGACCCCGACTAGTGCCTGTAAATGGTTAATCTGTCAGCAAGCTTTCACCACATAGCTATTCATATGCACATATAGTTCTTTCAAAGACAAATGCAGCAGTTTTTGAATAGCCTTGCAGTGTGTATCAATAGACAAGTTAATGTCTACTAGTGATGAGCGAGGGCTGCCCTATTTGGGTGCTCGAAACAAGCAGTCAGACATTTGGACGGGCACTACTCAGGTACTGAATGTTATAAAAGTCAATGGGGAACTCAACATTTTTCCAGATCTTCTGGAAAAATGCACTTGTTTGCCATTGACTTCCGTTATACTCGGTACACGAGTCGAGAGCGTTCAACTGCCGAGCATGGTGGTGCTCGCTCACTACTAGTATCTACAGCAGTCAGGCTCCATATGGATAACTACGGTAGCTGATAAATCAGCCCTATACTGTCTGTGACCCTTGTTGGATGCGTTTCAAACAATCTAGGAACAATGATATTAGTCTCAAGCATAACATTAAGTCTGCTACATGTGCAATTTCATAAAGACATTTAAAGGGTTGTCTCAGTGTACAGAGATGCCATGGTGATCCTTCATGTTCTTCCTCAGAACACTCAGCAAGTAGCGGTTTAGGCCTCACCGCCGCCAGGTGCTTATGTGCCGTGCTGCAGATACGGAAGAATACATTTAGTAATGCATGGTAGCTATTCAGATGAATATTCTTCCATGAAATACATAGACAGTTGATAATTGCCATATAGAAAGTCATTCCTAGAGGGGTTCCCTAACATAACTCCCCCTTACATAACGTCCATGTACCCTAATGGGGCATATGGGCAGGGTGGTCTTGATTTATGAAAAAGCTAAAAGTGATGTCAGTAATACCCTTGGCTGCATATATTAGGACACATTTTGAGAATCGGGGGAAAGAAGAACTAACCCATTGATTTTGATATGTTGACAAATTTCTTAGAAAGCCCCTTGCATACAACGCTGTTATGACATGTCATTCTATTAAACAATGAAAGTGTTAGAAAAATCAAAGAAATGTTTTTATTGCCTGAAAGCAATTATATCTTTCCAATTAACTATTTGATTTTCTCTCTTTGAATTTCCATGTTTTTCTTGCATTGCGCTTTCACCCTTTGTGTTTTTGATGCCTATTTTACAGCAGGAAATCACTAGTGGCATTTACTTAAATATGTCAGTAATTACATTGATTTGTGTTCATTGGAGAGAGCTGGAATGTTTAAGGACTGGAGGATCTAGTTTCATTAGCATACGTGAATACTCTTAATTATGGTTGTTTAGATCATAAGGACTTGACGTGACTGTTCATTAGTACTGGTGCTTCTACTTAGGATTCACTTACTGCATGGAGCAAGAGCATTAAAGGGATCCAAACCGGAATTCGACAAAATCTCTGCCCTATTGTCACAATTTTTATCTTACATACAATCATGGCAGAAAGTGTCGGCACTCTTGAAATTGTTCTAGAAAATGAAGTTTTTCTCCCAGAAAATTATTGCAGTTACACATGTTTTGTCCTACACGTTTATTTCCTTTGTGCATATTGGATCAACACAAAAAAAAGGCAAATTGGAAATAATTTCACACAAAACCCCAAAAATGGTTCGGACAAAATTGTTGGCACCTCAACTTAATATTTGGTTGCACACATTATGTTCAATCAATCTCTTCCTATAACCATCACCGCTTCTTACCCTGTCACCTGGAATTCTGGACCCCTCTTTAAAATCTGCTCCAGGTCTCTCATATGTGAAGACGCTTCTCCCAACAGAATATTAAGATCTCTCCACAGGTGATGAATGCGATTTAAATCCGGACTCATTACTGCCACTTCAGATCTCTATTAGCGCCTTGTTTTCATGCATTTCTGGGGGCTTCTTGAAGTATTTTGGGATTATTATTATTTATTTATATAGCGCCATTAGGTTCCATGGCGCTTTACATGAGGATAGGGGAGACAAGCACAATTACAATAACTCTAGACAATCAGGACATATAGGTACAGGAGGGGAGGGGACCCTGTCCACAAGGGCTCGCAGTCTACGAGGGGCAGGGTGGGGATACTGTAGGCTGGGGAGTGTCAGATATGGGGCGGTCGCCTGGGTCTCATGGCAGGTTGTAGGCTTGATGGAATAGGTGAGTCTTCAGGTGACACTTGAAGCTTCTCAGGGTCGGAGAGTGTCTGACGTGTTGGGGCAGAGAGTATGGCAGATGCCAGGGCGAAGTCCTGAACGTGGTTGTGCGAAGAGGAGATGAGGGGGGAGCAGAGGAGGAGTTCTTGGGAGGAACGGAGGTTGTGTGATTAGGTATCGGGAGACCAGGGCGGAGATGTATGGTGGGGACAGGTTATGTATCGCTTTGTATGCAATGGTTAGTGTTTTGAACTGGGATCTCTTGGAGGCGGGGAGCCAGTGAAGGGCTTGGCAGAGGGGGGAGACAGGGGAGTAGCAGGAGGACAGATGGATTAGTCGGGCAGTGGAATTAAAGGGATAGATTGGAGAGGTGTGAGGGAGTTGTTTGGGAGGCCAGTGAGAAGGAGGTTGCAGTAGTCAAGGCAGGAGATGATACGGGCCTGAATAAGTGTTTTAGCGGTGTCGTGGGTAAGGAAGGAGCGGATCCGTGGATGTTTCTAAGCTGGAGCCGGAGGGATGTGGTGATGGCTTCGATGTGGAGCTTGAAGGATAGGGAGGAGTCAAGGACGCAGATGGATAGGTTGGGAAGTGGGGGGGAATTTCTTGGGGGGATGACTATGAATTCAGTTTTGTCCATGTTGAGTTTAAGGAAGCGAGCAGAGAAAAAGGATGAGATGGCGGAAAGGCATTGTGGGATTTTGGAGAGTAGGGAGGTGATGTCGGGGCCGGACAAGAAGATTTGAGTGTCGTCGGCGTAGAGGTGGTACTGGAGGCCCTGGGACTCAATGAGTTGCCCTAGGCCGAGAGTGTATATGGAGAAAAGTAGTGGTCCCAGGACCGAACCTTGGGGACTCCGACAGAAAGGGGGTAGGGCGAGGAGGAGGTGTGGGAGTGGGAGACACTGAAGGTCCAGTCTGCTAGGTATGAGGAGATCCAAGAGAGGGCAAGGTGGGTGATGCCGAGGATTCCAGGATCCGGAGAAGAAGGGAGTGGTCAACTGTGTCGAAGGCAGCGGACAGGTCAAGGAGGAGGAGGATGGAGTAGTGGTGTTTGATTCTTGGCTGTCAGTAGGTCGTTGGTGACTTTGGTCAGGGCTGTTTCGGTGGAGTGAAGGAGTCGGAAGCCGGACTGTAGGCGGTCGAAGTGGGAGCAGGAGGAGAGGTGAGAGGACAGTTCAGAGTGGACGTGCTGTTCGAGTAGCTTAGAGGCGAATGGGAGAAGAGATATGGGGCGATAGTTGGAGACAGAGGTAGGGTTGAGGGAGGGTTTTCAAGGATGGGCGTGATTAGGGCGTGTTTCAAGGCCGAGGGGAAGGCGCCAGTGGTAAGTGAAAGGTTGAAGAGTTGTGTGAGGGCTGGGATGAAAATGGAGGTGTGATTGGGAATGAAGTGGGATGGGAGCGGGTCGTGGGCGCTGGTGGTGAGGTGTGATTTCGACAGGAGGGAGGAGAGTTGGTCTTCAGTTATGGGGGGAAGTGGCTAATGGAGGAGGAGGGCAATTTAGGTGAGAGGGGGAGTTGTGGGGAAAGTGGGCCAAAGCTGTTTCTAATCTTGTCGATCTTTCCTTGAAGAAGGTCGCAAAGTCTTCAGCGGAGATGAGGGGAGAGGGGGGAGGAGCGGGCGGGCGGTGTAAGAGTTGAAAGTTTTGAAGAGCTGTTTGGGGTTGCGGAACAGAGAGGTTACTAGGGATGAGGAGAAGGCTTGCTTGACAGTAGCAAGTGCCGTCTTGAAGTCGGTGAGGGATTGTTTGAACAGAGCAAAGTGCTCGGAGGTGCGGGACTTTTTCCATCTCCTCTCGGCGACCCTGGAGCCCGTCTTGGTTTTTAGTGAAGGTCTTATGCCAGGGTTGCCTGTTAGTGCATGGAGCGTGGAATTTGAGGGGACGGCTAGGTCGAGGGTGTTCTTTATTTTGGTGTTGCATAGGGTGGTGGCAGTGTCTATGTCACCAGCGGAGGGTATGTCGGTGAGAGGGAGGAGGGATTCGGAGAATAAAGAGATCATTGTACTGCTGGAAGACTCATGACCTAGGACTAGTGATAAGTGAGTAGCGAATTATTTGTAATCGCTATAGTCGTAACAAGTACTTTGTAATACTTGCATACTCATCTGAATACTGAGTCCAATGTTAGTCAATTAGTAATAGGCTTTGCCACACACATCCGGCCATAAAACCAGTCTTTCCAGAACAGTGCAGGAGGGTGGTTTTTTTTTTAGTTTTTACTGCATATAACACCTTGCTGTGCCCCCTAGAGACACCCTACCATTCAATCTGCTCTCACTGGGGGCTGACTCCCTTTGTGTACTGAAGGGAGCTGGTAATTTGAATCAGATTGTTCATGATGAACACATCACTCACAAGCACCAGCAGGATTACTGTACAATCCGTGCGAGTAGCAAATAGTAACAATTACAGTCACTCATCACTACGGTACATAAGACATAGACCCAGCTATCTGACTCTGGGCATTGCAAATCTTCTGATTTCATGATGCTTTGCGCACAGTCAAGGCACCCAGTGCCAGAGGTTTCAGGTGTGATTTTCATATTGCCCACATCTGTTACTTTCCACAGATAAACCTGACGTTTACCCACAATTTTGGAAAGTGACAACAAGTTTGTCTGACCAATCTTTGGGGTTCGGTGTGAAACTATGTCTAATTTTTCCTTTTTTTTTCCCTGTTTCTATTTTTTGTTGTTCCAATACACACAAAGGAAATAAACGTGAATGACAAAACGTGTAATTGTAATAAATTTCTAGGGAAATACTTCATTTTCTGAAACAATAACAAGGGTGCCAACACTTTCGGCAATGACTGTATCTCTGTTTCCGCATAAACATCCAGATATATTTTTAGATAACTATGTTGATGGTATTTGCACAAATTCTTCTTCTTGTTCTTCATTACCTTAACTACAATTTTTCATTACGATAGGTTCAAAGTACTCTGCTCATTAATTCTGTAATTTTATTGGGGCAACATCTGTATGTGTAAACATTAATTAAAGAGAAGAGCAACCGTCATTTTAATTAGTTTGGAATATATCATTTTAATTAGTTTGGAATATATCTTATCAGAGAGATTTGCTTCTTTCTCCTTCTAGATTGATCTTTTCTTTCAATTCTTAAGTAAAATCTGTATTCAGATTTACCCATTAGGCCCCTTTCACATCAGCGTTTATTTGAAATCGCGGCAGATGCGGTGAAAAAAACGCATCTGCCGCGATTACCGCATACCGGCTGCACTTGCGGCACGGTTGCGGCACAGTTGTGGCAAGCCCCATACAATGTATAGGCGGGCTTGCGGCAGGTGCGGCAAGTGCGGTTTTGGCACTTGCCGCAGGTGCGGCCGTGAAAAAAACGCGGCTGACCGCGTTATTTTTCGCGGCCGCACCTGCCGCAAGTGCCAAAACCGCACTTGCTGCACCCGCCGCAAGCCCGCCTATACATTGTATGGGGCTTGCCGCAACCGTGCCCCAAGTGCAGCCCGTATGCGGTAATTGCGGCAGATGCGTTTTTTTCACCGCATCTGCCGCGATTTCAAATAAACGCTGATGTGAAAGGGGCCTAACAGAGATAGGAGATGACAGTTGGTGCTTTTAAAGTTCTATGGAGGAAGGAGAAGCAAGTTTTTCTGAAATGACATCCTCCCTAGAACATTACTAGCAACAACTGCCATCTCCTACATCAGTAATGGGAAAATATATATTCACTGAAAAAAATTTTTACCCATGAATTGAGAATGAAAGTCCAGGAGAAGAAAGCAGCAGATTTTTTTATTAGATAAGGCCCCTTTCACATCTGTGATTATTGTAATTCGCGGTAGATCCGGCAGATGTCGCCAGATCTGCCGGATCTGCCGTATAATGGCTGACTTGCAGCATCGATTCGGCAAGCCCCATTCATCCTCTATTGGTCTTGCAGTCAAGTGCAGCAAGTGCGGTATTGCTGAATCAGGCACTTGTGGCAGTGCAAAAGATGTGCTGCTAGCAGTGGTTGTTTTGCACGGCCACAAGTGCTGGATCTGCCGGATTTGGCAATACCGCACTTGCCGCACTTGACTGCAAGACCCATAGAGAATGAATGGGGCTTGCCGGTACAGTGCCACAAGTCGGCCATTACGCGGCAGATCAGATCTACCGCAAATTACAATAATTGCAGATGTGAAATCAGCCTAAGGTTGGGGTCAGACTTGCGTCTGGCCCTAGCCTGGCAGATGCACTGCAAAAACTTAGAAATTTGCAGGCTCAGCACATAGCATTACCAGCATGTAACACCACCTGTTTATAGTATCCCTACGGTTACCGGATTGTTGACGCAGCCCCCGACTCCACTCAGCATACCCGAATATACACTTTTGATGAGCGCACAAAAACCGCGTTTCCTGTGCGCTCATCAAAAGCGCATATCCAGGAGTGCTGAGTGGAGCCGGGGGCTGCGTCAACAATCTGGTAACCATAGGGATACTATCAACAGGCGGCACATAGCGTTACCGGCTGAGCCTTCAAATTTCTAAGCTTTGCTGAGCTTTCCGCCAGGCTAGGGCCAGATGCAAGTATAACCCTAGTCTTAGAAAGTTTTTCTTTTCATGTGCACTACAAACTAAAATGATGGTTGCTCTTTAAGTATATTTTGAAGCATTTGGCATGGACCAATTTAACTTCTTTTTAATTAACTTATTGAAAGCAAAGTCATCAAATGAGGTAAATTTATTAAATAAATAGTGAATGATAGTTTTATGATTCTGGGAATGATAAAGTAGAGAAATAGTTTCATGCCAAATGTATTGTGCCATGTGGTCAATTCTACTGTACAATAACACTGATAAATCTCCCCTATTGTGTGGAAAGAGGATAAGGTAGAATCGCTCAAGCTAGATAAAAATGAAACCACAATTACAAATAGTAAAAGCACCCAGATAATATCATCCAGCGTCCATATCACTATGTCATAGAGAGGCATAGATGAATGGCGCTGTGCCATGATAGTGATGTTAAAGAAGTCATGTATGGTTTGAAAAATATGCAATGTTTTGCCTGATTTTAGTCACCCTTCCAATAACTTCATGTACATAAACATAACAAATCCAGACGTCCTTACCCACCATGGACTCTCCCGCCAAGTCTTGTGTTTATTGATATGACTGCAGCGCCATATAAACATAAACATCACGTGACCGCTTCTGCCAATCACTGGGCTCACGTCAAGCTGATACACATGGAGCCAGGAGGCTGAGCCCAGACAAATCCTTGTACAACTGATTTGTTGTAATTTACATAATGAATTGGAAAAAAAAATTGTGGCAGATATCTACGCCAGCTCCACAGCAGGCATAGACTTTGGTTTGGGGTGCACAGGATGGCCAAGATGTGCCAGTTTTACTGAGAGCTGTTGAATATAGATTAACACATTTACACTGGTCTAAGTAAAAATCCCCCATAGTGTCCAAATAAGAGTACCACTCTTTACTGTTATAATGTCAGCATGCAGTGCTCAAATCCCAGTCACAGCGTCCTAATAAAAGTGTCACTAATTAACCACAACATTATTGTACAGTGGCCAAATAAAGTCACACAGTGACTCTGTGCCATAGGGTCCTAATAAAAGTGCCACTCATTATTCCTCTAACCCAAATAACAACACACAAAGCCCAAATAGCATCACACAGTGTCAATATAAGATCACCAGTGCCTTATTAACATCACAGTGCCCAAATAACATCACACAGTGCCCAAATAACATCAGAGTGCCCAAACTAACATCACACAGTGCCCAAATAACATCACAGAGTGCCCAAATAACATCATAGTGCCCAAATAATATCACAGAGCGCCCAAATAACATCACAGAGTACCCAAATAATATCACAGAGTGCCCAAATAACATCACAGTGCCCAAATAATATCATAGAGTGACCAATTAACTCATCAGAGTGCCCAATAACATCCCACAGTGCCCAAATAACATCACACAGTGCCCAAATAACATCACAGAGAGCCCAAATAACATCAGAGTGCCCAAATAATATCACAGAGCGCCCAAATAACATCACAGAGTGCCCAAATAATATCACAGAGTGCCCAAATAACATCACAGTGCCCAAATAATATCATAGAGTGACCAAATAACATCACACAGTGCCCAAAAACATCACACAGTGCCAATTAACATCACAGTGCCCAAATAACATCACACAGTGCCCAAATAATATCACAGAGTACCCAATTAACATCACAGAGTGCCCAATTAACATCACACAGTGCCCAATTAACATCACAGTGCTGAAAAACAATCACACAGTGCCCAATTAATATCACACAGTGCCCAATTAATATCACACAGTGCCCAAATAATATCACACAATGCTCAAATAACATCACACAGTGCTCAAATAATATCACAGAGTACCCAATTAACATCACACAGTGCCCAATTAACATCACGCAGTGCCCAATTAACATCACAGTGCTGAAAAACAATCACACAGTGCCCAATTAATATCACACAGTGCCCAATTAATATCACATAGTGCCCAAATAATATCACACAATGCCCAAATGACATCACAGAGTGCGCAAATAACATCACAGAGTGCCCAAATAACCAGAGTGCCCAAATAGCATCACACAGTGCCAATACAACACTAGACAGGGCCCAATTAACATCACAGAGGGAGCAAATAACATCAGAGTACCAAAATAATATCACACAAAGCCGTAATAACATCACAGAGTGCCCAAATAACCACAGACTGCCCAAATAACATCACACAGTGCCCAAATAACCATAGAGTGCCTGAATAGCATCACACAATGCCCAATTAGCATCACAGAGTGCCCAAATAACATTACAGAGTGCCGAAATAATATCGCACAATGCCCAATTAGCATCACGCAGTGCCCAAATAACATCACAAAGTGACCAAATAATATCAGAGTGCCCAAATAACATCAGACAGTGCCCAATTAACATCACAGTGCCCAAATACCATCGCACAGTGCCCAAATAACAACACACAGTGCCCAAATAATATCAGAGTACCCAATTAACATCACAGAGTGCCCAATTAACATCACACAGTGCCCAAATAACCACAGAGTGCCTGAATAGCATCACACAGTGCCCAATTAACATCACAGAGTCCCCAAATAACATTACAGAGTGCCGAAATAATATCGCACAATGCCCAAATAACATCACGCAGTGCCCAAATAACATCAGAGTGCTCAAATAATGTCACAATATCATCACACAGTGCCCAAATATCATCACACAGTGCCCAATTAACATCACACAGTGCCCAAATATTATCACACAGTGCCCAAATAATATCACAATAACATCTCACAGTGCCCAGTTAACATCACACAGTGCCCAGTTAACATCACACAGTGCCCAAATAATATAACACAGTGCCCAAATAACATCACACAGCGCCCAAATAACCACAGAAAGCCCAAATAATATCACACAGTGCCCAAATAACATCACACAGTGCCCAAATAACATCACACAGCGCCCAAATAACCACAGAAAGCCCAAATAACATCACACAGTGCCCAAATAATATCACACAGTGCCCAAATAACATCACAGAGTGCCCAAATAATATCAGAGTGCCCAAATAAACATCAGAGTGCCCAATATAACATCACAAGTGCCCAAATAATATCACACAGTGCCCAAATAACGTCACACAGTGCCCAAATAATATCACACAGTGCCCAAATAACATCACACAGTGCCCAAATAATATCACACAGTGCCCAAATAATATCACACAGTGACCAGATAACATCACACAGTGCCCAAATAACATCACACAGTGCCCAAATAACATCACACAGTGCCCAAATAATATCACACAGTGCCCAAATAATATCACACAGTGACCAGATAACATCACACAGTGCCCAAATATTATCACACAGTGCCCAAATAATATCACAATAACATCTCACAGTGCCCAGTTAACATCACACAGTGCCCAGTTAACATCACACAGTGCCCAAATAATATAACACAGTGCCCAAATAACATCACACAGCACCCAAATAACCACAGAAAGCCCAAATAATATCACAGTGCCCAAATAACATCACACAGTGCCCAAATAACATCACACAGCGCCCAAATAACCACAGAAAGCCCAAATAACATCACACAGTGCCCAAATAATATCACACAGTGCCCAAATAACATTACAGAGTGCCCAAATAATATCAGAGTGCCCAAATAACATCAGAGTGCCCAAATAACATCACAGAGTGCCCAAATATAATATCACACAGTGCCCAAATAACATCACACAGTGCCCAAATAATATCACACAGTGCCCAAATAACATCACACAGTGCCCAAATAACATCACACAGTGCCCAAATAACATCACACAGTGCCCAAATAATATCACACAGTGCCCAAATAACATCACACAGTGCCCAAATAATATCACACAGTGCTCAAATAATATCACACAGTGGCCAGATAACATCACACAGTGCCCAAATAACATCACACAGTGCCCAAACAACATCACACAGCGCCCAAATAACCACAGAAAGCCCAAATAATATCACACAGTGCCCAAATAACATCACACAGCGCCCAAATAACCACAGAAAGCCCAAATAATGTCACACAGTGCCCAAATAACATCACACAGCGCCCAAATAACCACAGAAAGCCCAAATAATATCACACAGTGCCCAAATAACATCACACAGTGCCCAAATAATATCACACAATGCTGAAATCCTCATGGTAAAGTGTCCTGATAACAGATAACAATGTGTAATTTCAGAATACAGTCAGTCGTAATCTCTCATAAGAGGGGTCATGTCGGGCTTTGCATGGGCTGAATTTTTGTCTGAATAGTGTCAGAAATAGCTTTGCATTATTACATCTATAGTGCACACATGTGACAGAAGTGACATCTATGTGATACAACTCGCAGGCTCCTGGCTTTCCTGTGTTTGCTTTCTATTCTCCTACTTCTGCTCATTTCCTATATGTGTTTGACATAATTTTGTCAAGATTGTGAGGGCTGAGATGCCTCATATTAATAATGAAGAAATGGTCCTAAATTCATCTAGTACAAACCACAGCTACAAATATTAGCCCGACTATAAGTAGAAGTGCAGGATTAATAATTTCTTTAAAAAGTTATGTTAAACTAAATGTCTTTCATGGAGAAGTAAAACACAACATATCTGTGATTTAGAAATAGAAAATAGAAGGAAAAAGTAAATTTTTCATGTAATTCAATTGAATAAGGTTGATAAATTAGACTTTATATTTTTATGGTATACAGGTCAATGTCGCCCCCTAGTGTCAATATATGATATGACTCATATCAAGCTTGGAAATTTTGCGAAACCTTATTTTTGTTAAAGTATGAAAAAGATGAAGAAGAGCTACTGTACAGTGCTGACCACTGAGCCACCATTCAGTGCTAACCACTGAGCCACCATACAGTGCTAACCACTGAACCACCTAAACACTGAGCCACCATATACAATGCTAACCACTGAGTCACCATACAGTGATAACCACTGAACCACCATACAGAGCAAACCACTGAGCCACCATACAGTGCTAACCACTGAGCCACCATACAGTGCTAACCACTGAGCCACCATACAGTGCTAACCACTGAGCCACCATATACAGTGCTAATCACTGAGCCACCATACAGTGCTAACCACTGAGCCACCGTATACAGTGCTAACCACTGAACCACCATATACAGTGCTAACCACTGAGCCACCATATACAGTGCTAACCACTGAGCCACCATATACAGTGCTAACCACTGAGCCACCATATACAGTGCTAACCACTGAGCCACCCTATACAGTGCTAACCACTGAGCCACCATATACAGTGCTAACCACTGAGCCACCATATACAGAGCTAACCACTGAGCCACCATATACAGTGCTAACCACTGAGCCACCATACAGTGCTAACCACTGAGCCACGATACAGTGCTAACCACTGAGCCACCATATACAGTGCTAACCACTGAGCCACCATACAGTGCTAACCACTGAGCCACCATTCCGTGCTAACCACTGAACCACCTAAACACTGAGCCACCATATACAGTGCTAGCCACTGAGCCACCATACAGTGCTAACCACTCAGCCACCGTATACAGTGCTAACCACTGAGCCACCATACAGTGCTAACCACTGAGCCACCATATACAGTGCTAACCACTGAACCACCTAAACACTGAGCCACCATATACAGTGCTAACCACTGAGCCACCATATACAGTGCTAACCACTGAGCCACCCTATACAGTGCTAACCACTGAGCCACCATATACAGTGCTAACCACTGAGCCACCATATACAGAGCTAACCACTGAGCCACCATATACAGTGCTAACCACTGAGCCACCATATACAGTGCTAACCACTGAACCACCTATCAGTAACCACTGAGCCACCATATACAGTGCTAACCACTGAGCACCAATACAGAGCAAACCCACTGAGCCACCATATACAGTGCTAACCATGAGCCCACCATATACAGTGCTAACCACTGAGCCACCATATAGTGCTAACCACTGAGCCACCTTTCTGTGCTAACCACTGAACCACCTAAACCACTGAGCCACCATATACAGTGCTAACCACTGAGTCACCATACAGTGCTAACCACTGAGCACCATATAGTGTAACCACTGAGCCACCATACAGTGCTAACCACTGAGCCACCATACAGTGCTAACCACTGAGCCACCATACACAGTGCTAACCACTGAGCACCATCAGTGCTAACAGTGAGCCACCAATACAGTGCTAACCACTGAGCCACCATACAGTGCTAACCACTGAGCCACCATTCCGTGCTAACACTGAACCACCTAAACACGAGCCACCATATACAGTGCTAACCACTGAGTCACCATACAGTGCTAACCACTGACCACCATACAGTGCTAAACCACTAAGCCACCCATTACAGTGCTAACCACTGAGCCACCATACAGTGCTAGCCACTGAGCCACCATACAGGTCTAACCACTGAGCCATCATACTGTGCTAACCACTGAACCACCTAAAATGAGCCACCATATCAGTGCTAGCCACTGAGCCACCATACAGTGCTAACCAAGAACCACATACAGTGCAAACCACTGAGCACCATACAGTGCTGAACCACTGAGCCATCATACAGTGCTAACCACTGAGCCACCATACAGTGCTAACCACTGAGCCACTATTCTGTGCTAATCACTGAGCCACCTAAACACTGAACCACCATATACAGTGCTAACCACTGAGCCACCATACAGCACTAACCACTGAGCCACCATAAAGTCCTAACCACTGAGCCACCATACAGTGCTAACCACTGAGCCACTATACAGTGCTAACCATGGTGGCTAGCGCCGCTGATCTCCCAACGATGGCAGTGGCATGTGTGGTTCAAAGCCAATTCGCAGCTGGAATGCGCCTGTCGCTGATTGGTCGCGCCCAGCCACACTCAAGCAATCCGCGACTCAGGATTTCCGTTACAGAGAGACAGACAGAATTAGACGATTATAAAGTAGATGACATGAGCCGCCACGTGTCTATGTATATGTGTATAACGTGACTCGTCTCGTGTGTGTATATACAGTACAGACCAAACGTTTGGACACACCTTCTTATTCAAAGAGTTTTCTGTATTCTCATGACTATGAAAATTGTAGATTCACACTGAAGGCATCAAAACTATGAATTAACACATGTGGAATTATATACTTAACAAAAAAGTGTGAAACAACTGAAAATATGTCTTATATTCTAGGTTCTTCAAAGTAGCCACCTTTTGCTGTGATTACTGCTTTGCACACTCTTGGCATTTTCTTGATGAGCTTCAAGAGGTAGTCATCGGAAATGGTCTTCACTTCACAGGTGTGCCCTGTCAGGTTTAATAAGTGGGATTTCTTGTCTTATAAATGGGGTTGGGACCATCAGTAGTGTTGTGCAGAAGTCTGTTGGATACACAGCTGATAATCCTACTGAATAGACTGTTAGAATTTGTATTATGGCAAGAAAAAAGCAGCTAAGTAAAGAAAAAGAGTGGCCATCATTACTTTAAGAAATGAAAGTCAGTCAGTCTGAAATATTGGGAAAACTTTGAAAGTGTCCCCAAGTGCAGTTACAAAAACCATCAAGCGCTACAAAGAAACTGGCTCACATGAGGACCACACAAAAACTACTAAGAAAAAGCAGCATCAGAAAGACTTACCATCGATGCCAAAAACAAAACCAACACTGCACTTGCAGGATGCAGTCAGACCCCACTATGTGAACCAAGCCCAGGTGCAGGCTAATAAATCACCTCAACCTACAACAAGGTGTGGGAGGCGACTTGCCATGCACACAATGGGCCTACATAGAACACCATTCGAGGGAAGAGGCTGAAGCTGTGGAGAGCGGCGGAGGAGGAGGGGGGGTGTCCGCACCCTAGACCGGCGGCCCCTGCATCATCAGCCAGTATGCGGCAGCCTGCAGCCCCGGGACACCCAGCATAGGCTGCCCCCACATGTTCTTCCATATTGGACATACTTCGGTGGAGTTTCTGCTCTTACCCCAGATCAGTACATGAAGATGAATGGATTCCCCAACACGTACTGGGGGTGGGGAGGAGAGGACGATGATATCGCCATGAGGATCCGTCTCTCTGGGATGAGTATGACACGGACGCCTCTCAGCATGGGCCGATACAAGATGATCCCACACAACCGTGACTCCGGCAATGAGGAAAACTCCCACAGACATAACCAGTTGAGAAGTACAAGAAAATCGTGGAGAGATGACGGGATGAATTCCTTAGATTTCCGACTCCTTTCTCGAGAGAAATTTCAGCTTTACACCAACGTCACAGTAGATATCAGTGAAGCTCCGGTGATGCCGACTGAGCTGAGCCGGTGGAGGTTATTCTAGCCCTTCATCAGGACTGGACTAATGGAAGCGCCTAGGGGTGATGCTGTGGCCTCCGACATAGACCATGAGTGGACCTCAGCCCCGCTCCTCACTAGTCCCTGGGCCTGCATTCTCCACTGTGGCCTGTAGGGGTCGCTCTGTGGACTATAAGATGCTGGAATGAAGGGGACGGACGATCAAAGACTTACCGACAGTTATACCACTTGATTTTAGTGTTTGTTTATGAAATCGGACAGTTTATATGAATTATTCTCATGTGTGACTTTTAGTCAATAGTAATATTTTATATAAAGAAAAAAAAAGTGTCCTTTAAGCCACTATGCGCCTTACTCCTTCCGGCGCGGGCCGACGAATGTTCACAAAGTCATCTGCATCCGGTGAGCTGCTCGTCACAATGTGTCAGGATAGTTGGAGAACTTTTTACAATGCAACATCGAAAGTGAAGATTTGTAAAGGTTACTCTCTTCCTAGGGCTACGTTCACACATTGCGTATTTTGCCGCACTTTTTTACACGCGCTTTTCAAAATATGCAATGTGTTTTGTGTCTGCCAGCAAAGTGAATGGGAAATTCGCTTTGCTGTGCAGACACTGCGTAAAAATACGCAGTGCTTTATCTGGGAGAAAACGCAGTTGCGTAAAGAATTGCGATGTCAATGCTTTGCGCAGGAGCTACTGCGTTTTCTCCCTCTGACGGCACGGAGGGGAGGGGGAGTCCTGCTTCCTCCTCCCGTCTGTGACAGCTGTGACAGCCCCATAGATATTAATATACACTGTGAAATCGAAATTAAACAAAGCCAAATGTATATTAGTACACTGCAAAATCTAATGACGCGGTCGCGGCTGTCGCAGGGGGGGGGAGGAAGCAGGATTCTTCCTCCCCCTCTGTGACATCACCTGCACTTTCTGGGGTAAAGAAAGCGCAGTGTGTGAAAGCCCCTGCGTATTTTGTTGCGCTTTTTTGCACGGCTGAAAATCGCGGCAAGGAGCGCGACAAAACATGCAAATGTGTGAACGTAGCCTAGGGGAGAGCTCAGGAAAATCAGTAACATTTGAAGATACCAGCACTCACCACTAGAGGGAGCTCACCACATACTGTGTGCAGAGAGCTCCCTCTAGTGGTGGCTGCAAGCAGCAAAAATATTAATTTCCTATAAACTATGCAGGGGGTTTGGAGCTTTGTTTCAGAAAAACAAAAAAATATATCAAAGTATTCAGGGATCTAAAATTGCACAAGAACCAAATGTGAAGAAATGTTTTAAGTTTTGCTTTCTGTGACTGGACCCGCTGGTGTTACATATGTTGAAGGTCAGGTCCATAGATTTCTATAGTTTGCACTGATGTTACTGGGGTCACCTGCCGGCCCCCCACTCCCTGTGTGATCACCTCTGATGGCCATAATTGACCACTTTAGTATTTTCACCTCCTCGCATTCTGATACCTCTCGGTATAAAATAAGTCATTTTTGGGGGGGGTGCAGAATATATTGGATATAGATATAGATTACATCTGGACATGCTTCATATTCTGTCGTCCGGTCTTCAGCGGGTTACACTTTTTTCAGAATAAATCTATTTTTTAAATGAATTAATATATCTCCTTGGTTTATGTTGCAGCCGCTGACTCCTGTCGGTCTGCAGTGGCGCGGTTTTGTTTTGTATTTCTCTGGGTTATTTTGCCGTGATTTTGTCTTATTATATTGTCCGGATGTTGATATTTATTTTGAAATAATAATAAAAAAAATGTTGTCCACTAAAAAGAAAAAAAAAAAAGAACACCATTCACACTGATACATATGATGCAGTGTGTCTGAAAGCTAACCAAATGCTCTGCTGCCTGAGCAAATGGGCCGCACAGAACAATACCTTTACACCACTAGATGAATAGTGCCCCATGGGGCCCAACTGCACCCTGAGTTAAATAAAAAAGTGCAAAAAAGGTTTTTATATGATGAACAAAATACTTTTATAAATGGGATATTGGTTCATGTATTGGCCAAGACACTTAAGCTCATGATCCTCGTCACGGATTCCCATGCTCATGAGTCCTAACAAAATTGTACAAAAACTACTAAGAAAAAGCAGCATCAGAAACTCTTACCATGGATGACCAAGAGTCACCTCTGCTGCGGAGGATAAGTTCATCTGAGTCACCAGCCTCAGAAATCACAGGTTAACAGCAGGTCAGATTAGAGACCAGGTCAATGCCACACAGAGTTCTAGCAGCAGACACATCTCTACAACAACTGTTAAGAGGAGACTTTGTGCAGGCTAATAAATCACCTCAACCTACAACAAGGTGTGGGAGGCGACTTGCCATGCACACAATGGGCCTACATAGAACACCATTCACACTGATACATATGATGTTGAGTGTCTGAAAGCTAACCAAACGCTCTGCTGCCTGAGCAAATGAGCCGCACAGTACAATACCTCTACACCACTAGATGAATAGTGCCCCATGGGGCCCAACTGCACCCTGAATTGAATAAAAAAGTGCAAAAAAGGTTTTTATATGATGAACAAAAAACATTTATAAATGGGATATTGGTTCATGTATTGGCCAAGACACTTAAGCTCATGATCCTCATCACGGATTCCCATGCTCATGAGTCCTAACAAAATTGTACAAAAACTACTAAAAAAAAGCAGCATCAGAAAGATCACCGAAAATAGATAATGTAATCCTAGCTTAATTTATATATATATATGAGGAACTACTATTAAAATGTAACTTTTATTGATAATCTTAAAAAAGGAAACAATAGTTCCAATCAAAGGTGTGCAGCTGACTTTCTATAGGGGTGGGGTTGGGGGCACACGTGGCCCGACCCTATCCTCTCCCTACCTTACCCTGCCTGACAACGGAGTTTTATACACGTACAAAACCCCCTAGGTGGTGTCCCCGTTCCACGGCGGCTGTCCCTACTAACCCTTAGCTGATGTCTAAAGGTGCAGGCCCATTGGTACCCTATACCTCCTTACAGCAAGGATCTAATGTCATGCATATATGCTGGAAGGTATCGCAAAAAGGGGGTGCTATCCTCAGAGTTAAGGGTCTATCCCTTTAACTTTGTGGCCATATATCACTACATAGGGGTTGAGGGGGAGTATCAGACCCTTTGCCCTGGGCGCCCCAGGGTATGTACGGACACCCTGTGCCACTAACAACCACTCCTGAGGAACCCACTACTACATCCATGGTGGGGGAAACGCGTTGAGTGAAGACGAAGTGCAAGTACATCAGGATCAGATAAGTTATACCCTGATCTTTCTGTGGGGCACTGGTAACCTTGCCTGTGAGTGACCCTAGCGGACTTGGTAGATCTGGCTTTCTCAGAGCTTTAACTGTATTTCACTAAGGTGACATGTTGCAATGAGTTTGTTGTGTGAGATATAAGGTGAAGGTGAAGTAATGCTGTTTTTATTTTTTGTACCTAACATTTGCTAGGGTTATTGCTAATACATTGTATTGGTATGGGACACCACCTAGGGGGTTTTGTACGTGTATAAAACTCCGTTGTCAGGCATAAAAATAATAATAAAAAAAATGTCCACTAAAAAAAAAAAAAAAAAAAAGAACACCATTCACACTGATACATATGATGCAGTGTGTCTGAAAGCTAACCAAATGCTCTGCTGCCTGAGCAAATGGGCCGCACAGAACAATACCTTTACACCACTAGATGAATAGTGCCCCATGGGGCCCAACTGCACCCTGAGTTAAATAAAAAAGTGCAAAAAAGGTTTTTATATGATGAACAAAAAACATTTATAAATGGGATATTGGTTCATGTATTGGCCAAGACACTTAAGCTCATGATCCTCGTCACGGATTCCCATGCTCATGAGTCCTAACAAAATTGTACAAAAACTACTAAGAAAAAGCAGCATCAGAAAGACTTACCATGGATGACCAAGAGTCACCTCTGCTGCGGAGGATAAGTTCATCTGAGTCACCAGCCTCAGAAATCGCAGGTTAACAGCAGCTCAGATTAGAGACCAGGTCAATGCCACACAATGCCTTCATGGTAAAATAGCTGCTAGGAAACCACTGCTAAGGACAGGCAACAAGCAGAAGACACTTGTTTGGGCTAAAGAACACAATGAAAGGACATTAGACCAGTGGAAATATGTGCTTTGGTCTGATGAGTCCAAATTTGAGATCTTTGGTTCCAAACACCGTGTCCTTGTGCGACGCAGAAAAGGTGAACGGATTGACTCTACATGCTTGGTTCCCACCGTGAAGCATGGAGGAGGAGGTGTGATGGTGTGGGGGTGCTTTGCTGGTGACACTGTTGGGGATTTATTCAAAATTGAAGGCATACTGAACCAGCATGTCTACCATAGCATCTTGCAGCGGCATGCTATTCCATCCAGTTTGCAGTACTTTTTCAACAGGACAATGACCCCAAACACACCTCCAGGCTGTATAAAGGCTATTTGACCAAGAAGGAGAGTGATGGGGTGCTAGGCCAGATGACCTGGCCTCCACAGTCACCAGACCTGAACCCAATTGAGATAGCTGGGGTGAGCTGGACCGCAGAGTCAAGGCAAAAGGGCCAACAAGTGCTAAGCATCTCTAGGAACTCCTTCAAGACTGTTGGAAGACCATTTCCAGTGACTACCTCTTGAAAGTCATCAAGAGAATGCCAAGAGTGTGCAAAGCAGTAATCAAAGCAAAAGGTGGCTACTTTGAAGAACCTAGAATATAAGACATATTTTCAGTTGTTTCACACTTTTTTGTTAAGTATATAATTCCACATGTTAATTCATAGTTTTGATGCCTTCAGTGTGAATCTACAATTTTCATAGTCATGAAAATACAGAAAACTCTTTGAATGAGAAGGTGTGTCCAAACTTTTGGTCTGTACTGTATGTATTTGTTTGTGTATGTACATGTCTGTATATGTGTATGACATGCAGATCATGTAATACACATATACACAAATGTACACACAGGTATACACACATGTATAAACACATGTATACAGACATAAACATGTACGGACACACACGTATACAAACACACAGATGTACACACACATGACAAACAAACACACATGTATACAAACACACATGTACACACAGACATATATACAGGCACACATGTACACACACACATATATAGATGCAAACAGGTATACACATGTACACAGACACACACATGTACACACACAGGTATACGCACACATGTATACAGACACACATATGTACAAACATACAAATGCAAATATACACATAAACACACATACACATGTATACAGACACATACATATACATGTACACAATATACAGACACACACATGTACACACACACGCATACAGACACACACATTAGACAGACACACATGTATACACAGGTATATGCACGCATGTAGACACACATGTATACAAACACAAATGTATACATACACATGTATACACACAGAGACACACATGCATACACACACATGTATACAGCCACACACATGTATACAGACATACACTCATACATATACACACACAAACATATATATACTGTGATAGAGCCACTCACGGGCTGCAAATTCTAGGTAGACACAGGAAGCCTTGCCAGGTAAATGTCTGGTTTATTTCTGTCATAGACCGTATGAAAAACAACTGGGGATCAGCTTCTTAGGCTCAGAGCTGCCCACTGCTATCCTCCACTCTAAAACTCACACCAAAGAAAAAAAACAGAGGTGATCATTTAACTTCTCTGACCACACCTCAGGGAGGGAGGAACATGCTGAATCAGCCCCAGCTCACATAACAGAGTTCATCAACCTGGCTGAAACATATCTCCCATCACTTACGGTACCAGTAATCATATTACAATACACACACACACATGTCCATCCCTCCTCCTTGCCGCTCTATTCTCACCCGCACCCGGTGGTCCCATTGCCGGTGAATAGCTGGAGGAAGAGAATGAGCGGGTCATGTGACAGGGCAGGCTGATGTCATGTCACACAGAGCCTGTCACATGACCCGCTGATTATCTTCCTGCAGCTATTCACTGGCAATGGGACCACCGGATGCGGGTGAGAAGAGAGCAGCAACGAGGGGTGAGGACAGAGCGGGAAGGGGGAGGAAGGACGGAGCGAGGGGAGGGAGGATGATGGATCGGCGGGGGGGATGGCTGAGCGGTGGGGGGGAGGACGGAGGATGGAGCGGTGGAGGGAGACAAGCACACGCTGTACAAACGCTAATAAACGGATCGCAAAACGTTAGCAAAACGCTAACAAAACGAGGGACACTGCTGAGCTCAGAAAACTCAGTTTCTGCTATTCTACACCGGTTTTAGGACGGTCTGCAAAGATGCAGAACCGTCCGATGTGCACATACCCAAGTGTCACAACTTACATACTTTTTTGATTAGTAAGTATAGTTTCAGTTAGAGAATCCATTCGCACACACAGCACTATGTGGCGGCACAGACACTACCCATAAGTCCATAATACAAGACTCTTTGTGCGCTATACATTGCACATGAACACAGTATAACAAACGTTTAATCACATTAGACTGATAATTCTGCTTAGCAAAGTGAATTTTGCCCCAGATTACCCCATTCACAGAATCTACTGTGACTCAAATAGCAACACTGAGACTGATGTTTTTTACACATTTTATGGTTGTATAATGGCTAGAAGTGTGGTTTATCACCTCTTTGGTTTTTTGCTTTAGGTTTAAAGTTTACCCGTTGTCCATCATAATATGCAATAAATACAGAGGCTTGCAGGTCTATCAATTATTATTATATCTTGACTCAGCGGTGGACATGCTACTAGTGCAACCTGTGCAGATGTACTGGGGGCCAGAAATTAAGGGGGCCACTATTGGCTTGCCCACCCTGAGACCGTGGGACACTCGGAACCGGGCTCCGGTACTGCAGCGGGTGCGTCGGGTTGCGGTCACAGCTCCTCTAGACCTCATGGCCTACGGTTCTGTAGTTCAGGCATACAGCTTCTGCGCGACGTTCAGGGCCGGTCCCTTGTTCTCGACCAACTCTCTGCCTAACTATGGTCAGTCCCGGATTAAGGTGAATAGGTCATTTTCACTCCACCTGTGACCCTGGGGTTTTCCCTGTTCTCCGCGCAATACCTTCCTTCTCTCTCCTACTCCTCCTTACTCCTCTTTCTCACTCTTCTTACTCCTCACTGCCACCCTCCATCTTTCTTTCCCTCCCCCCGGGTCCGCCCATGGTCCCCAGGGTCCTAGGTGTGTGTTGGTGGGAGTCTGGATTCACCATTCAGTTTCCTCGAGAATTGAGATACCACACCTGTGGAATGGGTGCAGTACCCCTTGTGGCAACCAAACTGGTGGGGCGCCACATTATTGCCTCCAAAGAAGGTAGGATTGTGCATTATTTTGAGCTATTGGACAGCAAAAGGCCCATATATTGTTCTCGCACAGGAGCCCTTTTTCGTTCTGTATCTACTACTACTACTGTATGGACTAGTTTTGGAGCACATATCTGTCATTTTCATTCAGGGAGCCCCTAGGCAGCTGCACAGTTACTTTCAGGAGGAAGTCACCAAGGCTGATCCATCATTATAAATGCTACAAGTTGTATCAAAACTACAGTAACCTAATCAAAAACACCTCATCTATGTATTCTTGTATGAGCTATACTAGAAAAAGCGATAGATGGAGCTGACACTCAGTGGAATATTGAGAATGATAGAGGAGAGATTGAGAAGACAGCATTAGGTGACAGAACTAGGAGAGATGAAGGTGACAGCATAGCGAGTGGGAGAGAGCAGCACAAACGGTTATGGTTATGGTTAGTGTATCCTGCTGGTAACGATGCAGCTGAGCTGATTTGCAGAAGTGGAGGACAGGAATTATAACTGTTTTGGGAATAGAACTTGTGCACATTGGTGAAGTTGTCCGGCAGATCCCCTGCTCTATTTCCTCTGTTGTACTGTACTTCACAGCAGGGGCGTAACTACAGTAGGTGCAGGGGTTGCGATCGCACCCGGGCCCTGCAGCCTAGGGGGGCCCCAAATGTCCCTTTGGCCCATAGAAATAGACTAATGCTATTAAAGATTTGCAATAATTGGGGGCCCCATTGGAGCTTTCGCATCGGGGCCCCTGGGCCTGAAGTTACGCCACTGCTTCACAGATAGCAGAACCAAAGCCCGCCGCTTTCTTCTGTTTTACTGTTCGTAAGGACAGATTTCACCTGCCAACTGGTAGTGGACAGCAAGTTGCAGAGTAAGTGGTGTCACTTTCAGGCATTTTACAGGGTAAGACAACATTTTCTGTTAATCAAGCGATTTCAAATTTTGCTACTTAGCACAATGACCAACAAATGAAGATAAGCTTCTGTGATCATTTCAACGTGACTCCTAGAAATGTTAAAAATGAACATACCAATGTCATTCATTTTTGCAAGAGGATATGGGGGGATAAACAGCACCGGACACTGAATATTGTCCGGGACTGCCGTGTTATGCTGTGCACTTGTTTGTATAGCTGCTGCACTGCACAGATTTCATCTTATCTCATATTGATCTCCTATATTTCTGTTATTAAAGGCGACTTTTCACTAGTTTTAGCATGAGGAGGGCTGACTAAAATGCGGATTTTATGTTTTCATTTTTCATCTCTAGTGCAGAGATATTAGCGTAGATAACCAATTCACAAATGGTGAGCACATAGATCAATAATAACCAAAAAAAAAAACGGAGCCACACAGGGTAATGCATTTCAAACGCAAAGTGCGCTCTTTATCAAGCTTTGCTACATCCAGGAGCCGAGCCTGCCTTCTTTTCTCTGGTTAAGGCTATCCCAGCTCACGCAGAAACCGTTAAGGACCTGTGGGCTCTGTTGCAATTCTTAGTGTGTTACCTGTTTCCCGTGTGAGTTGCTACACAACCATAACATTATCAGCAGCCCACTTCATTTTTTGTGCTGATAAGCCATCATGGTCGTTGTGGACGCTCCGACTGTGCAATTATGGCCCTTGTCCTCGGAGGTGGAAAAGATTAAACACCAACAACAGCAAGTATTATCCACTACTGCAGAGGTTTTACTTTACCCAGAACTGTCTTCTGAGCCTCATGTAAATTTACTGCAATGTTTTGATGGGGATTGAAGAAAGTTTACCACATTTCTTTCTTCTTGGAAGTTGTATTTTTGTCTCTTTCTTGCCTCACCTGGAGGTGAAAGTCAACGTGTGGGTATTATTTCTTCATTGCTCAGTGGCCCCTCTACCTGAGGATTCTCCAGTAAGGCTGTGGTCACAGTTGCCATGCGTTTTTTTAGTGATTTAACAAAAGTCATGAGTTTTTTTATGTCAGCATGAGTTTTGTAAGGTGTGTGATGGCTCCCTGCGTTTTTGGCTGCGTTTTTGAATCTGCACCTAAAAATAGTGCTTGTAGTATTTTTTTGTGCGTTTTTATAACATGGGTTCCTATGGGAAACGCATGCAAAAACGCATGTACAATTAGTACCTTTTAATGCCATTCAAAAACGCATGCGTTTCCCATAGGAGCCCATGTTAAAAAACGCATGCGTTTCCAGAAACTCATGCGTTTTTTTAACATGGGCTCCTATGGGAAACGCATGCGTTTTTGAATGGCACTAATTGTACATGCGTTTTTGCATGCGTTTTCCATAAGGCCCCTTATTAAAAAACGCATGCGTTTTTGTATATGCTCCAAAAACGCATGGGACAGTCACACATGCTTTTTGGCTATTAGGGCATGCGTTTTTTAACATGGGGGCCTATGGGTGCGTTTTTTACATGCGTTTTTGAAAACGCTGGTCTCCAAAAACACATGTGAAAAATGCTACTGTGACCCCAGCCTAAATTCCTCAGTTGATGCCGTTTTACTCTTCCCTGGGGCTCATTTATTAAAGTTGCTGTTGCTGAATCAATGCTCTACAGGTTGGTTCAGGGAAATCGTAATGTGGAGGACTACTGATCTCCGATCGGACGCTGGTCAGTGGCAACTTCTTGAAATTACCTAGTTCTCTACAATCAATTTTGTTGGGGATTTTCTAGTCAAATACTTGATATGATGGTTTATAGTCCCTTCCCATTGTCCTTGGAAGGAGGATTTGTCACTGGCTTTGCGTCTGGACAGATGTCTAAGGGACAAGAGCACATTTTAGGTTTTTTCAGTGACTTCTCTCTCTGATCGTCTTGAGACAGGAGAACCTATACAAATTTGATTCTATAAAGAGTCCAAAGAGGGAATAGAACCTGGTACACCTGCTCATCTCTGTCTTTACTGTAGTAGTAGAGGTCATGTAATGATTCAGTGTTTCAGATACAATAATACATTTCTTAAGGGGAAAGAGAAAAAAAATCACTATTAAGCAAGGAAATAAATAATTTCAATCACTTAGAGTCACTTATGCATACTGTCACATACCCACTTCTCAGCACATGACTTGGGGTTGCACCTGCAAGGGTTAATCTATCTCCTCTCACTCAATCTAGCACTCGACCTATGCTGAAAGGGAGCATCAATCACACCCCAACTCAGACCGTGCACCCCGCTTCACACATGCTGCCACCACCCACCGGATTTGGGGCCAGAGTTCTGCTAAACTAAGACTTCTCGGACAATTAACAACATCACACCTTTCTAGGGTTATGGATTCTTTAGAGTATACAAGGTACAGACTTATGAAAGTTTTTAGATTTAATATAAAAAGTACAGTGCTTACAAAAAAAGGTATACAAATAGAAATAATAAAATGACATACACATATGCAAAAGTATGAAATAAAAAGGAGAAACTTACAGAAACCTAAACTTTGTCTTCTGTGCCCGATGGGGAAGGCGGAAATATGGAATGATGTTCACAGCAGTCTTCAGCTGCCCCATCTATGTGACAAAGAACTTTGGCCTGGAGAGTCCAGTTATAGGCTCAGACTGGAGGTCAGATTTCTAGACCGCCCTTCAATTTTAACATTCTAATTCTGGATCTATGATTGGACGCTCACTAATTGAGCCATACATATATTATTTTTCAAATGCTCTTTTGTCTAAACCAATTCTTTTTCCACAGTAAATATCAACTGCTATACTAAACCCCATTTGGTGGAGTCTTTGATTCCCTTCTCTTTCTGGCTACAGGTGTGAAATGTTTCACTTGTGCTTTTCCCAGGATGGTACCATGGGGAGACCTGCAGTCACTAGAACTGGAGAGTTAGCTTGTTCTTAAATAAAACAGGTCGTGATCTCTTGTTTACTGACATAGAATTTAACCCCTTAACTGTTCTGGTGTCCAGTCCCTGAGATAAATATTTCACTACACATGCTACTGGTTTCTTTTTCAAGTGTCTTTGGTATTTAAACCTGATGTTATAATTTCCTTTCCATTTGTTGATTCAAGTTCCACCTGAGCTTATTGACAGTGATTTCACTATCATGTCTAGGTGTACAGTTTCTATTCTCAGTCATCCTATTCAAGTATCCACAATTTATAGTTCTCCCTTTACCCAAAGTCATGTTAATTCTAAGGTTGAAAATATGTGCATGAGAGTGGGAGTGTTACACACAAAATCTATTTCATTTACGGTGTTCCTGCCTTAGCAGCTAAAGTTGTGCTGGGTATGCCCTGGTTAGTGAAATACAATCCCACCATCAATTGGGAACTCACAAAATTTGGTCTTGAGGGAAGTTTTGTTTTTTCCAATTGTTAATTTAAATCTCTAATATCTATGAGATTTCTCCTTTCAAATTGTATTCAGGATTTTGAGAATGTTTTTCAGAGACTTAGTGTGAAGTTCTTCCCCCACAAAGGTCATATAATTGTGCAATCAAATTTAAATAAGTGGTAAAACTGCCTAAATCTCATCTAACCTCTCTCTTCCTGAAAGGTGCCATGAAGGAGTACATTCAAGAGAACCTCTCTAAGGTTCACATAAGGTCTTCCACTTCAAAGTCACCTTGGGATTTTTCTTTGTTAAGAAAAAAGATGGAGGGTTGCAGCCTTATGTGGATTTTAAAGAGAATACTAGAATTATTGAACATACCGTAATTCATACCCCCTACTTCTTATTCCTGACTTGTTTATTCAACAAGTAGAGGCCAAGTGGTTTTCTAAACTGGATCTGAGAGGAGCATATAACCTCATACGTGTTCGTCAATGCAATGAGTGGAAGACTGCCTTCTGTACAACCAAGGGTCTCTTTGAAAATTTGGTGATGCCATTTGATTTGACCAATGCTCCAGAAGTGTTTCAGAAATTCATAAATTATATATTTTCTCCACTAGTGGGTAGATGTCACGCCTGATGAGGCAAGCCCGAGGGAAGTGGATCCACTGAATCTTAGGAGCGCATCTGTCCCAGAGGAGCATATCCGAATGGCCACCGAGACTTTACTAAAGCCACAGTAGGTGGAAATAGGCTTACACTGATAGATGACTGACAGAGGGCATCCCTATTGGATCCCAGTGCCCCAGCAGGCTGGTGCTACAAGACAGAGTACTGAGATGGGCACAGGCAAGCATAGATGGAGACAGCAGATGACTAGGTGACTTGGTAGTCACAGATGGACACAACAGATGACAGCAGCTGGCGGTGACTTGGTAGGCAAGTAAACATAGACACACGTTAATGACAGTAATAAGGCACAGCACGAGGTGGACCTGTCAACTAAGAAAGATAAATCTAACTAGGGGAGACTGCCTGAAATACCCTGTGCCTCTCAGCCTATGGCTTCCAGGTCAGGGTACACTTGCCCCTTATGAAAGTGCAGTGTGGCGCTGCCACATCCTAAGCATGCTTCCGAGAAGCCTACCGCACATGTGGGAGCTGAAGAGCTGACAAGAACAGATGGAGCCAGAGGAAGCAGAGCCCTGGAGCCTGTGCAGTGAGTATGGTGGCATCCCTGACACGAGGGGACCAATGTAACAGTAGTTTTATTATGATATATTTGGAAGATATCTTGATTTACTCAGAATCTCATAACACAAAAAACAAGATCGGGTTGTTTTTTTTCCCCCCTCTCTCTGGAAAGATTCATAATCCGAATAATTTGAATTCAACTATCCTTTATTAATAAATCTCACACAAAAAAAACATTTAGAGCATTCCCTCCGGGGAAACACAACAGAAGCTGACCAGATACATGATTTTTCATAGTATTATATCCATTGAAATTCATATATTCAATGCTAAATAATTTATGTGCAATAATAAATATATAAGTGTACAAAATAACACTACTAGGGGTTTCTCTGTATAAAATATACACAGGCAATACAGTGTCTACTTATTAGCCCTCTTTGCCTAACCAGAAGGACTAACACCACTATGTCACACTCAATCAAAGAGACATTGTTAGGGTCCTCAGCATATACTTATAACTAGCGTCCAATAGGGCCTTATAAAGATCCTCTATCTCAGCCCTTAATACACCAAAACTTATTGGGGGCTATTGGTTCTTACCACCCTCTCACTTACTGCTGTAGCTGAGAAACTATTTAAATAAACCTCCACAATCCTCTTTACAAGTTAAGTGCATGGAACTTATTATCTAGAAAACCCCCTGTGGCCAAGGTTCATATCCGAGTTCACTATCGGTCAGCGTCCGCGGTTCCTCCTCCCCTACAGCTGTTTCGCTACCCGCTTCTTCCGGGGGGAGATTTATTAATAAAGGATAATTGAATTCAAATTATTCAGATTATGAATCTTTCCTGAGAGGGGGGAAGGGGGAAACACCCGATCTTGTTTTTGTGATCTGTTATAAGGAAATCAAATATAAAAAAAAGGGGACTTGTTTTGAGATATCAAGGATCTCATAAGCAGCATGTTCACAGGTGCTTCAAGTTTTTCAAGACAACCCAAAAACTGAATCTGCCGTACTTAAAATTTACGCTTTTCTAGCTTGCCAAGTATATGGTTATTTGGTTTCTGCTTAAGGTTTTCAGATGGATCCCATTAAGGTATAGGCTGTCCTTGATTAGGTACAACCTATTAATCTTAAAGCTTTGCAGAGGTTCTTAGGTTTTGCTAATAATTACCGTAAGTTCATTGAGAATTTCTCTGTCAAAGTTAAATCTCTTAGGCCCTGTGCCCACACCGTGTATTTGCTGCGCATTTGTACAGTGTATTTGTAAAAGGTGCAGCAAATGTGCATGTTATATTGACCAGCCAACAAAGTCAGTGTGACTTTGTGTGTTGTGCCCACATCTGCGCTTTTTAGAGCAGAGTATAAGGCTATGTGCACACGCTGAGTATTTGATGAGTTTTTTACCTCAGGATTTGTAGCCAAATCTAGCAGTGGGTGATAAATACAGGAGTGGTGCAGGTGTTTCTATTAGACTTTTCCTCTGATTGCTCCACTCCTGGTTTTGTCTACAAATCCTGAGGTAAAAAACTCATCAAATACTGAACGTGCGCATTTGGCCTTAGGTGTAGATTTTTACAGATCTTTAATCCCTAATAATCTGCATCATATGAATTAGGCCTCGTTGCACACGCTGAGTATTTGATAAGTTTTTTACCTCAGGATTTGTAGGCAAAACCAGGAGTGGAGCAATCAGAGGAAAAGTCTAATAGAAACACCTGCACCACTTCTGTATTTAATTATCCACTCCTGGTTTTGGCTTCAAATCCTGAGGTAAAAAAGTCATTATATACTGAACGTGCGCACGTGGCCTTATAGTACGACGTTTTCCTTACTGAACTACAGGCCCTTCCCCGCATGGGTAGATGGCATGTGACTCACGTGGGGTGTGGTGCAGCCGAAACCCGGAGTACGGTATGGAAAACACCCTACTATATTTGGTGGACACAAAGAACATGGTGGACACAGCCCAGCGCTGACATGGACGGGGGCAGAAATTCTGCATCAAAAAAGCAGCCATTATTTAGCAATTGCGCACTGTTTTGCTATGTAATTTCTGCCAAAAGCTGATATAGATTTAATGCAGAAAATTCTCCTTTCTATCGCCTCCATGACATGTAAGAATACATATGCACACCTCAGGTATAATGCAATATGTGGTTGTGTGCTGAGGTGTCACCTGTAGTAATATTACATAAAAAAGCGTACGATATCATGCTTATAAAGGAAAAAGAAGCAAATAAATCATACTTAACCCCAAAATCTCCACTCCAGCACATAAGACTGTAATGGCCACTTTACACGTCCCGATATCGTGGTTCAACTTCGACAAAAAGTCACGTGGTTAGTGTGTTGGCCCCGATATCGTTCGTGCGTTGTGTGGTGTAAATGTGCAATGCGACGCAAGAACGATGCCAAAACGATATCGGGGAAGAATTGTGCAGGCTCTCCAACGGCCCGATATTGGATGGACGATGTGGCAGGATCGTGCTGTGTGACAGCCCAACACCGACTTGGAGAGCAACTTCCCCTATTCACTCCCATGTTAAATGGTCGTTCCTGGGTCGCTCGTACAAGGGGGCGTACACATCGCAGTTGTGTTGCCTGCCGATATCGCCCTGTGTGACAGCTCCTATGCGATCGTGGATTGCAGCCAAAAAAGTGCGCGCTCCCGTGCCGTTGGATACAATATCGAAACGATGTTGGGACGTATAAAGTGGCCATAAGACATCACCAATGACGTGATTGCTTAGGTTACCATCAAAATGTCAGAGCAGGGGAGTATGGCTTCTTTTTTTCCTTTTATCAGCAAGGCTTCCCCCTATTTAAAAGGTTTTTGCTCTTCTTTAAAACTCAAATGGAGCTAAATACAATCAGAACAATACATTTTTATATCTTTTCTCCGTTAGTGTAATCCCATGGAGATGCTGTTCCCAGAAACTATTCTGTTTGAACATGTCATTAATCATACTGGTTATTACAGCTGCTACTTAGTACAGGCATTTTGGAAAAATAAATCGATGTTACTTGACTGTAGCATTCTTAGCTTTTTAGATTTTAAGAGCAGAACTTATTTATCTTCAAAAACAAACTTTTGCATTGAAGAGTGTTATCCACTGATGAATGAATGTTGTACGCTAGGCCACATCACATGCCAACAGCGCAGGAGGGCAGAGTTAGTAGCAGTGAGTGACACCAGAACCAGGGTTAGGTGGCGCAGAATTATGTGCTTTGGGCAAGGTTGTAGAAATGTGTAAACCCAGCCCTGCACACAGTATAAACTATGCTCCAACTAATGGTGCCAAGAAGGAAGCTATCCTGGTATCACTTAATCCTGATTTCTTATTCTTTTGTATGTTTCTCACACTTAAAGGTTTCAGTTCACCAAATAAATTTAAATATTTGACAAAGATAACACAAGTAATCACACAATGCAGTTTATAAAAGAAGGTCTTTATTATTAAGGGAAAAAGAAATCCAAACCTACAGGGCCCTGTGTGAAAAAGTGATTGCACTCTAACGGTCCCGTCACACTTCCAGCGATCCTGACAACAATATGACCTGGTAAGGATCGCTGCAACGTTGCTATGTGGTCGCTGGTGAGATGTCAAACAGTCAGATATACTGAACGACGCAGCAATGATACGGCGACCCGCATAATGACCTCAGCGGTCGTTGGGATCCTGTCACACAGCAGCTAGTCTGACGACTCAGACCTACGTGGCTGAGTTTTGTGTAGCCAACGAGGTCGATGTTAAGGTGTCAGACACACTGATGCATGCTGCCCATCGGGAACACGACGATCAAAAAATGGCCAAGGCCATTCCGACATGATCGACGTTGTCACAGCGGGAACCTGGTCGCTGCTACGTGTCAAACATAGCGAGATCGCTGGCGAGGACGCTATTGCGTCACAAAACCTGTGACGTAACAGCGATATCGCTATATGTGACAGGGGCTTACGCCTAATAACTGGTTGGGCCACCCTTAGCAGCAACAACTGCAATCAAGTGTTTGATAACGGCAATGAGTCTTTTAAATCCAAAGGAATTTTGGCCATTCATCTTTGCAGAATTGTTGTAATTCAGCCACATTGGAGGGTCTCAGATTATTAATCGCCTTTTTAAGGTCATGATACAGCATCTTAATCATATTAAGGTCAGGACTTTGTCTAGGCTGCTCCAAAGTCTTAAATTTGTTTTTCTTAAGCCGTTCAGAGGTGACTTGATGGTGTGTTTTAGATCATTGTCCTGTTCAAGTGGGCTTCAGTGTGAGGTACAAACAGATGGCCAGACATTCTCCTTCAGGATTTTTTGGTAGACAACAGAATTCATGGCTCCATTAACCACAGTAAGTCTTCCAGGTCCTGAAGCAGCAACACAGCTCCAGACTGTCACACCACCACCATATTTTACTGTTGGTATAATGTACCTTTTCAGAAAGTCAGAGTTATTTCTACGCCAGATGTAATGGGACATTCACCTTCCAAAAAGTTCAACTTTTGTCTCATCAGTCCACAGAGTATTATCCCAAATGTCTTGGGGATCAGCACAATGTTTTATGACAAAACTGAGACAAACCTTTATGTTCTTGTTGCTCAGCAGGGGTTTTCATCTTGGAACGCTGCCATGCGGCCATTTTTGCCCAGTCTCTTTCTTATGGTGGAGTCATGAACACTGACCTCAACAAAGGCAAGTGAGGCCGCTAGATCTTTGCATGTTGTTTTGGGGTCTTTTGTGACTTCTTGGTTGAGTCATCGCTACACTCTTGAGGTCATTTTGGCAGACTGGCCACTCCTGAGAAGGTTCACCACTGTTCCATGCTTTCGCCATTTGTGGACAATGTTCCTCACTATGGTTTGCTGGAATCCCAAAGCTGTAGAAATGGCTTTAACACCTTTTCTAGACTGATAGATACCAATTACTTTGCTTCTCATTTGTTCCTGAATTTCTTAGGTTCATGACATGATATCTAGCTTTTCAGAATCTCTTGGTCTACTTCACTTTGTCAGGCAGGTCCTATTCTTAATTGAGAACATGTGTGGCAGTAATCAGTCCTGAGAGTGACCAGTGAAATTGAACTCAGCTTCCCAAAAATTGTGATAAACCACGGTTAATTTATGTTTTGGGGGGCAATCACTGTTTCACTGGTTTGGAATTCTTTTTCTCTTAATAATAAAGACCTTAATTTATAAACTGTAGTATGTGTTTTTTTTCTAATATTTAAATCTGTTTGGTGATCTGAAACATTTGGGTGTGACAAACATACAAAAGAACATGACATCAAGGAGGGGCGAACACTTTTTTACACCACTGTACATTTTTGCAAAATATGTGATGTGTTGTAACAGAAAAACAAAGTCCCAACTATTATAAATTCAGAATAGAGTTATTATGAATTCATTTTGAAATCACGTAGTGTAATATTTTGTGCTGTATAAAGGTAATCTGTCAGGAGGATTGTACTACTGTAAAGTGATTTGAGTGTATTGTTCTTGTACAGCAATCAAAATGATAATTGTAATAATCTATTGTGCCAATACTGATAAATCAAGTTCTCAAAGTCAATTCCTTTATAAATCTGATGGGCTGCTTGCTCTAGTTTTGATAAAATCACTGTAATAACTGCAAATTATCACTAGAGGACCAATAAACATGCTGCCATGTCCTCCATGAGCTCAACATAACCCCTCCAGCAATAATGTACACTGTGCATAGGCAAAAATCTACTAATCAGTGGTGGGGTTATACAGAACTATTAAATATACTCGACTACATGGCAGTTGGTTTGCTAGTCCTTATCAAAACTACAACAAGCTGTTCAGTAGTAAGTGACACCACTGGAATCAGGGTCTCTGCCCCTACATCATACTGCTCTCAGATGGGATGGGAATAACCTGGTGACAGATTATCTTTAAACTCTTAGTACACGCATATGGAATAACTACAAGAGAAGTATCATTGTTATTGTTCTACAAGGACCTATACAGACACTAATTTCAGGAGTAAAATCATTTAGACTCGTTCCCTTTGAAAAGCATCTGTTATCACACAGATATCTGTTTAATCAGTTGTCCATCCTAAAGGAAACCTCTTAGTACAGTCTATCTAACTGAATCAGGCAGATATTGCTTTACTGTAATGTCATACATGTGGTTAAATTACCGTATATACTCGCGTATAAGCCGAGTTTTTCAGCCCAAAAATTGGGCTGAAAAGTACCCCCCTCGGCTTATACACGAGTCATACGGCAGGACCGGCAGCCCGAGCAGCCCCAGCAGCCCCCGTAATCCAGGGCCCCCCCAGCCTGACTCCGGTCACCTGTAAAGGAAAATATACTTATCACTGTCCCGCTGCCGTCCGCGCCCGCATCTGCCGACATCCCGATCCTCCATCTTCATGCGTCTTCTTCCTGTTTCCTGTGTTCGTCGCAGCAATGACGTCATTGCCGGCGCCGAACACAGGAAACAGGAAGAAGACGCATAAAGATGGAGGATCGCGGATGTCGGCAGATGCAGGCGCGGACGGCAGCGGGACAGTGATAAGTATATTTTCCTTTACAGGTGACCGGAGTCAGGCTGGGGGGGCCCTGGATTACGGGGCTGCTGTATACTACCGCTGGGGCTGCAATATACTACCACTGGGGCTGTATACACCACTGGGGCTGCAATATACTACCACTGGGGCTGTATACTACCGCTGGGGCTGCAATATACTACCACTGGGGCTGTATACACCACTGGGGCTGCAACATACTACACTGGGGCTGTATACTACCGCTGGGGCTGCAATATACTACCACTGGGGCTGTATACACCACTGGGGCTGCAATATACTACCACTGGGGCTGTATACACCACTGGGGCTGCAATATACTACCACTGGGGCTGTATACACCACTGGGGCTGTATATACTACTGGGGCTGCCTGTATACTACCACTGGGGCTGTATATACTACTGGGCTGCCCGATATACACTGGCTGTATATACATACCACTGGGGCTGTATATACTACTGGGGCTGCCTGTATATTACCACTGGGGCTGTATATACTACTGGGCTGCCTGTATACTACTGGGGCTCCTGTATACTACCACTGGGGCTGCTGGGGCTCCTATATACTACCACTGGGGCTGCTGTATACTACCACTGGGGCTGCTGGGGCTCCTATATACTACCACTGGGGCTGCTGTATACTACCACTGGGGCTGCTGGGGATGCTATATACTACCACTGGGGCTGCTGTATACTACCACTGGGGAGGCCTGTATACCACTGGGGGGGGCCTGTATACCACACTTCTGGGGGCTGTATACCTGTGCTGAGGTCCACCCTCGGCTTATACACGAGTCAATAGGTTTTTCCAGATTTTTGGGGCAAAAGTAGGGGGGTCGGCTTATACACGGGTCGGCTTATACACGAGTATATACGGTAGTAACATTAGTATGATGCATAAAAATGGCTTCCTATGGGCAGGGCTGCAGCAGGAACTAGTCAGTGTCTCCTTACTGGTGCAATGCCCACTCAGCACTCACTGATGTCTGTCCTGGCAGGGAAAGCTCTGTTGGGCTGGACCTCAATTAAGGCTGAACACATCTTAGGCTACATTCAGACTGTGCATGTTTGATCCTTTTTTTGTATCTGTTTTTGCAGTGAATACATCAGATATTTGGAACCCCAGCAAAGTCAAGGGGTTTTCAAGTTTTGCCATTCATCTGTGCATCTTTGACCTGATCCGTTGTTGGGTAGAAAGGCAATCCTGAAAAACAATGAGCATGTCAATTCTTGCTGCATTTCTCTGATCCGCTTTACCCATTGAAATCATTGTCTATGGGCTAAAAAAACAACCATAAAAATGCATTAAAAACAGATCAAGAACGGATCAAAAATGGATATGTTTCTGATGCGTTTTTTGGAAAAGCAAATCCAGTTTTCCAGCTTACAAAAGAGAGAAAAATTGATCAAAAATACACAGTCTGAATGTAGTTTACAGTCACATGTCTGCTCTTGCAACTTCTTCATCTGCCACCAGGTGCCGCTGTATCTACTCCAAAGGTGGGGCTGGTAATATAGTAGTCTGACTTGTGGATGTGTTGTATGGCTACCCAGCTGCAGTCATTAACTCTGACTTCAGCTAATTAGGAAAATACTGCTGTCTGTTTGGATCCTTTGTGTGCTCCTGCTGGGTCACCAGATATATTTCCTTGTTAACATGCTATTCCTGCTTTGTGTTATGGTGGGTTTACACGTTGCGATATCGTTTCGATATCGGATCCAACGGCGCGGGAGCGTGCATTTTGTGCCCGGTTTTCAAAGAATCGCATTGGAGGTTTACACAGCCCGATATCGGGATACAACGTCCCTACGATGTCTACGCCCCCCGACCCAGGAACGACCATTTAACATGTGAGTCAATGGAGGACATTGTACTGCACATCGGAGTTGGGCTGTCACACAGCACGATCCAGCTCCAACCGGCATCCGATATCGGGACGTTGAATAGCACGCTCATTCGACTCCCGATATCGGTTTGCCATCGTTCCTGCATCGTATTGGACGTTCACACCGTACAACGCACGAACGATATCGGCTCCAACGCACGAACCACGTCACTTTTGGTCGGAGTTGGACGCCGATATCGCAACGTGCAAACCCACCATTATTGATTTTCCAGATTGACCTCTGCATGATTTTCTACTATTCTTCAGCCTAACGATTTTGTACTTTTCTGACCTTTCGGCTTTGACTTGGTGACTTTTCTATTCCTGGACTGCAGCCTATCTATTGGCAGCAACCCTCTGGACGTTTCAGTAAAGCCAGATCCGTGTATACGGGTTATGCAGGAGGCATACTGGCGTGAGACTCACGGAGTCTCATGCCGGGAAAAAACGCATGTCACTCGCACTGCTGTTAAGAAATTGGCCAGGGCACAGTGGTGCGTTTTCCACGTTCCGCCTCTCGCATGTCGTCGGCAATGCGATTCCACTCGCAGCATGCTGCGTTTGTGTGCGATTTCGGTGCGCGTGCGGGCAATGAAAGTCAATGGGTGCGTGTTTTTCTCGCATCAAAACAGCAGATGAGGTGAGTTACATGCACGAAATACGCTTGTACGTGATTAGCAGAACAGGAAGTTCAAGCTGATTCCTTCATTGGAATCTAGGAACAGCCTTGGTGCTGCTGGGCAGAGCTTGGGGGCAGGTCAATCACGCCCTTCCATGCCTCAAAAACACCTTACACACGGATCGCTGTTTGTGACTGAAAAAACGCACTCGCATCACACTCGCACTGCAAACGCACCGCACTCGCACACATCTCGCACTGCGATCGCGGACAAATACGCGACGCAGTCGCAGAAATGGCTAGCGTACAAAACGCTCCGTTTTTCACGGCCCTAGTGTGTCTCCACCCTTAAAGTGTGTCAGGGGATCTCTGGGTTCTGCCTGACAGCGCCATTGGCATTTAGTCCTTTTGGGACTTTTTACTATAACTTGGACGGATATTACACTTACTAGCAAAGAGACCATAACCAGTCCGCGCTGCAGCACTGACCACATTGAAGTAGCAGCACGCAGCAATATTGGAAGTGATTGTTCTGCACCATCTAAAGCTGCTAATTGATCCAGGGTCGTGTTTGCACTGCATTCTTGCATATCGCAGAACGACATGCCCTTGGATAGGTTCACATTAATTTCCCGAAATACTGTGCTGAAGTATCATGTTCACACTTCAAATCTGCTGCTTTGAAACATTACAAGAAATGTCTAAAATAGGATCAGAAAGAAACTCATGGAGTGTAAACATCAGTGTCGACATGTCTGTCATCATCGCAGCAACAGAAAATGTGATCTGCTTTACATTACTCAGTGTGAAGAGCATATAAGACAGGATAACGCATTCAGTCCCATGAAATATGAGGTCATATTCTCCCCACACATTAATCATCAGAGAAACATAAAGAAGGGATTCCAAGCATTTTGTTTAGTTTTTTTACTATGTTTTTCCTTTTATGATAACATACTTTTTTGGATGCTGAATCAGAAGCTCCCACTGCAGAATGAGTGACCATCATAGATACAGATGCATCTCAATGTATCAGAATATCATCAAAACGTAATTTAATTCAGTAATTCAATACATAAAGTGAAACACATATATTATATAGTCATTACAAACAGGGTGATCTATTTCAAGTGTTTATTTCTGTTAATGTTGATGATTATGGCTTACATCCAATGAAAACCCAAAGGTCATTATCTCAGAAAATTAAAATAGGGAGGATGAAGGGTCTGAGAGATAAAATGTTAACTAAATAGGTATCGGAGGCTTCACCTTGTGTGGTTGTGAGTGTGACAACCACTATAAAAGCATATCACGGCTGCTGCACTCCCCAGCGTGATGCATATAGAGTAGGGAGGATGAAGGAATAAAACTGCGCTGCTGTATTCCACGAGACATCAAAGGGTGAATATAATATTGATTTATTAGTCAACGCTTTTCAGGGCTCCCTGGGCCCTTACCTCGGGACAACTCAATATCATTTCACCATGTCTCAAGGCGTTTCTGGGAGCCGTGAAATGTGTTAACTAATAAATCAATTCTTTATTCACCCTTTTATGTCTCAAGGAATACGGCAGCGCAGTTTTTAACCTTCATCCTCCCTACTTTAATTTACATAAATAAAGGCCCTGTCGTTCCTCAATAACTAGTAGATGGACAAAGAGACCTCTCTGCAGTTCCTAGCAAAGAGATGTGAGCAAAGTCTCTGTACAAGCAGTGTTAGATCGTTTAATCACTATCCTCGTCCTTTATGTTAATCCCAGCCACACATATTCTGGAAGGATGATACGATGTTTCTATTTTAACTGGTTATTTACAGTACCTTGATGAGATGAGGTTCAGATGTTAGGAGATGATGAGGCTTGTAGAATGAAGGTTAGAAGATAGAGGTAAAAGAGGATGCAGCTTCCAGTCCTTATGTAAATATAAAAATATGGCACTGACCCTAGAAGGAAGAAATGATGGAAGATATGAACAAGATAGGGGGGACTAAAAGGAGAGAGAAGCATTATTTGAAAATTCATACAATTCTATAGAAAGACATGTCTTGACCTAGTATAACAATAGCCAGAACCCGAAAAATGAAATGCTAACCCCAGATCAGCTGAGGAAACAAACTCATCCTTGAAAACAGCAAATCCCGTTGAACTCCGACAAAAATTGAGACATATAAAAAGATCCTCCCGCAATGCAGAAGTCACACAATTTGACACCGAGGAGACGTGACACCCTTGGTAGCATCGTACAAGCGACGCAAAAAGGGCCTTTCCATAGGGACTATCCTCAAGGCAAAGTTAAGGCTACCTGTGAGGGACTGAAACTCCTTAAGAGTAGCCTTGTCCTTCGAAAGCATATTGGAGATCAACCCTTGCAACTTGCAAATCTTCTCCGAGGAAAGGCTAAACTGCATGCGTAAGGTATCAATCGGATCCTCAAATTCCAGCCTATGGCAAGGAAAAACAGTCTTTTCCTCCGCCAAGGGGACCCCAAATCGGGCACATACCTGGATAAACCGAAAAAGCAAATCCTGACAAAGTGTAGAATTGCAAGGTCCAACAAATAAAAAAATCGTCCAGGTAGTGGATAACGCCACCATCAGAAAAACCAGACGAAACCACCCAATCTAAAAAAGTGGAAAAACCTTCAAAATAAAAACACGAAAGGGAAAAACCCATTGGTAAGCACATGTCGAAATAAATCTGCCCGTCAAAATAAAACCCCAAAGAATTAAAGCCACCCGGGTGAACCGGAAGGAGGCGGAATGCAGACTTTATATCAGACTTAGCTAAAAAAGCAAGACCTCCACATTTTCTCAAAATCTCCACCGTACTGTCAAACGAACAGTACTGGACAGAGGCAGAAAAAGAATCAACTTGATCATTTATTGATTTCCCCTTTGGGAACGATAAATGATGTATGATTCGATATGAATCCACCTCCTACTTAGGAACCACTCCGAGAGGAGAAACACGAAAATTAGGAAAAGGGGGGGAAGAAAAAGGACCCGCAATCCTCTCTAAAGACAATTCCTTCTCAATATGTCTAGACACCACTGACAGATGAGGAAAAACAGACGGCAAATTGTTCACCACTCTACAACCCACCCCATCAAAAGGAGGCACAAAAAACCCATCCCTAAGTCCGTCAGTGAGGAGCCTGGCCATCTCCCTGTGGGGAAACCTGGCGAGCCACGGGAGCATTCTTTCCAGACTGGGGTCGTTGTTCTGGGACCCAGGAGGCACCTGCCCACCCTGTGATTGCTTCCGAAAACATTTAAACAGTGGGTGGGAACCGCCGCACGTAGAGCATTCATGTCGAAATCTGCATGAATTCTGCCACTTACACGCGGTCTCATTAAACGCAAAGCAGACGCCGCGACGGCTAGTCACAACCGCCTGCTGTTTTTGCACCGCAGATCATTGCGGCAGCATAAGATTGAGCCAAAGCCCAACATCCTTAACCCCCCCAAGTGAGAGACTTCCTAACAGCCAGTTTTTGGCGGAACGACTCGTCATAAACAAGCCAAGCCGAACCACCAAAATTTTTATATACGCCTCCATGATAATATCCTAATGCTGAAATAAGCCGCTACAGAGGCCCGGACATTTCTCGCCTAAAACCGCGGCGTATATCGAGAATGCTTGCACCCAAGAAAGAAAGGACGTATACGGCTTCCGCCGGTCCCCATCACTCTCGTGCTTGTCCTCCTTCTTGTCCGAGCTATGCAGCGGCTCCTTGGTAGAAGGCAGCAAAGAAAATATATCTAAATACTCTCTACCCCAAATCTTCCCCCTTACCGACATGGGAAGGTGAAAACCAAGGGGAGAAAGCTCACGTACTAAGGCCTCTTTAAGAGCCTCATCAGGCACATTACTTGGCCTAGGGCAATCACAAAACCTATCAAACCCCTCCCCTACCCTGCTACCATGGGAAAGGGCTCCACTAACTGCCTTGTTAACCATGCTTTGTAGAAGGCCATCAGAAAAAGGGAGACCCCATTCAGAATTAATAGGCATCTCACCACTCCTGGCGCGGTGGGCACCGGCGTGCCTGGGATCCTCCATGTGGGACGGATGGGACGTGGATGCAGCAGCCGCTGAGAGATGTGGCAGTTCAGTCTCTTCTTCAGAAGAAGCTCCATAGGAAAGCCAGACCCTGGGGGCAGCAGAAGGTCCAGGAAGCATAGTGTGTGAAGAATGCAGAGGGGCCCTCAGGGCAGGCACAGTCCCGATGGTAATGTCACTTCCAGGGAGAGCAGACAAGCTCCCGCCTGCAACAGGTTGCTGAGGGACAAAGCCCTGCACAGAGCTAGGGACCACATCCCCCGAGGCCAGCACCGACCCCACGCTGTGGGCAGCCCCTGAAACCGATGCCGGCGGGGAAGAAAATCCGGGGTGCACCGCATCCTCCTCACATGACCGGCGCAATGCATCATGGGGCAGCAAAATGTCACATGACCGTCGGCGAGATTATCTCCGAGCCGGCACTGCAGTACAGGAAGCCGGGTGTGCAGAAGCTGCACGCTTCCCTCCGGCACCTGCTTGGGAATGGCGGCAGGACCTGGAGCTTCGGGATGGCGGGGGCGACGGAGAATAGCGATTCCGGGCCGTCCTCTTCCTCCCTCCACCTCGGGATACAGCCTGTCCTGACCGGGAATCATCAGAAGGGCCCCTCCGGAGGAACAGCCGACACCGGAGGCACCGGAGGAGATATCACCGCACAGCAGGTACACAGGGGACCCCAGGCATAGATAGGCAGGTCCGAAGTCAAGCCTCTCCTCCCTCTTGGCTAGCCCTCAGGAGAAGTTCGGACATCAAGGAATCCATGACCTTTCTGTTCCTTTCTGTGTCACAAAGTGACCTGACAGGACTGGGAATTGTTTATATACAGTGCATTTCCCACACTTTACTCCGCCAATGACAAGTTGTTACCAGGTCACCCGCGGGCAGGTATCCAAGAACAGAGATAATCTGCCCAGGTTACTATGCTCCTAATAGGAGCATTATTAGTGACCACCTCATTGGTCACCCCTATTTACCTATTGTTGGCCTAATGCATATTGATCTGTATGTATTGCAACAACTATTGTTTGTTTAATATGATGTGATTTTATGTCTGCATGCATATTGTTCAGATGTCAACAAAGTTAAAAAAAAAAAAGGTCCTCAGTCAGAGACAGGATGTCCCTCCCCCTGCTCCCTGCATGCACATTCTAGTGTGGAACTGGAAGCTGAAGGTCACAGCAGTTTTCTCTCTCCCTCTCCAGAAACCAGATTGATCCTATTCTCATGTTGTAAGCTGGATGTTGTTAATTCTGAATAAAATGAACATTCTCTGTTGCTCGCTGTGGACATCACGCTGATTAACGCGCTGCGAACACCTATCAGCCCTAATCTACCCTTTGTCACCAAGGCCTGTGTTGCCATGGCGTCCCCTGCTAAGCGCTCAGGGGATTTTTCATTAATGTTGATTGGTGGCAGTAAGAATTTGTACCAAAAAGACATTTATTGTATATTCTTTTTATGTGCCATAAATGTCATAGAAGGTAAGACCCCTTTATGTTTTAGTGCAGCCCCCAGACTGGTTCAGTATAACAATGTGGCCCTTGGACAAAAAATGGTTGTGCACCCTTGATTTAGAATATGACTTCATGCTGCTGAATCCATTAGACCCAGTCCTCATTAGGTTGTGTGCTCACGGTCCAGAAGAGTTGCATCTTGGGCGCAGCTCCTCCAGACCTGCGGAAACCCGCGGGTGGCCACAGCTGCTCTGTACTCACCATCTGTGGTGGATGCAGGGCGGCTTCTCTCTTTGTGCACCCGATGGCAGCTTCTTCCGACTCCACAGCATGAAATGAACATGCTGTCACAATGCTGTGGTCGGGTGAAGCATAGTGAGGATGGGATTTCTTGAAATACATCCACTACGCTTCTAGTTTAGAACACAGCGTTTTGGACGGAGCGGCAAGACACTACCTTCAAAACACTGCGTTCACTGATCGTGTGCACACACCCTAACATAGACTGGAAGAGTTGGTAGTGTCCTCCAGGGTCATCTGGTCCAACATCCTTTTGGCTCCCTTACTTAGGCTATATACCCACACATAAGGTTTTGCTGCAGAAAAACACAGCAAAACCTTAGGATGGGTCTAGGTTTCTCCAAACTCCAGATTTCTTGGCAGGAGAAAACTTGCATTTTCTGCTGCGTTTTTTACACATTTTTGCTGCGTTTTTTTCTGTGTTTTGGCCGTAGAACCATGCCAAAAACACAGAAAAGAATTGACATTATCGTTCTTTCAAAAATGCAGCAAAACCTATGGCGATGACTTTTTCTAGAGTGAAATAAAACCAATGTGTGTGCACAGCTTTTCCCTGAATCTCATAGGTTTTGCTGGGAACCAAAAATGCAGGATTAGATTAGCATATATTGGCATCTACAGTCCCTCTCCTGGGGAGTGGTGCAGGTTTTCTTTGTATATGAACTGCTATAGATTAGCATAAAACCAAGACAAAACCTGAGCCCAAAAACGCGGTAAAAACGCACTGCGTGAATACGGCCTTACAGTAACCTGCGTCTCCAGTTACCTACATTTACAATGAATTGAAATGTTTCATGCATACGTTTCTAATGTTATACTTTATGGTTATAGTTAAGATTATATAATATAATATAAATGTTTTTGGCTCTATTTATGAACAATAGTGATACTATAGATATATGTATGCCATGCCGTGTTAAGGGAAACGCTCACCTCAGTTTGGTTTTCCACTTCTTTAGTTACCGTATATACTCGCGTATAAGCCGAGTTTTTCAGCCCAAAAATTGGGCTGAAAAGTTCCCCCCTCGGCTTATACGCGAGTCACTACATGGGCGCCCCCCCCAGAGGTATACAGGCCCCCCCATCAGTATCCAGGGCCCCCCCCATGCTCCACAAACCTGTAAAGTAAGATGATTATACTTATGACTGTCCTGTCGCTGCGTCCCCGCCGCTGCCGATATCGCGCTCCTCCGGCTTCATCCGTCTTCTTCCAGCTTTCTCCGGCAGGCGCAGGCAATGACGTCATTGCCTGCGGAAGCCGGAAGACGCTGGATGAAGACGGAGGAGCGCGATGGCAGCGGCGGGGACGGCAGCGACAGGACAGTGATAAGTATAATCATATTACTTTACAGGTTTGCGGAGCATGGGGGGGGCCCTGGATATTGATGGGGGGGGCCTGTATACCTCTGGGGCTGCTGTATATACCTCTGGGGCTGCTGTATACTACCTCTGGGGCTGCTGTATACTACCTCTGGGGCTGCTGTATACTACCTCTGGAGCTGCTGTATACTACCTCTGGGGCTGCTGTATACACCTCCTGGGGCTGCTGTATACTACCACTGGGGCTGCTGTATATACCTCTGGGGCTGCTGTATACTACCACTGGGGCTGCTGTATATACCTCTGGGCTGCGGTATACTACCACTGGGGCTGCTGTATATACCTCTGGGGCTGCTGTATACTACCACTGGGGCTGCTGTATATACCTCTGGGGCTGCTGTATACTACCACTGGGGCTGCTGTATATACCTCTGGGGCTGCTGTATACTACCACTGGGGCTGCTGCTGTATATACCACTGGGGCTGCTGCTGTAACACTGCTGGGGCCTGTATATACCACTGGGGGGGCTGCTGTATACCACACTACTGGGGGCTGTATACCTGTGCTGGGGTCCACCCTAGGCTTATACACGAGTCAATAGGTTTTCCCAGATTTTGGGGGCAAAAGTAGGGGGGTCAGCTTATACACGGGTCGGCTTATACACGAGTATATACGGTAACTGCAGTAAACATACATGTTAATTTTCTATAACATTTCTTTTCTGAAGACGCTCCTGTTTAGGTGTTAACTTCCGTGATCAGCTTGGACGTCTGTGAGTTGGTTGCAGTTATATATTTGTTAAAGGGAATTCTTCAGTAGGATCATCCCTCCTAAGCTGTCTATATGATCATGGAGGTCAATGGAAGCTGAATAAAATGATCTCATGAAATCTGCAATCCAATGTCTTCTTCAGAGAAATCTATATTTAGGCAAATGAGCTGTTAATATCTCTGGGCCGGACATAGAACTCACTGAGAATCAGCCTCCAGAGATTATTTTAAATGAGAGGTGATACCAGTGTGAGACGTATGGAGCGCTAATGGCTGGGGTACTCAGCAGCTGGACCAGTAGTTAGGTTCATGGTGGCAATGCCACATTGAAACGGGAGAGTATAAAATTAGGAAATAAAAATAATAACTGAACAGTTCATGATGCCAGTTGGGATAATCAGCCAGATATGTCTGGCACTGCAGGAGATCCCTGGGAGATAGATGGAGTGGCAGTGCAGTTGTTAAATCCTTCCCAACCAGGGCTGGCTCCCAGGGGATGGTGATGATGAGAGTGGTAGTAGTAATGCGGGGTAGCAGAGAAATGAACAGCAGGAAACAGTCTTTTGCTTTACCTTTTACTGAAGTTCTTGCACAGTGTCCAGGGTAATACAGTCACTACCAGGCAGGTGGCCTGGCCAGCCTAATGGAAAAATAAACATGGCTTTCCTGCTGACTTCTGTAGTTCTTAGGTTTCTTGTTGCCAGATGCTCTCTAGTACTCCCTTTAGTTGCTATGAATTACCTCCTGCCGGGCTGGTACTGCAGGCCCTGTGCCTTTCAGCAATTCTCTGACCCTCTGACCCTAGTGGTGCCCCAGAAAGTTACACTTAAGTGGCTGAAGAATTCACCCAGTCTACTGTTTCTGCCACCAGGTCCTGTAAGCTTAAGTAACCAAGGTACTGATACACTGCTTTGCAGCAGGTTCATTTAGAGTAGTTTGCCTGCTCTATCTACACTGAACTTTTCTTCTTCACCTTATTCCATCTTACTAAACACTAAACTCTAACCCATCCCCCTCACTAGTGAATATGTCACATGCACAAATAAGTCATCCAGTGCTCAGTCTCCATAAAGGGTTCTAGCAGTGTGTGAATGCTTCAGACTTCCAACAGAGGGAGCTCTAATTCTCTTAAGACATGGCATTATAATCAGTGTAGAAGAAATACCATTTGTGGCAGTGTGGCGCCCCACCTGGTCAGGCGTCACAATCGGGGTACTGCGCCCATAAATGAGTGTGCGCTAAACCCTGACACAGTGGTAAGGCAGATGTCTGTGGCAGGGTCCCATCCCAGCACTTCCACACACCCACCTAGAATAGATGGTATTGGGCCCATACCTAAGGGGGGAAGTTAGGGGAGGAGGGAGGACACACAGTGAGTTTTAGTCGGCACTGAGGAAAGACGGAAAACGGGGAGCCTCCGAGTGAGAAAATGTGACTTCCAGGGAGGGGGCCTGGAGAGAGGCAGCACAGACTGAAGGAGGGGACCCCCCGAGCACCCATACTCAGGGAGGTAACCCTGGTCCATACACCAGAGTACCAGTTCCGAAGACAGTCGGGGAGTCCAGCCCTTGAGCCAAGAACACCAGAGGTCGTGGGTCTGTTTACCGGCCCCGACACCCTGTCTGGCGGGATTAGTCACACCAGGATAACTCAACAGGGTTGAGTCCCAGAGTAGGAGGGAGAGAGAGAGAGTGGAAGCCAGGATCTTCAGAGCACCTCAATAGGCCTGGTATTAAGCAGGCTACCTCAGGACAAGCACAAGCAGTAGGACATGGGTTAGATCCAGGAAGGCATACCACGGGAGACTTCCAGAGATTTTGCAGCCCACTGTGACAACCCGGACAGATAAAGACAGTTTTGCCACTGTGAACTGTACCACCATCTGCATTGTCCTAGTAAAATACCCGGGTAGAGTGACTGAGTGTCCGTGTATCTGTTCTTCTGCTATACCGTGCTCTGCTCATCATCATCATCAGCACCCCCATTACCAGTGGTGCATCCCTGCCCCGGAAGGCTAGCTCCACCTGCAGGGAGCTGTACCATTTTTGCCACTATACCACCGCCCTCCGGAGGTCTGAAACGGGGCTGGTGCTCAATCACCAGAAGCTGCGGGTGGCGTCACGATAAACTTAACTTTTTATCCCCATTCCAATTACCCCTTTTCAAAAGCAGACCACCAGAGTAACGGGTCTGGGCAGGCCACCAGTGACAACCCAAACAGCAGCAGAGGCCCAGACACCTGAGTCCTCATACCCTGGGCTAGTCAGCAGCCAAACCGCAGGGGCACCACACATGTAATGACTGCAACTTTGCTGTCATAATCACACACAGCTCTACAGCGAGATTAGAACACAGTAAGCCACTTTAGTGACATTTATGCACGCCATTGCACCTTTAAATGAATGGCATGGTGGCTGAGTGGTTAGCACTGCAGTCTTGCAGCTCTGGGTTTCTGGTTTCAAATCCTACTGAGGACAACATCTGCAAGAAGTTTGTATGTTCTCCGCGTGTTTGTGTGGGTTTCCTCCTGGCACTCTGGTCTTCTCCCACACTCTAAAGACATACTCATAGGATGTTTAGATTGTGAGCCCCAATGGGGACAGTTTTGCAAATATATGTAAAGCGCTATGGAATTAATAGCGCTATATAAATGAATAAATATTATTATCTTACGCCACCAGTCTTAATGAATTGTGTCCATAGTGTCTGAGTCTATCTATTCCAGCTATTGACGACATGAAAATCAGCAAGTCATCTTAATAATATGCCTAGTGAATGATAAGTTGTAAGATTTTTTTCTATATTTCGTGAGAAAAAAAATTATCAACATTTTAAAAAAAAAGTGTAAAATAAAGATATGATTTAAATATACACATTTTTCTGATGACACATTCAAATTAACTATTTTATTACTATTTTATTATTGCATTTACCTCTATATATAATGTGACTGTTTATGTGTATTGTGTTGTTACTAGTGATAAGCGAACACTACCATGCTCAGGTGCTCAGTACTCAAAACAAGCCGTTGGACGCTCGGATGGGTGCGACTTGATACTCCATTGAGTATAGTGGAAGATTTTCCAGAAAAATGTTCTAGTTTTGAAATGCCTTCCAGAAAACTCAGGTACTCGGTTCGCAGCTATCCAGCGTCCAACTGCTCATTTTGAATACCAAGCACGTGAGCATGGTAGTGCCGCTCATCACTAGTTGTCATTGAAGATTTAATATTGGCAAATGTATAATTGTTACATTTATTGTCATGCTTTGACTCATATCTTCTGTCCACTTGTATTTTAGGTTATGGCGCTTCCACTCAATCCCACACAAGGACTCCCGTTGTTATCAGTAATACTGCTTAGTCTGCTGAGTTATGGCAAAGGTGGTGCCTACTATGGAATGAAACCATTACCTCCACAGATTCCACAATACCAGCCTATGCAGCAAATGCATCATATGCCGATGGGAAAAGATGGCTCACCGATGGGACATATTGGCAAGGAAAAGGCACACATGCCACATTATGGAAAGGACATACCTCAAATGCCAATGTTTGGCAAGGATATGATGCCAAGGAAAGATGGAAAAGGTAGACATTCTCAAAGTTAAAGGGTACCTGCCACTTACCATAAATATAGAATTTTGTACCTGGTGTAAATGCTGCTGTTCTCTTCTTTCCTGACAAGTGGCCCCCACTTCCCTTTATGTAAATTTTGTCTTCTATTGTAAGTGGGTGTGGATATAAAGAAAAGAGTAAAGATCAACTGAAAAGAATTGATGACCGCACCCACTTGGCTACAAAATATTAGATTTAAATGCAGGAAAGAAGAATTGGATCCAAAAGAATAGGCTGTGTAACAGTTATGTCTGGGCACTGCCAGAAAAGATCGATTGAGCATGATCAGGGGTGGATATTATTGCAAATTTGAAAACGAGGCGTTTAGAAGTTGGTTCAATTCCTTCTTCAAATACACATACAATGAACAGCAGGGCCAGCTCCAAGTTTTTCTGGGCCCCAGGTGAAGGAGCCTCGGTGGGCCCCTTTAAGACAAAACAATTCATGATTATATATAGACTAGCTGGGTGCCCGATGCAGATGCATCGGGATTCTAGAAGAGCGAGTCTCTGACTCGCAATGGCCGCTTCGCGGCCAATGCTTCGCGCTGCTAAGGCGACTCGCCATGCCCGCTGCGCGGGCATAGCGAGTCGCCTTAGAACTGCTCGCAATGGCCGCTGCGCGGCCAATGCTTCGGGCGTATCCACATGACCACGCTGACTCGCAGCGCGAGCGGTCTCAGAAGGGGCAAAAAACCCATTCGCATTATATATAGATGCTGCTTGCTATTTATACATACAGTGGTTACGGAAAGTATTCAGACCCCTTTACATTTTTCACTCTTAGCTTCATTGAAGCTATTTGGTAAATTCAAAAAAGTTAATTTTTTTCTCATTAATGTACACTCTGCACCCCATCTTAACAGAAAAAACCCCAGAAATGTAGACATTTTTGCAATACATTAAAAAAGAAAAACTGAAATATCACATGGTCATAATTATTCAGTAACTTTGCTCAGACACGCATATTTAAGTCACATGCTGTCCATTTTCTTTTGATCCTCCTTGAGATGGTTTTAATCCTTTTACTCCATCATTGAAGTCCAGCTTTGTTAATTAAACTGATAATTGCAGCCTACAGCCGCCCCAGAATTGGCGTCTCCACGAGTGTTTCATAATCAAACACGGTTGTTCCACCTTTCAGTCAGCAGTCACCAAAGAAGTGTTTCACATTAATTTTTTTTTTTTTCTAATTGAAACTCTTTCTTTGTCATTTATCTGCTTCAGTGTTTCCTGTGTCATGCCTACAGTCAAGCATGGTGGTGGGAGTACCATGGTTGTGGTCTTCACGTTTGCTGCTGACTGTGGGACGCTACAGTTCATAGAGGGAACCATGAATGCCAGCATGTGCTGTGTAATACTGAAACAGATTGTAAATGTGCTGGACTGGCCAAGCATGTGTCCAGACCTAAACCCTATGAAGCATTTGTGGGGTATCCTCAAACGGAAGGTAGAGGAGCACAAGGTCTGTAACATCCACCAGAGTTAAGGCAATGCTTGAAAAAAAATGGTGGATCCAGAAAATAATGACACTTTGGGCACAATTTGTCCATTTTCATTTAGGGGAGTACTCAATTTTTTTGCCATACATTAAGGGTAGGTGCACACAGGGAGTTTTTGCTGCGGCCAAAAACTCAGTAAAACCTCTGCAGGTTTCTAGCATCCCTAGATTTCTTGGCAGGAGATTTGCTGTTTTTCCCACTTTTTTGTGTGTTTTTTGCTCATTTTAACCACTTTTTTGCTGCGTTTTTCCTTCATTTTGGCCATTGACTACAGCAAAAACGCAGAAAAGAATTGACAGCTCATTCTTTTCAAAACACAGAAAAACCTGTAAAGGTTTCAGTTTCTGCAAAGAAACTAAACTAATGTATGTGCACAGTTTTTCCCTGAAACACTTAAACTGAAGTTGACAAATCCCCGGGCTCGGATGGCGTACACCCCAGAATACTGCAGGAATTAAGTACCGTCATAGATAGACCATTATTTTTAATCTTTTAAGATTCCATAATAACAGGGTCTGTACCACAGGACTGGCTTGTAGTAAGTGTGGTGCCAATATTCAAAAACTGAACTTGGAAATTTTAGGTCAGTAAGCTTAACCTCTACTGGGGGTAAAATCCTAGAGGGTTTTCTGAGAGATGCTACTGGAGTATCTGAAGAAGAATAACCTCATGACCCAATATCAACATGGGCTTACGAGGGACCGTTCCTGTCAAATTAATCTGATAAGCTTCTATGAATGATCCGCCCACTGGGGCTGTGGGGTACTCGGAACCGGACCCTCTTGTCGTCATTTGGGTCTGGTTCCGTGGTCCCGGGCGGTCAATAAAAGGGACGGGGGACAATTCTTTTTAGAGATTATCGTGACGCTACCTGTGATTTGCGGTATGGGTAGCCACCGCTGCCGTTGGGACCTCTGTGGATGATGGGGGTTAGCAGCTGTGATGATGAGCCCTCCATGGGCAGTGCTGGTCTCCAGGGCAACCGTGTAGGAATTATAGCACAAGGGGTTGCAGGGTTCTTTTTACCATCAGGCTGCCAGCTCTCAGAATCAGTCTGTCTCCTCTCAGGCATGGCAATCAGAGTCTCACACAGCGTCAAGCTTTAATCAGGTTTACTTTCCTGCTTGGCAGATGGTTACATGACACAGTCTGTACAATGGTGGCTCCGGTATGGTCTTAGCAGCTGGGGCGGCTCGTCTGCGACACCCCCTTTCATGTTCCTCTCAGGCCTCTAAGGTCTATTCCACACGCTAGCTATGGTCCAGCGGTCACGGGATTTCAGTGGCAACCCTTCAGGTCACCTAGCCCTAGTTCGACTGCCTTCCTTTTACTGTGCCAGAGGTTGGTTCTCGGGACATAAAGACCCCGCACCCCGCCGGGTTTTGCGGTTGGGGCATACAGATTCCTTGCCACTTCAGCAGAGCCGGCACCCTGATTCCGGACCAGTCCCTCGGTGTCCCCGCTGACTCGAGTACAACTTAGACTCCTTTTGTCTTTCCACAGTTCTCAGCCTGGGACCCAGGCTAGCCTTACGGTGGCATAGGCCACCGGGTGCTCTCCATCTGGTCTCTCTGTCTACTTGGCTGACGGGTCTCAACTCTCTCTTTCCACTCCCCTTAACTTCTTCTTAACTCCTCCTTTTCTCCTCTTTAACTCCTCAGTGCTGTCTATCTGACCTTTTTGTTGTTGTGTTCGCACCCTTAACCGGGTTCTGTCCTAACTCTCCACCCTCCACCTGGCTCCTCCCGCTATGCTGGACATAGAGTATCTAAACTTGTGATCGGGAGTGTGTTGTGTGTGTGTGTTGGGTGACCGACTTGCCTGTCCTAGCTGCTGCACCGTCTAGTGCTGACCAGTCCGCAGAGGTGCCACATGAAGAAGTAAGTTCTGGACTAGACCAAAAAAATGCAGTGTAAGTGGTGTGTATGGACTTTTCAAAAGCTCTTTATACAGTGCCACACAAAAGGTTGATACATAAAATGAGAGCAATGAGGATAGGGGAAATTATGTGTAAGTGGGTTAAGAACTGGCTTAGTGATAGGAAACAAAGGGTGATCATTAATGGAACACACTCAGAATGGGTCACAGTTAACAGTGGGGTACCACAGGGGTCAGTGTTGGGCCCACTTCTTTTTAATATATTAATGACCTTGTAGGGGGCATACAGAGTAGAATCTCAATATTTGTAGAGGACACTAAACTCTAAAGGGTTATCAATACAGAGGAGGACAATTTTATATATTTCAGGGGGATTTATCTCAACTAGAAGCTTGGGCTGAGAAATCTCAAATGAGCTTTAATGGGGATAAATGTAAGGTCATGCACTTGGGCAGAGGAAAGAAAATGTATAATTATGTGCTTAATTGTAAAACACTGGGCAAAACTGTCACTGAAAAAGACCTGGGTGTATGGGTAGATGACAAACTCACATTTAGTGGCCAGTGTCAGGCAGCTGCTGCAAAGGCAAATAAAATAATGGGATGCATTAAAAGAGGCATAGATGCTTATGAGGAGAACATAATTTTACCTCAATACAGGTCACTCGTGCGACCACACTTAGAATACTGTGTACAATTCTGGTCTCCGGTGTTTAACAAAGACACAGCTGAACTAGAGCCGGTGCAGAGAAGAGCGACCAAGGTTATTAGAGGACTGAGGGGTCTGCAATACCAAGACAGGTTATTAAACTTGGGGTTATTTAGTTTGGAAAAACGAAGGCTTAGGGGTGATCTTATAATAATGTATAAATATATGAGGGGACAGTACAGAGACCTTTCTAATGATCTTTTTACTCTTAGGCCTTAGACGGGGACCAGGGGGCGTCCTCTACGTCTTGAGGAAAGAAGGTTTAATCATAATCACAGACGCGGATTCTTTACTGTAAGAGCAGTGAGACTATGGAACTCTCTGCCACATGATGTTGTAATGAGTGACTCACTACTAACATTTAAGAAGGGCCTGGATGTCTTTCTTGAAAACTATAATATTACCGGTTATATATACTAGATTCTTTGATAGGGCGTTGATCCAGGGAATTAGTCTGATTACCGTATCTGGAGTCAGGAAGGAATTTTTTCCCCAATGTGGAGCTTAGTGTTGCCACATGGGTTTTTTTTTACTTCCTCTGGATCAACATGTTAGGCTATGGGTTGAACTAGATGGACTAGAGGGGTGTACTCACTTTTGTGATATACTGCAACTTCAGGGGATGTTTTTCACTTTTTATTGTTTAGATGTATTAGATGTATGTGTGCACATGTAAATAAATAATGAAAGTATGGTGTGTTTTAATTGGTTTAATTGGTTACATATGCCACACTCAGCCCTATATTAGGCAGGGGTAATCATGGGATTTTTTATACCTAATGAAGGAGTTGAACCTAGTCTAAAGAAAACCTCGTTTTAAAATTTGCAATAAAATCTCCACCTGGTTCATCGATCCTTTCTGATAGCTCCTGGACATCACCACTTAAGCAGCCTCCTCTTTTGGATCCGATATCTTCTCTCCACCGTGGGTGCGAGTGCAGCCCCGGAGCGCCAGCCCTTGAACACTTGGTTCCTTTAACGTGCAGCGCACACAACTCATCCTGGTGAGTGACATTTTTACACATTCAGGGAAAAAGCAGCACTTACTCAAGGTAGAGCAGTACATATTTATGGCAAGTGATAGGTGTATGTAATTTTGCTTTTACACACATACTCTATAGATTTTATTGAAAACCTGACTTCATTGTATAGAAGTCGTATGACTCATGATACAAGCAGTCTATTGTGACAGGTTTAGGGGAGTTGCAGCCTATTAAATCAGATGGGTGCTTCAGGCATTCTGCTTCAAGCAATTTTGATAAAACTGGCCACAACCAGTTTTATGGAAGCCAAATCTCAACCAGTAAAAAGGTAAATCCTATGCCAGTTGGCACTAACTATATACGTAAGTCCTGACTCACCACAGCTCACCCTGGTGCACAGCTTCAAACCAAACAATTGCTTTACTCACACCAGTTTCCAAGGAGCAACACCAGCTTATGGACTCTCTGCCCCAGGATAGCCTTCCTCAGCAGTAGTGATGAGTGAGCACTAAAATGCTAGAATGCTTGCTACTCGAATCGAGCAGGTCGGACACTCAGATGGGCTCGACTTGAATGACAAGTAGAGGGTGGGCCATTTATATGAAAGCAGCGAAATAAAAGGGGAATGGTTGGTGATATCAACTTCCTGTTTATGGCACATGAGTATATGGAAGGGGAAAAACTTTTCTAGATGGGTGGTGACCATAGCGGCCATTTTGAAGTCAGCCATTTTGGATCTAACTATTTTTTTCAATGGGAAGAAAGTCATGTGACACATCAAACTTATTGAGAATTTCATAAGAAAAGCAATGGTGTGCTTGATTTTAACGTAACTTTATTATTTCATGAGTTATTTACAAGTTTATGACCACTTATAAAATGTGTTCAAAGTGCTGCCCATTGTGTTGGATTGTGAATGCAACCCTTTTCTCCCACTCTTGACACACTGATAGCCACACCACAGAAGAAATGCTAGCACAGGCTTCCAGTATCCGTTGTTTCAGATGATGCACATCTCGTATCTTCACAGCATAGGCAATTGCCTTCAGATGAGGGATGAGGCAAACTTTTTTGTGAATGGTGAAGTTAACAAACAAAACCAGCGCTATTGGTCTGACACTAACCCACAGTGGATAGATCTCTCCAAGACTGTTAGAACACAAAACCTGATGGTATGGTGTGCTATATGGGGCACAAATATAGTGGGGCCATTCTTCATCAATGGAAACCTCAATGCCACTGGATATCTAAAATTGCTACATGATTCAAATATCCACTGACATTGAGGTTCCCATTGATGAAGAATGGCCCCACTATCTTTGTACCCCATATACAACCCCATACCATCAATTTTGTGTTCAAAAAGTGTGGATCTATCCACTGTGGGTTAGTGTCAGACCAATAGGGGTGGTTGCTTTATTAACTTCACCATTCACAGAAAAGTTTGCCTCATCCCTCATCTGAAGGCAATTGTCTATGCTGTGCAGATACGAGATGTGCAGCATCTGAAACAACGGATACTGGAAGCCTGTGCTAGCATTTCTTCTGCAGTGTGGCTATCAGTGTGTCAAGAGTGGGAGAAGAGGGTTGCATTGACAATCCAACACAATGGGCAGCACTTTGAACACATTTTATAAGTGGTCATAAACTTGTAAATAACTCATGAAAGAATAAAGTTATGTTAAAACCAAGCACACCATTGTTTTTCTTATGAAATTCTCAATATGTTTGTGTCACATGACCCTCTTCCCATTGAAAAAAATGAAGTTGGATACTAAATGGCCGACTTCAAAATGGCTGCCATGGTCACCACCCATCTGAAAAGGTTTTCCCCCTCCCATATACTAATGCATCACAAACAGGAAGTTGATATCACCAACCATTCCCATTTTATTTAGGTGCATCCATATGAATGGCCCACCCTGTATAATGGAAGTCAAAGAGAAACTCGACCATCTTTCTGAAAGACCCCAACAGAAAGGTTGGGTGGCTGGAAAGTTGTTGATTAGCTGTCTAAAAGCTGAGAAACATGTGAGGCTGGCCTCGAGCATGGCGCTTGAGCACTCATAATACTTAATCGAGTAACACGCATACCCAAGCACCCAGTGGCGTAACTTCAGGCCCATGGGCCCCGATGCGAAAGCTCCAACGGGGCCCTCAATTATTGCAAATCTTGAATAGTATTAGTCTTTTTCTATAGGCCAAAGGGACTTTGAGGCCCCCTAGGCTGCAGGGCCCAGGTGCAATCGCAACCCCTGCACCTGTGGTAGTTACGCCCCTGCAAGCACCCCAAGTGTCACTGCGGAGAAGATAATTAGCCACAATTAGCTGAACAGCCGGAGCTCTTTGTTGAGCAGGACAATACATAGTTTCCTGATACCAAACTCCCTGGCTGATTTATTTATTAAGACAGGAACCTAGGAGAAATGTACACACCAAACACTTGTCCCCTTGTCCTGTATATAGATACCCTAACTACCATGGGTGTTTGATAGTACAAACCTTCTCAGGTGGCCCAGAGAGCCTTTGTGCTCCCATAGACTCCAGGTGCAACTAGAACTTCTGCAACCACTATAGTTACACCCCTGCTGGTAAAAGGTTGGTGAGGCCAAGCTTTGGATATTCTTTTAATGCTTCTCAGTTAACAATAATAAGTTTAAGACTTTTTTCTTTACAATGTTTCAGATGGTATAAGTAACCTCAAACTATCCAGTGTAAAAGGATAGTCGTTATTTGTTTTTATCTTACATTTGCAGCCATTCTTAAATTTAGCAAATCCTAAACTATTTCACCAAAATATATATCAGGGTTAAGAACGTTAATACAACACAACAAAGCCATTGAACGTCTATTGATGGCTGTCAAGGTACAATCCTTAACTTGTTGACAGATGTAAACTCAAAATCTGATAAATCCACAGGTCTATATTAATATTTTGTTTATTTTATACTTGTGTAATATGCAACTTATTTAAAACAGGGCGTAAATGTGTGTAAAATATGTGTGACTTTGTTTCAATGTACCCCAGCTACTTATCTGTTCCTAAGGTTTGTTTTGGATTTTTTTTCCGCACAATGGTGCTTGAAAGCTAGTGGACATTTCAGTATTTTCCATATTTCTGCATAAATTTGGCTGAAAAGTACATCAGGATTTTCATAAAAGTCCTAAAAGTAGATAATATGAAGGTGAAATTAATGGATACAATTCAGGTGGTGAGTGGTGACCTACTTATTAAATATTAGGATTTATCAAAATCTGATCAATACTACACATATTTTGTAACATACACTACACAAACAAAGGATATTTCTGAGAACCACAAAATGAGGAGTGGTTGATGCCATTCCCCGACCCAAAGAGTTTAAAAATGGTCTTGAAATGTGTCCCACAATCCCACAGTCAGAG